>LR738710.1:122439283-122452842 GCA_902687465.1 Secale cereale | reverse complement strand
TTATAAATAAAAAGAATGCCACAGTCGGACGTCTGAGTGACATCAAATAAAGGGCTTATAAATAAAAAGAATGCCACAGTCAGACGTCTGAGCGACATCACATAAAGGGCTTATAAATAAAAGGGATGCCCCAGTTGGACGTCTGAGCGACATCACATAAAGGGCTTATAAATAAAAAGAATGCCACAGTCGGACGTGTGAGCGACATCACATAAAGGGCTTATAAATAAAAAGAGGATAATGATGAAATACTTCTGAAAGTAAATCAATACTGAGATAGTTGGTGAGTTCATCTACAAAATGAACTTGACAAAAACACTACTCTGGTTACCAACAAGAATATACTATAGACGGTCACCGGGTTGACATGAAGATTGACCCTAGGCCATAACATGGCTACTGGAGTAATTTAACTCTGCAAAGCTTGTACTATTAACTCATAGCCAACGGATTCTACTAGCCATGGGGACTAGTTCCGTCTACGGTGTTTTAGTAGAAACCCAACTAACCAGTACACACCCATTTAACATCCTGTCGTCCAGAATCACCCGCGACGACATTCACGAAAAACTTTAAGACGGGGAGGCTACAACCTCGAATAGCATGGGATCAAATTTATATATGCGCGCTCTAAGGGGTGCCCCCCTCTCGGTCCCAACCGGAAACACCCATGCCCCCTGACCGGATGACGGGCTTTAATCCAGGGCCATGGAATCCTCGTCCCGGCCCCTCTACTTGGTGTGTACTCGGGAAGTGGTTTACAACTGACTAGACCGTAATCCCAACGGACGGCCTATGATAGTACCGAAAAAGGAAACGAACGGAATCATGACATGATCTCCGTTGATACTGAGTTAACCAACTACTGGCATGCTCCAACAATACCAGCATTCCACCCATCATATCACCATATGATCGAGGTGGTTCAAACATTATCCTTCGGGGCTCAGCCGAAGCTTACTAGCATGAAATATAACCATACACATATGCCCATATGATCATGCTTATGAAACGATCTACTCGAGCAAACATGCAACACACTCATCATATCAAAAGTTCAAACATGCTTGCCTGGTTCTGAGAAGTCGGAGTCTAACTCGATGTGGTTCGCGTCCCCGTCACGACCTCCGATATCTACGTATTCAAACAAATACATACTAACATAAATACCGCGCGTGCAAATAAAGTTGCTCCAAAAATTTCCACATAAATATGACAAAAAACCAAACAGAAAACTAAAGAGGACAGAAAAAGAATCAACTCAAAATCATCTTTAGTTAAAAAGATATTAGAGTTTCTGTCCAGGGACTCATCTGTAATGAAACAGAAAAGTTCCAGGGGCTAGAATAGAAAATAGCAAAGCGAATCGGTACACAGTACGTCAACCGCAGAGGGGAAACGTACTTTGCTCGAATGCGCTTACAGAAAACGGTTCGGAGGGGAGAGATGTGAGGCTGACAAGGGGCCCCACGCGTCAGGTTTAAAAACTGGAGCAGAGTCGCGCCGCCGCCGGTGCTGCGGTGGTCGCCGGCGTTGATCCACGGCGAGTTAGGGGAGGGGAGTGATACGTACGTCTTCTCGGTGATCTTCCGCGTCGAATGGTGGTGGAGTTGAGCATCGGCGAGCCCCACGTCGACGGCGACCCTGTCTCCGGCGGACGGCGGCTCGGGTGGTCGTGGGCCTCGTCGGAGAGGGTTCCTGGGATCAAATTGAGGTGGGGGTTAGGTCTAGGTGGGTGACAGGGTGCTACGCTCGAGTCCAAGATGGCGGAGAGGCTCTCACTGGAGTGAAGATGCTGGAGCCCGAGGCGGAGGGAGTTGGCCGGAGTTGGGGAAGAAGGGCCCCTCGAGGCTCTTCCAGAGGCTGGGCGTGGTCTAGGGAGGTAGTGAAGATGTGTGGGCTCGAGCACGAGCTCGAGGGTGCCTTATATAGCCGGCCTGAGGTGGCTGTCGTGAATGGGTAAGTCTGGCGAGTCGATTACTGTGCTGCACTGGTTGGACGGCGGAGTTAGGGGCTTGAGCATCGTCTAGGAGGTGTAGTGGTTCCATTCCCGCACCTAATTCAGCAGGGGAGAGGGAGTTACGGGCTGTCCCCGACGGAATGGCCGCGCGGCACGTCGGCGGCAGAAAACGCGCTCTATGCGCGCCAGGCCACGGCGACGGTGCGGCAGGCGTGCGTTGGCAGTGGAGATGGACCCGCGGAGCGCTGGGGTGATTTGGGCGGCACAAAACGGCGTTGAGGCGCGGGGTGGCTTCTGTCAGCCGCCACGGGCGGTGCTGTTGCCATGGCAGTCCCCGGCGTGGTCGGGCCAGGGCGCCACCGACGCCCAGAAGCAGCCAAGCAACCGTGCGGCGCTCTGGATAAGAAGTTGGTGCAGTGCAGCGTCGAGCCAAGGAGGTTACTGGTGAGATTGTTGAAGTGCCTGACGAAACTGATGAACTGTCGAACTGTCTGTCGACAGTTTCAGTTAACAGCTTCTGAACTTGACAGTACAGTGTACGCTAAGTGTTTGATGAAATGTTTCTGGCATGTGTGAAATATTTCTGGTGCTGATATTTGGTGGAGTGGCCTCTTGATGCATCTAGAGGCTGCCTGATTTTTCACAGGATTTTTGGAAGAAGATAAATATGAATTTCACCAAATTTTGCAAATCTGGTCCAAACTTGCAGTAGGTAAAATTTGAAAATTTTGAACTGTGGACTAGTGAAACAAGATGGATCTAGGTTGTGGGTACTAAGGACCATCTAGGAGAGTTGTTTTGGAATCACATAACAAGCTAGGCATGGTGGTTCCTTTGTAAATCACCAAGGTCCACTATAAAAGACAGAAATAGTTTTGGAGTGAAATAAATAGGGGAAAAAATCCCAATAAGGTCAAAACGTACTGGAATTGATGGGAAACTTGTCCTAAGGTGTGAAGAGGGTTTTGGAGATAAACATTTCTGTTGGGGTCATGGCAAGATGAAGGTTGGAGGGGAGGATAAGTCCAAGATCAAATTTGAAAGACATAACCCAAGCAGGGGAGAAAACAAACAATCTCTTTGAAACTCAATTTGGGCTTGAGCCAACCCAAGAGAAGATCTTCAAGGTCAAAAACCAAGCTTGAGAAATCTCCAAAAAATTTGGCCAGAAAGATTTTAGAAGAGGCTCAAGAAAAGATCAAATAACCCTCTTCCAAAAGGCCAAAATTTTGGAAGAAAACCAACTCAAAAATTTGGGGTGTTACAACACCTACCCCCTTAGGAAAAATCTCGTCCCCGAGATTTCAGCTGATCCTCAAATAGGTGTGGGTGGTCTATCCGAAGGAAATCTTCCCTTTCCCATGTTGCCTCATCCCCTGTGTGATTACTCCACTGAACCTTGAGGAATTTAATTGACTTCTGACGGTTCTCCTTTCAGACTTCTCCAAAAAATTTACTGGGTGTTCTCGGTAGGTGAGATCTGGTTGCACATCAAGGTTTTCATGTGACACATGTTTCTCTGGGTTGCTCACACACTTCCGTAGTTGTGAGACGTGGAACACTTCATGGACGTCTGACAGTTCCTTGGGAAGGTCCAACTGATAGGCTACTGTGCCTCTCCGTGCAATTATACGGAAGGGTCCGATGAATCGGGGTGCTAGTTTCCCTTTGACTTTGAATCGATGCAGTCCTCTCATTGGTGACACACGTAAGTTTACGTCTTCACCGGGCTCAAAACTTATTTCCCGATGCTTTTGATCGTAATAGCTCTTCTGTCGGCTTTGAGCGGTTTTGAGTCGATCCCGTATTACTTTTACTCTATCCTCAGCTTCCTTTAGCATATCTGGACCGAATATACGACTGTCCCCTGTTTCCGACCAGTTTAATCACTACTAGGAAAAGGGCTATAGATGGAATTGATACTAATGGCGCACCGGACAAGCAGTGCGCCATTAGAATATAGTAATGGCGCACCAGCAACAGATACGCCATTAGAGCTCGAACTACTAATGGCGCACGATGTCCAGAGTGCGCCATTAGTATCAAGAAGTTTTTTTGAACTAGCGCGCCTGTCCAAACATACTAATGGCGCACCCGGGGAACGTGCGCCATTAGAATCTACATACTTATGGCGCACAGAGGTGCGGTGCGCCATTAGTAATCCCCCATCCATATCCCCCCCACCGGCCGCACCCTCCTCTCTCTCCCTCGCCAGATCTCCCCCCTCTCCCCGACGCCTCTCTCTCCCTCCAGCGCTGCGCCGCCGCCCCCGCGCCACCCCCGCTGAGCCGAGCGCCGCGCCGCCGACGCCCTCGACGCCCGCGCCCCCGACGCCCGCGCCCCCGTCGCCCCGGACGCCTGGAGCTACGCCGCCGCCGCCCGCGCCCCCGACGGCCCGGCCTCGACGCCCGCACCCCCGACGCCCCGGCCTCCCCCGACTCTGCAGCAACGCCGCCGCCCGGAGCTACGCCGGCGACCACTCCATACGCAGGTAGCCATCACTCCTCCCTCCTTCCTCTCTAATCACCACCACAAAGTAATTTTTTTTGTATTTCTGCCATTTTCGTTGAAGTACGCGGTTGAGATCAAAATTTAGGTCACTTGGATCAAAATTTAGGTCACTTGGATCAAATTTTGATTAGCCCGGTTGCTTAAACTAGCTCCTGCTCTTCCCCCCACCTATTCTACGTGAGAGTGGAAATCTGCTGTTTCCTGATTATTGTTCTCATGAAGATAATGATATACTGATATACCTTTAAGATTCCAGCTTGCTCTTCAACGGTAGTCCCTGTTTGATTAATGGGTCATTTGATGATATATAATTGATGATATACTGTTAAGAGCTGATCGGACTTGCCGTTAATATGCCTGGGTGGGTTTCACCATTCTGCCTGCAGGATACTCCCTCCGTCCGAAAATAAGTGTCGCTGTCTGTATGATCCAAGTATCGGAGCTGTTTTGACAATGCGGCTTCTTTATGTGTTTTGTTGTCCCGAACTCCTGCCCCAGCATGTTATGCTGTCCATGATGTACTAGAAAATATTGTCCTATGTCAGTAAATTTGTATGGATGAACATAGTGGTAATACTGCCAGGCACAATACTGTCTGCTACAATATGATGGCAAAATTGCAACTGGTTACTAGTTCTCTGCACTTTTAAGAAGTTGGTCATCACATGTTACTGTTTCAAGTTTGAAACAACTGAAATATGTCCACATATCCTTGTAAGGGATGGCTAGGCATAGATTAAACTTACTGTATTTCCAAACATTGCTTATTAGATGCCATGCCCTAATTTTTTGGTGGTGTTTTAGGATAAAGATCTTACACTTTTTGAACTTGTTTAAAATGAGTTTATAGAGAGGATAGTAATCAGATTGTGAGGTTCTGCTGAAAGTCACAAGCGCTTCAAGTTTGTATGCTGTAGCAATGTTGAAACTTAATTTTTTCTGCTAAGCCATAGTTTAAATTTTTCTACTAGGCAAACTGTTGTTGCTTGGAGTAATTGACATGATGAACTTGCTGTTAATAAAAAAGCACTGTTGTGATATTACATTTAAAAAAACACTGTTGTGATAGTAAAACTCTAGTATTAAAAGCAACCAAGAACAAATGCAGGTCCAGGCCACCAAACTCTAGTATGATGAGGTTTATGGTGGCTCTAGTAATAAAACTGTAGATATCTAGTGACGATGGTATGTAGCAGAACTAGTGCAAAAGTGTTGACAATGTTAGTCCTAATGAGCCTAGGATGGTGCCACAGCTAGCTTGTCTAGGTACATATTTTTAATTTATAAAGTTTAATCTCTTTGAAACATAGGAAATGTCGTCTTCCGACGACGATAGGATCCCGGAGTGCTCCTGGTGCGGTGACGACCGGGGTCTGTGCGACATGCCTCACCTGGTAGACGGTCGTTACTTCAGTATTAAGCTCGACGAGACCTTCGATGTCGAAATGGTACGCAACGACAAGTCTTGTTTCGTAATTAATTAAGCACGATTTCTAGCTACTTCAACGTGTAAGTAATTAATTTTCTTCTTTTACATGCAACTAGTTTATCCCGTGTCATGCAAGACGCTATGTCTTGGAGAGGATGGGATTTGAAGATCATGAAACTACGGAGACAAAGCAAATTCAACTAAGGACCATGCATAATGTTGATTTAGAAGTGGATTTGTACAATTCAGATAACGTAACCACTTTTGGTTGCAAGAATTGGGAATCATTTTGCAAGATATATGTTTTTTATGAGGGTATGCTTCTCACCATGGATCTTGGTAATCCGGATTCCATCGCCGAAGACGATTTGGACATTTGGGTCCTTGTTGACGATATGATTCCAATTCTACCGAGAAGTGAGTTTATCAAACATAGTTATTTAGTAATTTATATTGTTTATTTCAAAATAGTTGACAACTTATTTCCATTGATAGGTTATTTTGATTATTCAAATAATGTGAGGATGATGCTAGACAGAACCTACTACACCCCTGGCTCAGAATGTACTTATAAGGACAAAGAGCAGATCATCTTCTTTTATTCCTTTCTTGTGGATTACATTCAATATCGTAATATTGATCCACAATATAGTCAATACGTCCCACTAGTGCACATCTTGAACTACGTTAATATCAATGGAGATACCATGGTAAGATTTTTTTGCATGTTTTGCATTAGTTCTTCTCGAACTGAACTACAATGCTAACTACGAAGTCTTACTATGTTTTGCAACAGATTCTCCCTAGTGACTGTGTGCCTCCTGTCATGTTTCAATCTGGTCAACTACAAGTTTTAAACATTCTGCCAGGTGAACCTACAAATCACACGTGTCCATATCAGATTTCTTCTAAAAATGAAGGAATGAGAATCAAAGAATGGCGAAAAATAACGAAAACTCGTAAGGAGGTACTTGGAAGCAATAGAGTGAGAAGGGCAAGAAATGGAGACAAGATAATCTGCGTTCTCCATAATGGCCCTTTAAATCTAATTGATTTAGAGACAAACGCCATCTTGTTTTATGCCATTTTATCTTAGAAAATTGCTACGTAGTAGAAGTTGTATGGTCGATAATGATGTGTAAGATTTATTATTTAATACCAATGTTGAGTTTTTATTATTATTATGATCGATGATGCATGATGCTAAGTACCTATGAGCTATTATATACTCCCTCCGTTCCGATTTACTCGTCGTGGTTTTAGTTCAAATTTGAACTAAAACCACGACGAGTAAATCGGAACGGAGGGAGTAGATTCTAATAGTTTCGATGTGCGTACCATATATGTTGGCTCCACGAGAAATTATATTTATATATATGCATAACCTGTGCAAAAAACAGCAAATTTAAAAATAAAAAAACCTAATATTCATACTAATGACGCATCACAGCAGAGTGCGCCATCAGTATGCCTAAGCACCTGGCTACACATGGCCCCTGGGAGGCATACTAATGGCGCACTACTGTGCATACTAATGGCGCATCTGCGGTGCGCCATTAGTATACCAGATACTAATGGCGCACCAGAGGTGCGCCATTAGTAAAATATACTAATGGCGTGCTAGTAATGGCGCACCCCTAATGCGCCATTAATGGCCAAATTAGGTGCGCCCTTAATAGGACTTTTCCAGTAGTGAATGGAGTACGACATCTTCGTCCGTACAAGGCTTTGAAAGGTGCCATTTGCAGGCTAGCTTGGTAACTATTGTTATATGCAAACTCGGCATATGGTAAGCTTTCCTCCCAACTGGTCCCATATGTGAGGACACATGCCATTAGCATGTCTTCGAGTATTTGATTTACTCGTTACGTTTGTCCTCCAGTCTGGGGGTGATAAGCCGTACTGAACGTTAGTTGTGTTCCGAGGGCTTGCTGCAACTGGTCCCAAAATTTGGAGACGAACTGAGTGCTTCTGTCGGATATTATAGTCTTGGGTACCCCATGTAGGCATACTATCCGGGCGAGGTAAAGCTTGGCGAGCTTTTGAGTGGTGTGGGTTGTTTTGACTGGTATGAAATGTGCCACCTTGGTCAGTCTATCTGTGATGACCCATATGGCATCATTACCGTGTTGTGACCGTGGTAGTCCAACAATAAAATCCATTCCAATATGGTCCCATTTCCATTCTGGTATCTTGTTTGGATGTAATAGCCCTGCGGGTTTCTGGTGCTCGGCTTTAATGCGTTGACATGAATCGCAACATGCAATAAATGTGGCTATATCCCTCTTCATGCCGTGCCACCAAAATCTTTCCTGAATATCCTTGAACATTTTAGTACCTCCAGGGTGGATCGAGTATGGAGCGGTGTGGCTTCCGGCTAGAATTTGCTGTTTAAGGTCGTTGCTATTCCGTACGCAAAGTCTGTCTCCGAACCATAATATTCCTTCACCGTCTATGGTGGATTCTGAGGCCTTGCCCCGACTTACTTTCCTTTTTTATCCCTTCGATGCTAGGATGTCCAAGCTGAGCCTTCTTTATTTGCTCTATTAGCGTAGGCTGTATTTCTAGCTTGGATACTTCGCCTTCCGTGACCATCATTAGGTTGAGTCTGGCGAATTCTTGCTGAAATTCGGGTCTCAGGTTCTGTATGATGCCGCTGTTCGGGCTGGGGTTACGGCTGAGAGCATCTGCTATCGCGTTTGCTTTTCCTGGGTGATAGTGGATACCAACGTCGTAATCTTTTACCAGTTCCAGCCAGCGTCGTTGTCGTAAATTGAGCTCTGGCTATGTGAAAATATATCTGAGGCTCTTATGGTCCGTATATATTTCACAGCGATTCCCAAGCAAAAAGTGCCTCCACTCCTTGACTGCATGAATGACTGCCGCCAACTCCAAATCGTGAGTAGGATAATTTTCTTCATGTTTTCGCAGTTGCCGGGAAGCGTAGGCGACTACTTTGCCTTCTTGCATTAGTACGCATCCGAGGCCTTTTCGGGATGCGTCGCAATATACTTCAAAGCTCTTGTGTATGTCTGGTACAATTAATACTGGGGCTGTTGTTAACCTCCTTTTGAGCTCTTGGAAGCTTTTCTCACATGCTTCGGTCCACACGAACTTCTTATCCTTCTTGAGTAACTATGTCATTGGTTTGGCTATGGTGGAAAATCCTTCAATAAACCTTCTGTAATATCCGGCCATACCGAGGAAACTGCGTATATCCGTTACACTGGCTGGTGACTTCCAGCTAAGTATAGCCTTGACTTTATCTGGGTCCACAGCAACTCCTTCTTGTGTTAATACGTGTCCTAGGAAACCCACTTGTCTCAACCAAAATTCACATTTGCTGAATTTGGCGTAAAGTTGGTGTTTCCTTAATTCCCCCAGTACAATGCAGAGGTGTTCGGCATGTTCTTCCGGTGTCTTTGAATATACCAAGATATCATCAATAAATACCACCACAAATTTGTCCATGAATTTCGTAAATACTTTGTTCATGAGGTGGACGAAATATGCGGGGGCGTTGGTCAGTCCAAACGGCATTACTGTAAATTCATGAAGTCCGTATCTTGAGGTGAATGCTATCTTCGGGATATCTTCTGTCCGTACTTTCAGTTGATGATAACCTGACCTTAGATCAACCTTTGAGAAAACCTTGGCTTGCGCGAGCTGGTCAAATAAGTCATTTATCCGAGGCATCGGATATTTGTTCTTGATTGTGACCATGTCGAGCGCTCGGTAGTCTATACACAACCTCATGGTCCCATCCTTCTTTTTGGCAAACAATACCGGTGAACCCCAAGGTGAGGAGCTGGCCCGTATAAATCCTTTGTCTAGTAGTTCCTTTATTTGCTTCTTTAATTCAACCAACTCGGATGGTGCCATTCTGTATGGTTTCTTATATACGGGGGTGGTTCCCGGTGCTAGCTCAATAATGAATTCTATTTCTCTGTCTGGCGGCATGCCTGGTAATTCTTCGGGAAATACGTCAGGAAATTCACATACAACTGGAACCTTGCTTAACTCAGATGTATCAACTTTGTTTGATTTTGGTTGCCGCGGCACCGGTCTTTCCTGAGCCGCGACTCTTATTGTTTTTCCATGATGATGAGTAAGAATCACTGTCCTGTTGAAGCAGTCGACAAATCCTTTATTGGTGGTTAGACAATCCATACCCAGGATAACATCCAGTCCTTTGTTTTTCCAATACGATGAGGTTTAAGTGAAACTTTAATCCCTCAATTTCAATGGTCAAACTTTGGCAGTAATTCTGAGTGATCTGCTTACTTCCGGGGGACTTGATGGTCATTGATTTTCCCAAGGGAAGCATTGAAAAACCATGTTGCAAAGAAAAACTCTTCGAAATGAACGAATGAGAAGCTCCAGAATCAAACAAAACCATGGCAGGTATTGTGTTGACAGGGAACGCATCGAGTACGATATCCGGTGCATCCTGTGCTTGCTCCTTGGTCACATGGTTCAGGTGGCCTTTCCTGTGATTGTTATTTGGGTTGAAGTTGTTACGCTTGGGCACGGAATTGTTTCCGTTGTTGTTTGGCTTCGGTGCTAGTTTCTTGGCTTAGGGCACTGTTTAGCATAGTGTCCCTCTTCTCCACATGCGTAGCAGGTAACACCCGGGTGATAGGTGAAATCCTTGTCTCTTGCATGAAAATTCTTATTTGGACGTGTGTCATTGGTCGTGGGTTTGTTCGCCCCATTCCTCTGGAAATTCACCTTATTCTTGTTGTTGCGAGGGTGGTTGGTCTGATCCCTTTTTCTCTTGCGAATGTCTTACAGACTGCGACGTTCATTTTCCAACGTAATGGCTTTGTCTACCAGTGTCTTGAAATCTGGAAAAGTGTGTACGACTAATTGGCATTTTAGTGCTGGTGCCAGTCCGTCCAGGAATTTCTCCATCTTCTTATTTTCCGTCATTCGCTCTTCGTTGGCATAACGTGATAATTGTGCAAACTGACTGTTGTACTCCTGCACTATCATGCCTCTTTGCTTGAGGTCATCAAATTCTCTTTTCTTGATCTTCATAATACTCTTAGGGATGTGTGCCCCACGAAAGCCTTCCTTGAAATCTTCCCAGGTGATATTATTTATGTCGGGATGCATAAGCAGAAATTTTTCCCACCATGATGCGGCTGCTCCAGTAAGATAACGTGGTGCGTACAACAGATTTTCACGGTCTGAGCATTGTGCCACAATTAATTTCCTTTCAATATCTCGAAGCCAATCATCGGCCTCAAGAGGTTTGTCTGTGTGCGAGAACGTTGTTGGACGTGTCTTCTGAAATTCAGACAACTTTGAGTGCTGCTGGTATGGTTCACGGTGATTTCCCATGTTAATGACATGGTTCATCATTTCTTGGTGCTGTTGCTGACTTTGCTCGTAAAGACGGCACACTTGAGAAAATGCCGTCTCACTGCCCTGCTGACTTGACTGCCCCTGTGTGAAATTATTGTCTGTCTGTGTGCCATAAGTTTCTTCCAGCGGACTTGGCATGGAACGTGTCCAGGGACGAGTCATTTCTTACTCTGGGGTAATAAAGCAGAAAACCTGAGAAGAACCGAGCAGTAAAACAAACCAAGACTTTGCAAAAGCGATCAAACACGAGCTCGAAAGAGATTTTTGAAATAAACTGGTTGATTGCGCACGCAGAAGGACCGCTAGTACATATTTTACACACAGGTTCTAATTATACATACATCACTCAGGGTGTGCGTACACATCCTGACATGTTATTTAAAACTAGTGCACTCCTCCAAGATCCTACATGATGCGCAAACAGACTACTCCCATCAACCTATTTTACAAATCACGAACATAATACAAGCGAGCACAGTGCATCACAGAATAACGCGCTAGTCGGAGATGTTGAAGATTTCCCTCGGCCTGTCGAGGGTAAGGCCCAGTGGTGCTGGAGACTCAACTTCTTCCTCACTAATAGGCTCCAGGCGCGGAGTATGAGTGCGAGGTGTCGAAGCCGGTGCAGCAGGCGGTGCAGCTCTGACTGGAGTAGGAGCAATGACATGGTCAAACTCCTCAGTGGTAGGCAGACGGCGAGCGGTGGCTAAGATGGAAGGTGTGCAGGATGCGGCGGACGAGACAAATGTCATTGGTGGTGCAGTGTGGAGTAGCTCCCTCCTGTTGGCGGAGCCACTCTGGACCAACTCCATACGGGTGGCCACCAGGTCGTCTACCAGATTATCAAAGGCTGCCTCAAGTGCTTTGAGGTACTCAACCATTGATTCAATGGCTTCGTCACGCTCCCCATTTGCGCACGCAAATGCATAGTGACACGTATATGGCACGTGGCATGGGAGGTAACGGTAGCGACGAGTCTTCATCGAAGGAAGGATGTCCCGGAGACGAGCCATCGCTTCACGGGCAGCCATCTGCATGGCATGCCTCTCCGTAGGCATGGCTCTGCCCACAAATCGGAGGCGGCGCGCTTCAGAACGCCCTCCTTTGAAGTGCACCACGGCCTGATGCATAGACACGCTGTCGTTGAGCTTGTGACGGTAGAGTGTAAACTCAGGATGGGTGGATGGCCCGATCGCGACTTTGGTGATGGCGAAGAGGATCTTGACAAACCCCTCAGGAATGTTGGCGAACACCTGTGCATCACAGTCATTGCTGGCCATCTACAAAAGTAGACAAAAATTCCGAATAGTCAAGCCATAAATTTATGCTGACCAACAGAAAATTGCTACAGATGTAAAAATGCTGAAAAGCAAATTTTTCGCTAATAACCGATTAGCGAGCGCACCTAGTGGCTTCCTACAGTCAGCCTAGCTCTGATACCAAGGTTGTCAGGACCGGTCCTTCAGTAAAATAATTACCGGAAGACTTAACTTTTTATTAAACCAACGAGGAATATTATTACCTGCTGGCAGACAAATCCTTGATACAGAATTCCAGTACACTGAATATTATACAAGGTTGAGCTGGGGTTTGCTCAACAATTTTATTACAAGCGCGCTAATATAATACATAAAGGCGGATATGACACAAGGCAGGGTGGCATACTACTAACTCGTAATAAAAGGTGGTGGATATGTCATAGTGAAGTGGGTGATGTGACTCCAATATATTACAGTTCATCGAGTATCGGAGTGAGACCCGATGAATTTATTTGGTGGTAGGCGGAAGCGGTTATAAAATAGTGATCAACTCCAGGATCGCAAGGGACTGACTGGAACTCCACTAAGCGTCGGACTCGCTATCGAACTCTTCATCCATGAGATCGCCTTCGTCCACGTCTAGCCAAATTAACAAGCCAGGTGAGTACTTTGAATGTACTCGCAAGACAGTTCAGACTTAAGATATAACAAATGCCAACATGATGCATATGAGTATTCCAGCAAAATACGACCGGAATAAAATATTAATGAGCTGCATGCAATGATAGAAGTCGGGCAGTAATCCTCCCAAAATCCATAAGATAAATAGAAGGAGACTAAACGAGTGTCTGAGTGACGCCTCGTAAGAAAATAATAAATGATAGCAGGCCACAGTCAGGCGTCTGAGCGACACCACATAAAGGGCTTATAAATAAAAAGAATGCCACAGTCGGACATCTGAGCGACATCACATAAAGGGCTTATAAATAAAAAGAATGCCACAGTCGGACGTCTGAGCGACATCACATAA
>LR738710.1:122393814-122435261 GCA_902687465.1 Secale cereale | reverse complement strand
TGTTGCCACAAGGGGGAAAACAACGGTGCTTGTGCCCGCGGGTGCAAGGATTGTTTACTTTACGCAAAGTTCTTTTAATGCAGTTGTCTGTTGCATTGAGTTTACACTATGGGTGGGACTCGCAACTTAATACCAGCGAGATGTTCTGGATAGATATCTCAAGGTGGATGATTAGTAGTAGATATTGATGGATTTCAGTCTACTTACTTTGGCGTACCGCCCATGCTTTGAACCTCAACCTTTCTTGCAATGTAGTCAGCATTGGTTTGCGTTCGTGGTCCTGTCAATTGCCCAGCTGTAATTTGTTACCTCACATAGCTGTTTTATCGTCTTTTGGGAGAGAGACATCACTAGTGAACATCATGAGACTCCGGTCCATATTACCATCATTGATCACATCCACTATTTACTTTTCGCTATTTACTTACTATTGCAAAAACTATCTATCACTACTATCACTGCTTTTAATCCTTTGTGAACTACAAGGCTGGAGGGATTGACAACCCCTCTGTACTCGTTGGGAGCAAAGTTATTTGTATCTGTGTGCATGTCCATGTTGGTTGCTACTAATCTGGCGCCGTAGCAATTGACACCTACTTGTTGAACCTAGGAGTCTCTGGGGAATCGATCCTTGGCATCTTTGCTAGGGGAAAACACTTCTACAATACTGCATCTTACACCTTCCACTTGGGGTAACCAACGAGGGGTTCGAGGCCCATCAAGGAGTATTTTCTGGCGCCGTTGCCGGGGACTCCACTCTTGAGGATAGGGGAGTTGCATGCTATCTTTTACCTTTGCTTTTTAGTCTTGTTAGTTTACCTTTCATTTTTGCTTTAGTTCCTTTTATCGAAAATCACAAAAATAGTTATCTTGCTTGCTTGCTATTATGGGTTCTACCAAAAACACTAAATGGGAGGAGTACACCCCTTCTTCCATTACCCCAATTACCACTGTCGGGATTTACAAAAGTAATAAACCTTGTGATTATACTAGTTTTGACGGAGAGTTATGCCCATGGCATGGTCTTCCAGGAAAAGAGTATGTGCCTCAGTTTAAAATTGCTCCTAAGCTTCCCCAAACTTGGGAAGATGTTCAAACTCTTATAATAGAGAGCGAATTAAACAAAGAGGATGACACTACAATTCTTCCCACTAATGATAAAATTGATTTTGATAATTGTAGTATTTCAGAAGTTGTCGCCTTTCTACAAGGAATGGCTAAAGATCCCAACACTAGCACGCTTAATCTTGCCTTCACAGAGCATGTCACTAATGCTCTCATCAAAGCTAGGGAGGAGAAACTTAGAGTAGAAGCCTCCATACCTAGAAAGCTAGAAGATGGTTGGGATTCTATGATTAAAATTAAGATAAACAATTTTTCATGCTATGCTTTATGTGATATTGTAGCTAATACTTCTATTATGCCCAAAAGACTATATGATATGCTTAAATTGAAACCTTTTGATTCTTGTTCTTTTGGTGTTCGTCTCGTTGATTCTTCCATAAAGAAACCTTTGGGGAGGATCGACGATGTTCTTATTGTTGTCAATGATAATTATGTGCCCGTTGATTTCACTATTATGGATATTGAATGTGATCCTTCTTGTCCAATTATTTTGGGACGTCCCTTTTTACGCACCGTTGGTGCTGTCATTGACATGAAAGAGGGTAATATAAAATTTCAGTTTCCTCTCAAGAAAGGGATGGAACACTTCCCTCGAAAGAAGATCAAGTTACCTTTTGAGTCCGTTGTACGGGCTAGTTATTCTTTTACTCTTGATAAAACTTGATCCCTATGCATTATGCCTAGCTTAAAGGCATAAAAGAAAGCGCTTTTGGGAGGCAGCCCACATGAATAATTTTTTTGCTTTTGTTGTGTCTTGATGTTGTTTACTGTTGTAGCATCATCATTGTATCTTTGCTTCTCATATTTGTGCCAAGTATAGCCTCCGATTGCTAGAAAGTTCAAAAGTTGTGAGATGCTGTCCAGGAAACAGATTCTGTCCTTGGATAGAAAAATTCGTATAAAATCACCAGATCATCTTTTTGGTCTGAATTTTTTCGACAGCGTTCTCTATATAAATGTCTTTCGTGCGTCAGTTCTGAGTTTTTTGATTTGAGTTGCAGAAGTATCCCGAACAGATCAATTACTGCCTGCTGTTCTGTTTTTCACAGATTCTGTCCTGTTTTGCCTTACCTTCACTTGCTTTTTCTTTGCAAAAACCTTTTGGCAATCTTGAGAAACAGTAGAACTTCAAGAATATCTTTATTTCCAGCAAGGTATAATTATTTTATTAAGGGTACTAACCTCGCTAATCAGATTATGATGAGTTATGTATGAAGGGAGTTTTCAAGTGTGCGAGGGAAGATGATAAAAAGATTCAGGAGTGTCAAGCGCTCAAGCTTGGGGATGCCCCCGTGCACCCCCAAGAAATATTCAAGGAGACTCAAGCGTCTAAGCTTGGGGATGCCCCCGTGCATCCCCTTCACCATCAGCATTATCAGTTCGTCTTTCGTTTCGCTATATTTTTATCACTTCATGTGTTATGTGCTATGCTTGGAGCGTCTTGCTTTTAGTTTTCTTTTTAGTTTTTCATAACGAGTTGGAACCCAGCATTCCTTTATGTGGGAGAGAAACACGCTCCACCTCTACCTAGAACATAACATAGAATTTTCATGTCTATCTATGCTGTGTGTGTTCTTTGTCTTTTAATAGCTACTATCGTGCTCTGCTCTTAGTATTCATGCTTATCTTTTCAAAGAGCTTTTGTTTAGTTGGTTGCTTGAACTCTCTTTAATTATCATGCTCACCTTATTAAGAGAGTTTGCTTCCGTTGCATTGGTTAATGTGTCTATGATAAAAATGCTACTTTCATGATGGTGCTTAGTAGTTCAGGTTTTCTTATGGTTAATCTCAAATAGCTGGGGGGTTCCCAATGTGTTATTGGAGTACCAACTTGGTTTGTTTGCCAATGATGTGGTATGGTTTAGTAATATATTCCTTCGAGAATTTATTTTGATTGACTTGGCATATGCTCACGCATATTTAAGACTGTAAAGAAAGTCTGTCAAGCCTTGATGATCTTTTATTTCTGAGTAGCGATATAACTACCATGCCTGATTCAATATTGCTTTGTCGCTCTGCATGATTATGACCGTCATTGCTCTCTTAGTTGGTCGCTCCCAGTCTTTTTGCTAAACCTCCACCTGCACTAAGCAAACTAACCATGCAACACATAGCTCATGGGAAAGTAGCCTAAAAACTATTGTGGTAAAGAATATGTTGCCTATGTATCTTATTTCTTAGGAGTTGCTTGCTGAGCGGTAACCATGTTTCTGGGGACGCCATCAACTGTCACACTTTTGTTGAATATCATGTGAGTTGCTATGCATGTTCGTCTTGTCTGAAGTAAGGGTGATTTACCGTGGGTTGAATTAATATGCATATTGTTAGAGAAGAACATTGGGCCGCCAACCAAAGCCATGCATCATGGTGGAAGTTTTAGCTTGGACCTTAATCCTCAATCTCTTATGAGATTATGCTTATGCATTTAAGAGGAGTCCATCATCTATTTTCTATGTTGTCCAGGTATGGATGTCCTCAAGTTGAGATTTATCAAAAATGAGAAATCAAATGCGATCTATCTCCTTGGACCTTTGTACAGGTGGCATAGAGGTACCCCTTTGTGAAACTTGGTTAAAACATATGTAATGCAATGATAACCCATGGAGATCCGAGCTAATTAGGACAAGGAGCGAGCACTATTGGTATTCGATGCATGAGGCATGCAACTTATAGGATGTTTTATGCATGACACATATGAAGTACTACTACCGTTGACACAATTGCTTCCATGTTTTCAACACAAAAAGCTCTAGCACTTAACCATTCTTTTACCTTTATGTTGAAGCACCAACTACTGAGAGCATGATTGTCATTCTGAGTGTAATGTGCATTGTCCCAAAGTAGCATTGTCTTTTGCATGATTGTGATATCGTTTATTCTGAAATGATTGTATCTAGTCATCACTTAAACCTTGAAGGTGCCCCTGCATTTATGTTTTGCATCACTAAAGGGGGCAAGCTAGATATCACTATATCATATTTGCACATCATGTTCATTGCAAATCTTTTTGATGTTTCAGTTTCATATTGTAAAACTTTCAGTCATTTGTGATTTTCTCTTGAGGCAACTTAACTACTTTAGAATCATTGTCTCAGTAAGCTTTTGTCATATGACTATGAAGAAGTCCTATATGGTTAATAGCATGTCACCACAGAAATTATTCTTGTTATCATTTACCTACTCGAGGACGAGCAGGAATTAAGCTTGGGGATGTTGATACGTCCAAAACGTATCTATAATTTCTGCTTGCTCCATGCCACTTTTGGGTGATATTGCTATGATATTCATACAGTTTCATACACTTTTGATCATATTTGGACTAACTTACTAATCCAGTGCACCCCAGTGCCAGTTTCTGTTTTCGGCTGTTTTTGTATTTCAGGTTTTCACGTTTCGAGAACTGCCCAGAAAAATCCAGAAAAATTATATAAAAAATCAGCGATCCGGAAACAACACTGCGTCCGAAGGGCAGCCTGGGGGGGGGGGGCACCAGGGCTCCAGGCGCCCTGGCGGCGCCCCCCCTGGGCCGCGTCGGGGGGGGCGCCTGGGCCCCCCGAGACTCCCCCGGTGCCCTACTTTGGCATATATTTAAAGGGTCCTCCGTAACCCTCAGAACAGGAACTCTTTTCGCGATCCCATCTCTGTTCCGCCGCCGCCGCTGCTTCCAAGATCGGGAGCACCAGGAGAACTCTTCCCGGCACCCTGCCGGAGGGGAGGATCACCACCGGGAGCTTCTCCACCACCATGGACGCCTCCCGGATGACTCGTGAGTAGTCTCCCTTGGACCATGAGTCCATGACCAGTAGCTATGTGATGTTCTCCTCCCATTCTTGTGCTTCACTAATTAGTCCTCGTGAGCTGCCCTACATGATCGAGGCACCTATGTAATCCTTATGCTGTTGCTATGTTGAGTTTGCTGGGATCCGATGGATTATGAGATTATGTTCAGATTGATCTTGAGTAATATATTTGATTCACCTCTTTTATATTTTAGTTCATAAGTAATTCTTGCATGTTCTCCGTTGTTATTTATTGCTTTGGCTGAGTAATAGGTAGTGACTCCAAGAGGGAACGTTATGCTCGATTGTGGGTTCATGCCCCTCGATGACTAGCTTGACTGACAGAAACATGAGTCTAGGGGATGTGCTGTTGCCACAAGGGGGAAAACAACGGTGCTTGTGCCCGCGGGTGCAAGGATTGTTTACTTTACGCAAAGTTCTTTTAATGCAGTTGTCTGTTGCATTGAGTTTACACTATGGGTGGGACTCGCAACTTAATACCAGCGAGATGTTCTGGATAGATATGTCAAGGTGGATGATTAGTAGTAGATATTGATGGATTTCGGTCTACTTACTTTGGCGTACCGCCCATGCTTTGAACCTCAACCTTTCTTGCAATGTAGTCAGCATTGGTTTGCGTTCGTGGTCCTGTCAATTGCCCAGCTGTAATTTGTTACCTCACATAGCTGTTTTATCGTCTTTTGGGAGAGAGACATCACTAGTGAACATCATGAGACTCCGGTCCATATTACCATCATTGATCACATCCACTATTTACTTTTCGCTATTTACTTACTATTGGAAAAACTATCTATCACTACTATCACTGCTTTTAATCCTTTGTGAACTACAAGGCCGGAGGGATTGACAACCTCTCTGTACTCGTTGGGAGCAAAGTTATTTGTATCTGTGTGCAGGTCCACGTTGGTTGCTACTAATCTGGCGCCGTAGCAATTGACACCTACTTGTTGAACCTATGAGTCTCTGGGGAATCGATCCTTGGCATCTTTGCTAGGGGAAAACACTTCTACAATACTGCATCTTACACCTTCCACTTGGGGTAACCAACGAGGGGTTCGAGGCCCATCACAAGACTTCTCCCATGTCCTCAGGAACAAAAGTAACTACTCACAAGACATAATATTGTTCATGATCAGAGGGGTATTAATATGCATAATGGATCTGGACATATGATCTTCAACCAACTAAACCAACTAGCATCAACTACAAGGAGTAATCAACACTACTAGCGACCCACAGGTACCAATCTGAGGTTTGGGTAAAAAGATTGGATACAAGAGATGAACTAGGGTTTGAGAGGAGATGGTGCTGGTGAAGATGTTGATGAAGATAGACCTCCCCAAGATGGGAGAGTTGTTGGTGATGATGGCGGTGACGATTTCCCCCTCCCGGAGGGAAGTATCCCTGGCAGAACAGCTCCGTCAGAGCCTTAGATTGGTTTCTGCCTCGGTTCCGCCTCGAGACGGTGGCGTCTGGTCCCGAAAGCCTCCTTATGATTTTTTCCAGGACAAAACACCTCATATAGGAGAAGATGGGCATCGAGGGCCTGCCGGCTGGCCCACAATGCAGGGGGCGCGCCCCCACCCTCGTGGACTGTCAGTGGCCCCCTCGTGGGATTCTTTCGCCAGATATTTTTTATATTTTCCGAAACGATGTTCTGTTGAGTTTCAGGGCTTTTGGAGTTGTGCAGAATAGGTTTCCAGAGTTTGCTCCTTTTCCAGCCCAGAATTCCAGCTGCCGGCATTCTCCCTCTTCATGTAAACCTTGTAAAATTAGAGAGAAAAGGCATAAGTATTGTGACAAAACATGTATGAACAGCCCATAATGCAATAAATATCAACTTATAAGCATGATGCAAAATGGACGTATCAACTCCCCCAAGCTTAGACCTCGCTTGTCCTCAAGCGAAAGCCAATATCAAAAAATATGTCCACATGTTTAGAGATAGAGGTGTTGATAAAAACAAAATACAGACATGAGGGCATCATGATCATTCTCATAGCAGCAACTTATATAAATATAGTCATATGATTCTTATGCTAAAGTAACAATTCATCCACAATATCAAGTATGCATCATAAACTTCATTGGAAACTAACAAACTTTGATCTCGGTCATTGAAGCAATTGTAATTTATCGTATTATTAGAAAGACTCAATATAAGAGCTTTTCAGCAAGCCTACATACTCAACCATCATATAGTCTTTCACAATTGCTCACACTCACGCAATACTTATGTTTATGGAGTTTTAATCGAACACAGAGAAAGATAGGGGCTTATGGTGTTGCCTCCCAACCTTTTACCTCAAGGGTAATGTCAACAATAATAGATCATGAAAACTTACATCCAAGTGGGTATATATGTCAGGATCTTTCCAACACATTGTGCTTGCCAAAGGATAAAATGTAAAAAGGAACGATGGATTTCACCTTGACACTTATAAGACAGGAATAATAGATAGGCCCTTCGCAGAGGGAAGCAGAGGTTGTCATGTGTTTTTATGGTTGGATGCACAATGTCTTAGCATAGAAGAACTTCGCTTTATATTGCCACTTGTGATAAGGACCTTTATTATGCAGTCCGTCGCTTTTATTACTTCCATATCACAAGATCGTATAAAGCTAATTTCTCCCACACTAATAAATCATACATATTTTAGCGGATTTGCAACATGACAACTTACTTGTAAGGATCTTTCTCAATCCATAGGTACGTATGGTGGACTCTCATGGCAAAACTGGGTTTAAGGATATATGGAAGCACAAGGAGTATCTCTACTTAGTGCGAGGAATTTTGGCTAGCATGAGAGGGAAAGGCAAGCTCAACAGGTTGGATGATCCATGACAATATACTTTATTTCAGATATAAGAATACATAACCCATTATGTTCTCTTCCTTATCCAACATCAACTCTTTAGCATGTCGTACTTTAATGAGTGCCCACAATCATAAAAGATGTCCAAGATGGTGTATTTATATGTGAAGCCTCTCTTCTTTTATTACTTCCCATTAATTGCAACGATGACCAAAACTATGTTTGTCACCTCCCAACAACTTTTATTTATCATACTCTTGTATGTGAAGTCATTGCTTCCCATAAGATCGATATGATCTCTTTGATACTCTTTATGTTTTCTTTCTTTTATCATGACCTAAGTGAGGAATTCAAGCCCTTGACTCAACACTAATCTTTATTATATAGCTCACGAACACGATTACAAAGGATAAAGCTCGCAAAGCAAAAGCTCACAACTAGATCATGCTAACTTTATTCTAATAGATCAAGATACTACCAAAAGGATCGAACTAAGTAAAACGGTAAAGATAGGAGTGATGGTGATACGATAGCGGGGTCACTCCCCCAAGCTTGGCAGTTGCCAAGGGGAGTGCCCATACCCATGTGATTATGTCTCCTTCTTCGAGGGTGGTGATGATGGAGTTGTTGATGATGTAGGCTTGTTGTCCACCTTCCAAGGCATGGGTTCACCGTCGTAGAAGGATGATCGAGACTCCGGAATAGTCAAATCTGCAGCCAAACTCATCTTCTTGAATCTATATTCATACTCACAGTTTTGGTTTTGCAGGTCATAGATCTGGGCTTGGAGGTGTTCGATCTTCTCTTGAAGATTGGACATAGCTTACCCAAAGATCCTTGAGTCCAGCTTGAGGTTGTTGGCGAGCTCCGTGATCATCATGTGGTTGGCGTTGAGTCCTCGTTCCACCATACCTTGGCACTTGAAAACTTGCTGCTCCATTGCTTAGAGTCTTGTCTCCCCGCTGCCGGTCCTCCTCGGCCCCTCAATATCACGGATGTGCAGCACCCCCTTATGCAACTCCATGGTTTTGGGGTGGTGCAGCACCTCCGCAAGGTAGGGGCTGATGACCTTCTTGAAGAACTTGTCCTTGGGGGTGTTGGAGGACGCCATGATGATCTAGATCTGTCAAAAACAACAGCTCGAAACGAAAATAGAGGATTTTTGCGTGATACAGAGGTCAAAACCTTCGGGGGTATATATAATGAATTTTTCCTGACCAAAAGGAGTCACCCACAAGATAATGGAGTCCAGGGGGACACACGGGGTGCCCATGAGGCAGGGGGCGTGCCCTGGGAAGGAGGGCGTGCCCTCCACCCTCGTAGATGCCTCGTGTCTCTTCCGGACTGCTGTTTATTTTTCTATTTTCTAAGTATTCCAAAACGGAGAAAAATTGCCTTTAGAACTATTTTGGAGTCGGGTTACTTACCATATCACGTACCTCTTCCTTTTCGGAGGCTGAATCGTTCTGGAAAGTGTCCCTTATGTATTCCTCCGGGGTTACGGTTTCAATAATATTGGTTTCAACATTTATAGGATTACCTAAGATATAATGTTTGATTCTTTGACCGTTCACCACCTTAGGATTTGTGCCTTCGAAATTGTTGAATTTTATGGCACCTGAACGATAGACCTCCTCGATAACGTAGGGTCCTTCCCACTTGGAGAGAAGTTTTCCTGCAAAAAATCTTAAACGAGAGTTGAATAGCAAGACATAATCACCTACATTAAACTCACGCTTTTGTATCCTTTTGTCATGCCATCTTTTAACTTTTTCTTTAAACAACTTGCCATTCTCATAGGCCTGGGTTCTCCATTCATCAAGGCAGCTAATTTCAAATAACCTCTTCTCACCGACAAGTTTGAAATCGTAGTCGAGCTCTATAATAGCCAAATATGCCTTATGTTCTAGCTCAAGAGGCAAGTGACAAGATTTTCCATATACCATCTTATATGGAGACATGCCCATAGGATTTTTGTATGCAGTTCTATAGGCCCATAATGCATCATCTAGTTTCTTGGACCAATTCTTCCTAGACCTATTAACTGTCTTTTGCAAGATTAATTTCAACTCCCTATTACTTAGTTGAACCTGACCACTAGTGTGTGGGTGATAGGGTGATGCAATTCTATGGTTGACATCATACTTAGCATGCATCTTACGGAAAACACCATGAATAAAGTGTGAACCACGATCGGTCATTAGATACCTAGGGACTCCAAACCTCGGAAATATAACTTCTTTAAGCATCTTAATAGAGGTGTTATGATCAGCACCACTAGTTGGAATAGCTTCTACCCACTTAGTAACGTAATCAACAACAACTAGAATATGTGTATACCCATTAGAGGCAGGAAAAGGTCCCATATAATCAAAGCCCTAAACATCAAATGGTTCAATAACAAGTGAATAGTTCATAGGCATTTCTTGACGTCTACTAATATAACCTATTCTTTGACATTCATCAAAAGATAAGATAAACTTGCGGGCATCCTTGAAGAGAGTAGGCCAATAAAAACCGGATTGCAATACCTTGTGTGTAGTTCTATCTCCCGCATGGTGTCCTCCACAGGCTTCGGAGTGGCACTTGCATAGGATCTGTTCCTGTTCATGCTCAGCTACACAACGTCTAATAATACGAAAAGTAATGTCTCAAATCATAGAAGAATATTTTCTTTTGCTGGTATGTGAAGCTAGGAGGTATAAACTTAGCAACAATATAATTAGCATAATCAGCATACCATGGAGCAGTGCGAGAAGTACTTATGATAGCTAGCTGTTCATTAGGAAAGCTATCATCAATAGGTTGTGGGTCATCAAGTATATTCTCTAACCTAGAAAAGTTATCTGCTACGGGGTTCTCAGCTCCTTTTCTATCAATAATATGCAAGTCAAATTCTTGCAGCAAGAGAACCTATCTAATAAGTCTAGGCTTATCATCTTTCTATTCCATAAGGTATTTGATAGCAGCATGATCAGTGTGAATAGTTACTTTAGAATCAACAATATAGGGTCTAAACTTATCACAAGCAAACACAACTGCTAAAAATTCTTTCTCGGTGGTAGCATAATTTCTTTGGGCACTATCTAGAGTTTTACTAGCATACTGGATAACATTCAATTTCTTATCAACTCTTTGCCCTAAAACATCTCCTACAGCATAATCATTAGCATCACACATAATCTCAAAGGGTAAATTCTAGTCAAGAGGCTGGACGATAGGTGCAGAGATCAATGCTTTCTTAAGTATTTCAAATGCTTCTAGACAATCATCATCAAAGACAAAGGGAATATATTTTTGTAAGAGATTAGTCAAAGGCCTGAAGATTTTGGAGAAGTCCTTTATGAACCTCCTATAAAACCCGGCATGACCAAGGAAACTTCGTATACCTTTGATGTCCTTTGGGCATGGCATCTTTCCAATAGCATCAACTTTAGCTTTGTCAACTTCAATACCTCTTTCAGAAATTTTATTTCCCAAGACAATGCCTTCATTAACCATAAAGTGGCACTTCTCCCAATTCAAGACAAGGTCAGTGTCTTCACATCTCTGCAAAACTCGATAAAGGTTCCTTAAGCAATCATCAAAAGAAGTTCCGTAAACGGAGAAATCATCCATGAAAACCTCAACAATCTTTTCACAAAAATCAGGGAATATAGCCATCATGCATCTTTGAAAGGTAGCAGGTGCATTACATAAACCAAAAGGCATACATCTATAAGCAAAGGTACCGAAAGGACAAGTAAAAGTGGTCTTCTCTTGATCCCCTTTTGACACAGGTATTTGAGAGAAACCAGAATAACCATCTAGAAAGCAGAAATGAGTATGTTTTGATAACCTTGCTAGCATTTGATCAATAAATGGAAAGGGGTAATGATCTTTCTTAGTAGCTTTGTTTAACTTATGAAAATCCATTACCATCCTATAACCTGTAACTATTCTTTGCAGGATCAATTCATCTTTATCATTAGGGACAACAGTCATACCTCCTTTCTTAGGGACACAATGGACATGACTTACCCACTGGCTATCGGCAACTGGATAGATAATACCTGCTTCTAGGAGCTTTAGAATTTCCTTCCTTACCACTTCTTTCATCTTAGGATTTAACCGTTGCTGATGATCAATAACTGGTTTAGCATTTTCTTCCAATTTTATCTTGTGTTGGCATATGGTGGGACTAATGCCCTTAAGATCATCTAGAGTATATCCAATAGCAGCACGATGCTTCTTCATAGTTTTCAATAATTTTTCTTCTTCTTGCTCTGAAAGGTTAGCACTAACAATAACATGATATATTTTCTTTTCATCAAGATAAATATACTTAAGATTATCAGGCAAAGGTTTAAGTTCAAACACGAGATCACCCTTGGGTGGAGGAGGATCCCCTAGGATTTCAACATGCAAGTTGTTTTTCAATACGGGTCCCTGTGTAAGGAATATTTCATCTATCTCCCTTCTCTCATTCATATGCATATCATTTTCATGGTCTAGTAAGTATTGTTCTAAAGGATCATTAGGTGGCACGGCAATAGAAGCAAGACCAATAATTTCATCTTTACTGGGTGGTGCCTTTTCAAGGGGTTGTCAACGAAATTTAGCAAAGTTAAAATCACGAGATGTATCCCCTAGCCCAACAGTAACAATATCTTTCACGCAGTCTATCTTGGCATTAACAGTATTCAAGAAGGGTCTACCAAATATAATGGGACAGAATGCATCTTGTGGGGAACTAAGAACAAGAAAATCAGCAGGGTATTTAACCTTCCCACACAAGACTTCAATATATCTAACAATCCCAACTGGTGAAATAGTATCTCTATTAGCGAGCTTAATAGTAACATCAATCCCTTCTAACACAACAGGTGCAATATCATGCATAATTTCGTTGTACAAATCAAAAGGGATAATACTCGCACTAGCACCTACGTCACATAAACCATGATAGCAATGATCTCCTATCTTGACAGAGATGACAGGCAAGCCTACAACAGGTTTGGGTTTATTCCTAGCATTGGGTTTGGCTATTCTATCAAACTCTTCTTGGAGGTAAATAACATGTCCATCTAAATCTTCTACCAAGAGATCTTTAACCATAGCAACACTAGGTTCAACTTTAATTTGCTCAGAGGGTGTAGGTGTCCTAGTATTACTCTTACGAACTACAGTTGAAGCTTGATCATGATCCTTTATCCTAACAGGGAAAGGTGGTTTCTCAATATAAGCGATAGGTATAACATGATCAACATTATAAGTGATAGTCTTTTCTTCAACTTTAATAGGTTCAACTACTTTTACTTCAATAGGGGGATGGTATTTAAACCACTTCTCCTTGGGGAGATCAACATGAGTAACAAAAGATTCACAGAAAGAAGCTACTATCTCAGAGTCAAGTCCATACTTAGTGCTAAACTCACGGAAAATATAGGTATCCATAAAAGCTTTAACACAATCAAACTTAGGGGTCATACCTGACTCCTTACCTTCGTCGAGATCCCAGTCTTCAGAGTTGCGTTTAATTCTTTCCAATAAATCCCATCCGAAGTCAATAGTCTTCATCATATACACACTACAAGAAATATGTCAACTTGTGACCACCACTATTGGTCACTGAATGGTCACAAATTTCCATTTGTGACCTTTTTGTGACAAAAAACATAAGGTCAAAAGCTGGCCGTCATAAACTGACTATAGCGACCTTCTCTGTGAGAAGGTCATAGACGTTTATGACCAAAATATGTCTATTGTCGTGTTTTGGTCACTAGCAGTCTCCCCAGACCACGTAGGCATCCAGCGTGGCAAGCTGATGTGGCACAAGAATCAGCCCGGTCCAATTGGTTGTTCTACATGGGCCTAGCCCAACAATTCAGCCTTTCTAATATTTATTTTTTCTGTTAATTTTCGCTAGCTACATGGGCCAGGCCCAATAATTCGGCCTTTTTATTTCTAGATGCGGCCTTTTACAGCGTATGATCTTTTATTTTTTGCCATTTTATTTTCCACTATTTTACATTTGTCCCAAATATCATAATATCATACACTGGTCCCACACGTCAGAAATTTCAAATGTGCTCAAATTATTTTGATAAGTGGGTCACATGAGTCATGCTTCCATTGCACACATTTTCAAACCACATACATAATTACTATTTCATATGTAACAGAAATTGTAATTCTGAAACATACATGAAATTCACAAAGAGAAGATACATTAAATCACATACATAATTACTATTTCATTCACAAACAGAGAGAAGATACATTAAATTCCCAGACAACCCAGCTATTATTACATAACTTGCTATATAAGAATGTCTTGGAGCTTCTTTGAACATCTTTCGTCTTGAATTTACTCAAAATATCTGCCAACAAGAAAACAGAACAACAAGGATAGGGTGAATAACAACAACAACAACAACAACAACAACAACAACAACAACATGTGATGGGGTGCTATTTTGTAGTAAGATCAAGTCTGGAAAGAAACATGCATGAAAATTAAGAAGAGCTAGAGCAAGTCTACATGAAAGCAGCAGCACATGCTTTTCCCATTAGCATCTCCGGTCAAACAAACATGATGCAACAAGTGATTACATTGACCCCGATTAAAACATTTTAAGTACTGGACAATCATAAACATCCAACAGTAGGCAAATCTAGCACTGTCATACCAACAACCAACAGTATTTCTATCTAGTAGTGAAGATTGAAGTTGCAACAGTAGGCAAATCCCACATCCAGTCAACATCCAGCAATGGAATCCAAACAAAAGTCTAAGAATGTACCCCTAGAATACATCTGACACTGAAGTAAAAAAAGCAAGCGATTTGCCGAGATGCGCTCACCATCTGATGAAGTCGATACGGCCGGTGCCGTCGTCGAGCGTGAAGGACACGTCCGTGTTCCGCTCCGCCTTGCCGCTGACCATCCCCACAAGCCGGACCTGCACATGTAGCAATGTTATACATAGCAAAACTGGATACTTCACAGCATGCAAATACTGGATACTTCACAGCATGCAAATAGTGTGAAAGAGCAGTTCAGTTGAAGAATTTAGCTTGCCATTCTCAATTTTACTACTTGAAGACATAATGTAACAAATATTGGATACTTCACAGCATGCAAATAGTGCGATAAATTCACTGGTCTATGGATACGATCATAGATTCACATGAGGCGTGCGTGGAATATAGTGCAAATAACAACGGAAATTTAAAGAAGCTCGCTTGTTAACGAAGGCCTACCAATCACTTCAACCTAACCTAAAAATAACAGTACACAGACTGTACCATTACATAGTACTGCTATGTAATTGATATGCAAAAGAAGATACATGTCCCATGTTCAGCAATGAGGATCAACCATGAAGCTTTCACTACGCCTACATCAGTAAGCTTTTAGCACTCCTGTTGCTAGTGTTCTAAACCAACAGAGCAATGCTATAGGAGTAGAAAAGAGAACTAGAGGTAGGAGAGGGAGCTGCTCACCGGAGAGCTTGTGGTCACCGCCATACACAGCCGCCGTCACGCCAGTCACCTCAAGAAGCACCGCTGCGCTGGAGACGCCACCAGACATGCGCAAGAGCAGAGCACCTGCTGCATCCAAATACAAATCGAACAAGAACAAAAAATTAGGAATGGTTGCAACCATGCTTTTCAAGGCACACAATAGAAAAAATCGCAAAGAAAAAATCGGTGCTCTCCGTACGCCTTTACAAGTTCACGGACGGAATAATCATGGAGAACTAGACTAATATAGGCTCCTGCCACAAAAGGAATGATCAATTGGTACAGGATAATCATGGAGAACAAATAGCATTCCACTTCTGTCTTATCCATGTTAAGAACAGGACACAACCTACCTAGGAGGAAAATCAAAATGTGTACGAAAGCACATCAGATAGATTCAGCTAGCCTTTTAGATGGTGACTTGTCAACATTTGTACTGCCCATGGACGACCACAAGCTAGCCTTTTAGATGGTGCCAGCGGAGCACTTGCAAACCAGCTCCTGCCAGCCACAAGGGGGCAAGCTCCAGTTTTCACACATCACATCAAATTGAAATCGATGGTGGAAACAAGAATTCAGTGAACAATTGGGGAATACAGAAGATGGTAGTGTGAATTACCGATCTGTCTCATGAAATTCCAGGCGACGCTCTCCTCCACCCTGCCGCCGGTGCGCTGGATGTAGGCCGCCAGGTCTCCCCCCTCGCAGAGCTCCATGACGAGGTAGATGCAGCCCGGGGTCTGTCCGAGACAGAGCATAATAAGCCACTCGAGCAGCCAGATATATATGGACTTTGAATGTAAAAAAGCAGCCAGATATATAAATCATGCATGTTCAGAACATTTATTAGTAATACTTCTCTATAAGTGGTGTTAATTGATTTCAGCATGATATATATGGACTTTGAATGTAAAAAAGCAGCCAGATTTAATTTCATGCCAAAATTTCTAGATAAGGCACAGATTAGAGGATGGTTTAAACTGTAGCACCAAACTGTAAAATCGAGCACATATTAGAGGATGGTTTAAAAAATGACCTTCTTAAAACTGAAAACCCAAACATTATATCAAGGTTAACTGAACTAGTAGTTTTGTCTAGTTTTGCTCAAGCAGGTGTTTGTCAGGTGAGAGAGTTTATCGAAACATGGCAACAATTACTGAGATATTTTATTCCCAA
This sequence comes from Secale cereale, assembly GCA_902687465.1. NCBI lineage: Eukaryota > Viridiplantae > Streptophyta > Magnoliopsida > Poales > Poaceae > Secale > Secale cereale. Next base: position 122,418,836 of record LR738710.1, on the reverse strand, counting down.
CACAACAGACAATAGAGAGGGTAGAGACTGTTGATCAAAAAGAAAATAAACTAATTTCCAGACGCAATGGTCTCTTGTGTTGCTGAAGCTCATCTAGTCACAACACATAGCAAAATATCAAGAGAGGGTTGAGAATGTCAAGAGAGCAAACATCAAAATAACTACTAGCATACGAAGCTCATCCAATCACTACTAGCATACGAAGTTCATCCAGTCACTACTAGCATACGAAGCTCATCCAGCTAACTAAACATCGAAACACGGGAGATCACCCATACAAGCTGGAGACAACTATGTACACAAGCCGAAGGCACTGGGGGTGCGATAGGGAGGCAGAGGGCTTACGAGGCGGGCGAGGAGCGTGAGGAGCGCGTGGACTCCCTGGGTGGATTTGCGCGTTGGGCATACATGAAGACGAAGACGGCGCTGGGCACCCTCTTGGGCTAGTTGGGGTCCTTGTCGGCCTTGCCCTTCTTCCCCTTGGAGGACGGCTTCTCGGCCCCCTTGCTCCTCACCGCCAACCTACAGCACCATAGATCGTCAGAAACATAATCACTGGAACAGATCTACCACGAGTGGAAGGGAGTACCTTTGGTAGGACTGGAGGGGAAGTGCTGTTGGTGGCCCTCACGCCACAGGAGCGGTCACGGTCACAGAGCGAGGAGGACAGGGAGACGGTGGTGACCCGGAGGCGGGTGCGGGGGGGGGGCAGACGAGGTGGGCGGGTGGGCGCGACGGGGAGGCCGTGGTGGGAGACATTAAAGGAGGCGGTGGCGGCCAGGTGGTCGGTCTCCCCTCCTCCGTCCGCCGCCACCGCCATCTTAGCCTAGCCCGATGGATCTGGCCGGAGAAGCGAGTGGCACTCCGCGAGCCCGACGGATCTGGCCGGAGAGGATGAAGGCCCGGAGCGAGAGGAGCGAGGGGACACCGGATCTCGCTGGATAGCGCCGGATTTCTTGGTGACTGGAGGTGGCGGCGGCAAGGGAGGATGCTAGGGTTCACGTGAGAGAGAGGGATTGGGTGGGGTTCGAGCAGAGGGAGAGGGGTTGGGTGGGGTTCTTGCTGCGGTGGGATGGATGGACGGAAGGATGGACAGATGGATGGATGTATGGACGGACGGATGTTTGACATGTCAGTGATCCACGCCACAACGAATTCCACCAATCAGAATTAAGTTTATGTAAAAAAATTTCTTCTTTTTGTTTCTCTTATAGTTTGTTAAAAGGGAAACTCTTTCTTTAAGCTGACTGATCTTTGCTTGGTCTAAACCTCGTACAGAGCCATCCGATGAAGTCGATCGTGCGGTACTCGCTTGTCAGGAACATGGCTTCGCAGGCCACGTTTTCCCATTGACCCACCACTAGCCTCAGACAGCGCTGTGATGGAGCATCGTCGGTTCGCCGAGCATTGCCGATGTCGTGATGGAGCATTCGTCGTACCGTCGAACCATCGATGGCGCTACAAGGGAGCATCATCAGTGCTATGACGGAGGATCGCCGCAACTACAACAGAGCATCGACGAGCTGTCGGAGCATCATCGGCGCTGCAATGGAGCATAGTCAGGTGGTCGGCGCGTCGCCAGTGCAGAATGGAGCATCAGTGGTGCTCACAATAGGGGTGTGGCTGCAACCCCAGAGCTCGTCGGCACGGATGGCATGGCCGATGTACGGCATGCTCGCCGGCAAAAAATGCTCATCGGCGCTTCAAATGATCTCATATTGTGCACAAGGGTGCATCTTGGAATGGCAAACAATGTTGCCTAAGGGAGTTTTCACTTTCTTTGGACGAAAAATTCATTTTCAATTTTTCGAGTGCCCAAAACGAGGTTTTTTTGTGACGGACCTCCCAAATGATTGTTGCAAAATTGGACCAAATCATTTTTATAAAATACTAGGCCATATTTAATGCACAATTGACCAAATGGTTGGGTGTAAAAAGTTTTGATCCACCTCTCATGAAAAAGACAAATTTCGACCGATTCAGTTGGAAGTGGGTCAAATTTGAACTGCAACTGCCTTGTAGTTTGCTCTTTATTTTTTACAAAAATCATTTCCAGGTACATAAGTATCTATTTAATCATAAAAACATCAAAAGTGTTCCAAGATTCAATCACTAGCTAGGAACAGTCATGAACGCCGTTTTGACCACATTTTGAAACGGGCATAAAAAATTCAAAAAAAATCAAAAAATTGGAACACCTTCGCATTGTGTCATTATATATGACCAAGTTACCAGGAAAAATAATAAACTTGTAATACAACAATTCTTTTAAAAAAGTGTTCTCAGAAATGAGCTATCATGCGTGAAGATTCCTGGCTTTCAAGCCAAATGATTAATCCTATGGCCACATTCATAGCATAGTTTGTTCAAATGATCTCATATTGTGCACAAGGGTGCATCTTGGAATGGCAAACAATGTTGCCTAAGGGAGTTTTCACTTTCTTTGGACGAAAAATTCATTTTCCATTTTTCGAGTGCCCAAAAGGAGGTTTTTTTGTGAAGGACCTCCCAAATAATTGTTGCAAAATTGGACCAAATCAATTTTATAAAATACTAGGCCATATTTAATGCACAATTGACCAAATGGTTGGGTGTAAAAAGTTTTGATCCACCTCTCGTAAAAAAGACAAATTTCGACCGATTGAGCTGGAAGTGGGTCAAATTTGAACTGCAACTGCCTTGTAGTTTGCTCTTTATTTTTTACAAAAATCATTTCTAGGTACATAAGTATCTATTTAATAATAGAAACATCAAAAGTTTTCCAAGATTCAATCACTAGCTAGGAACGGTCATGAACGCCGTTTTGACCACATTTTGAAACGGGCATAAAAAATTCAAAAAAAAATCAAAAAATTGGAACACCTTCGCATTGTGTCATTATATAAGACCAAGTTACCAGGAAAAATAATAAACTTGTAATACGACAATTCTTTTAAAAAAGTGTTCTCAGAAATGAGCTATCATGCGTGAAGATTCATGGCTTTCAAGCCAAATGATCAATCCTATGGCCACATTCATAGCATAGTTTGTTCAAATGATCTCATATTGTGCACAAGGGTGCATCTTGGAATGGCAAACAATGTTGCCTATGGGAGTTTTCACTTTCTTTGGACGAAAAATTCATTTTCCATTTTTCGAGTGCCCAAAAGGAGGTTTTTTTGTGAAGGACCTCCCAAATAATTGTTGCAAAATTGGACCAAATCAATTTTATAAAATACTAGGCCATATTTAATGCACAATTTACCAAATGGTTGGGTGTAAAAAGTTTTGATCCACCTCTCGTGAAAAAGACAAATTTCGACCGATTCAGTTGGAAGTGGGTCAAATTTGAACTGCAACTGCCTTGTAGTTTGCTCTTTATTTTTTACAAAAATCATTTCTAGGTACATAAGTATCTATTTAATCATAGAAACATCAAAAGTTTTCCAAGATTCAATCACTAGCTAGGAACGGTCATGAACGTCGTTTTGACCACATTTTGAAACGGGGATAAAAAATTCAAAAAAAATCAAAAAATTGGAACACCTTCGCATTGTGTCATTATATATGACCAAGTTACCAGGAAAAATAATAAACTTGTAATACGACAATTCTTTTAAAAAAGTGTTCTTAGAAATGAGCTATCATGCGTGAAGATTCATGGCTTTCAAGCCAAATGATCAATCCTATGGCCACATTCATAGCATAGTTTGTTCAAATGATCTCATATTGTGCACAAGGGTGCATCTTGGAATGGCAAACAATATTGCTTAAGGAAGTTTTCATTTTCTTTGGATGAAAAAATCATTTTCCATTTTTCGAGTGCCCAAAAGGAGGTTTCTTTGTGAAGGACCTCCCAAATAATTGTTGCAAAATTTGACCAAATCAATTTTCTAAAATACTAGGACATATTTAATGCACAATTAACAAAATGGTTGGGTGTAAAAAGTTTTGATCCACCTCTCCTGAAAAAGACAAATTTCCGCCGATTCAGCTGGAAGCGGGTCAAATTTGAACTGCGGCTGCCTCATAGTTTGCTATTTATTTTTTCCAAAAATCATTTCTAGTTACATAAGTACCTATTTAATCATTTCTAGTTACATAAGTACCTATTTGAACTGCGGCTGCCTCATAGTTTGCTCAAACATGAATTAGCAGCCAAGTGTTTGATTAGCGGTACGGGAAATGCACATGGCTAATGGGCATGAGTTTTGGTTGAGGATGATCAGTTACTAAGAAGACCGTCTTCAAAAAATTTCAGCTCAAAAGGAGGAGTGTAGGTGGTACTTGCTTTGCAAAGTACCACACTGGACATAAATACGAATGTTGAAGATGGGCTCAAAATAATGAATGGATTGAGCTGGCATTTGGTGGAGGATAGTTATTTGGGCATAGGAAAGCACTGTAGAAAATGGATACCATTAGGACATGCCAAAGTGGTACTTCCTTCACAAAGTGTTTTTTTGAACAGAATAGGAAAATGAATATTTTTGAATTATTTTTGAACTAGGCAAGGAAGGTTTTTTACATATTTGACGAAGATATGACCCAAAGAATTTAGGAGATTTTTTGGGGAATTTTGGGAATGACAAAAATATAGGTTGCTTCACAACCTAGGGCAAAAACTGCCACATGGACATGACACATAGGCAAAACTGATGAGGTGGCGCCTAGTCGTAGCAACCCACCACAATTTACAAGGTTATGACCATCTATATTGGTCATGATCAGCTAGAAATAAGGCAGCGAACCAGTGCTATCTGCTTTATGACCATTTCGTGTAAGGAAATTATGACCTTTCTGACCAAAATGGTCGTTATAGTTTAGGGTTTGGAGCCCCCCGAACAGCTTTTGACCAATTGGTCTAAAATGGTCATAGATCTATGACCAATTCTTCCAGGGTCACTAACAAAAGGTCATAAGTTGACATATTTCTTGTAGTGACACTACTAGGAAAAGGGCTATAGATGATATGACCACTAATGGCGCACCACACATGTGTTGGTGCGCCATTAATGTCCAAATACTAATGGTGCAACACACCCACGGTGCGCCATTAGTAACAATTTTTTTTTCAATTTTTTTCAAAACTAGTAATGGCGCACCAGTGGATAGTGCTCCATTACTAGTTAAACTAGTAATGGCGCACCACATCCACTGTGCGCCACTAGTAATTTTTTTCAAAAGTTTTTTTTCAAAACTAGTAATAGCGCACTAGTGGATAGTGCGCCATTACTAGTTAAACTAGTAATGGCGCACCACATCCACGGTGCGCCATTAGTATTTTTTTTGAAAATTTTGTTTCTATTTTTTTAAACTAGTAATGGCGCACCGTGTGTATAGTGCGCCATTACTAGTTTACTAGTTCAACTAGTAATGGCGCACCGTGTGTCTAGTGCGCCATTACTAGTTTAGTAGTTCAACTAGTAATGGCGCACCACTCCCACGGTGCGCCATTACTAACTTGGCCCAAAAATTCCACCGAATGCACACACCCCCCTGTGGACCACCTTTTCGGTTTAGAAAAAAAAATATAAAAGAAAATGATGGAAATGTCCAAAAATAAAAGAAAATAAGTTTCCCATGTGATATGTGGTCTACTTGTTGGGAAAATTTACAAATATGAATTTTGACTTTATTTGCAAAATATCTCTGGTATTTGTAAAATGGGCATAACTTTAGCATACGAACTCGGATTAAAAAGTTTTTTATATGAAAAATCATCCACTCGAAAAGTTACATCCGAATTTAACGAGGGAACCTCGTTAAACATTTTCAAAATCCTCAAAAACCTAACAGAAAAAAAGTTACGGGGTTTTAAGATCTAGAGGCAAAAAAATTCAAAAAAAATTCAAACTTACTAGTGGCACACCGTTTGCTAGGTGCGCCACTAGTAACAGAAAAAAATTTAGTTTCCAAAAAAGAATTCAAAAAATATGATACGTAATATGACCGGGAAGTTTGAAATATTTTTTCAAAATTTCATCATACTCATGAACATGAACAAAGTCCTAGACATCCAGAAGGTTTAATAGGATTGATATGATAGATATATCAACAAGTGCGTGTGAAGTGAGCTGGTGCTGGGGTTGGATAAAACTACGAAGTTAAGCGTGCTCGGGGTGGAGTAGTGTGAGGATGGGTGACCTTCCGGGAAGTTTGACCACAGAGTGCGATTTGACTTGAGATTAAGCAAATTGACCCGAGATTAAGCCATAGTGACCTGAGATTAAAAAGAAACGAAAAAAATTGAACAAAAAAATTCTGGAAAAAAATTGTTACTAATGGCGCACTTCTATGCGGTGCGCCATTAGTATACCAGATACTAATGGCGCACCGTGGGCTTATACTAATGGCGCACCAGTGGTGCGCCATTAGTAAAAAAATCTAATGGCGTGGTGCTAGTGGCGCACCACTAGTGCGCCATTAGTAGGAAACAGTGGTGCGCCACTAGCATGCCTTTTTCTAGTAGTGATAAGAACCATAGCAAGAAGTATCGAGCATGGAGCGATTATTATGAGAAAGCCGAGCATAAATTTTTTGAATGATCATTTCTCTTGAGAGCTCATGATTGGGGGCATGAATATAACATTGACTTAAGCCTCCCCCAAGCTTGAGCGACGCTTTCTCCTTTGCGAGGCCAGAAATTGTAAATATAATTACAATCACGATGAACCTGGTGCATAGGGTAGAACTTCTGATGAAATTCCAACTTCAGACGATTATAGTTCCATGATCCCATATCATCGCATAGCCTAAACCATGTCAATGCATCTCCCTTCAAAGATAAAGGGAAGACCTTCTTCTTGATAACATCCTCGGGCATACCTGCAAGCTTAAACAATCCACAAACTTCATCCACATAGATTAGGTGTAAGTCGGGATGCAGTATTCCGTCTCCTGTAAAGGGATTTTCAAGCAGTTTCTCTATCATACCCGAAGGAATCTCAAAGCAAACATTTTCAATAGGTGCAGTAGGTTGAGGAGCAACTCTTTGCTCTTCTGGTCGGGGTGAAGATACCCCGAACAAGCCCCTCAAAGGATTTTGATCCATAGTAACAAGTGACAATAAATTTCAGCACACTATATAATTTTTTCCTTACCAAATTCCACTTACCAAAGGCGCTTCACTCCCCGACAACGGCGCCAGAAAAGAGTCTTGATGACCCACAAGTTTAGGGGATATATCGTAGTCCTTTCGATAAGTAAGAGTGTCGAACCCAACGTGGATCAGAAGGAAATGATAGGCAATTTTCAGTAAGGTATTTTCTGCAAGCACTGAAATTATAGGTAACAAATAGTTTTGTGATAAGGTAATTGGTAGCAAGTGACAAAAGGTAATAGTAAATAAGGTGCAGCAAGGTGGCCCAATCCTGTTTGTAGCAAAGGACAAGCCTGGACAAACTCTTATATAAAAGAAAGTGCTCCCGAGGACACATGGGAATTATCGTCAAGCTAGTTTTCATCATGATCGTCTGATTCATGTTCGATACTTTGATAATTTGGTATGTGGGTGGACCGGTGCTTGGGTGCTGCCCTTACTTGGACAAGCCTCCCATTTATGATTAACCTCTAATGCAAGCATCCACAACTACAAAAGAAGTATTAAGGTAAACCTAACCATAGCCTGAAACATATGGATCCAAATCAGCCCCTTACGAAGCAACACATAAACTAGGGTTTAAGCTTCTGTCACTCTAACAACCTATCATCTACTTATTACTTCCCAATGCCTTCCTCTAGGCCCAAATAATGGTGAAATGTTATGTAGTCGACGTTCACATGACACCACTATAGGAGAGACAACATACATCTCATCAAAATATCGAACGAAGACCAAATTTACATGACTACTAATAGCAAGACTTCTCCCATGTCCTCAGGAACAAAAGTAACTACTCACAAGACATAATATTGTTCATGATCAGAGGGGTATTAATATGCATAATGGATCTGAACATATGACATTCCACCAAATAAACCAACTAGCATCAACTACAAGGAGTAATCAACACTACTAGCAACCCACAGGTACCAATCTGAGGTTTGGGTACAAAGATTGGATACAAGATATGAACTAAGGTTTGAGAGGAGATGGTGCTGGTGAAGATGTTGATGAAGATAGCCCTCCCCAAGATGGGAGAGTTGTTGGTGATGATGGCGGTGACGATTTCCCGGCAAGACCCTTGCTGGGGGAAACTCACCCAAACCCCTCCGTTGCAGCCACCCTTGAGCCTAGGAGCTCCAACATCATCAACAACATTGGAACCAAGGCTCGGGAAGTGCCCCCGTGGTGGCATGCAGATCTTTGTAAAGACAAGGGTCCATGACTCCTAAGATGAGAACCAGAAGACAACGCGATCACAAGGCTCCTTGCCGAGGATGCCCACGAGGCCCTGACGAGGCTCCTCGCCAAAGACGCCCCGGCAAGCCTCTTGCCGTGACGCTCATAGAAGCCCCGGCAAGCCTCTTGCCGAGGATGCTCACTGAGGCCCCGGCAAGACCCTCGCCGAGAACAGACGCAGGACCGTGGCAAGCCCTTGCCGCCCCATCGCCGCCTAAGCTCGGCGGCCAACCCACTATCCCAGGCAGGTACCCACGTGGCAGTACGTGGTTGCTGGTCGAGCTAGTCAAGCACCTACGTGGAGGCATGCAGATCTTCGTGAAGACCCTACCACTACACCATCTCAGCTGCCTGCCCCGCTGGCCTGGACGCGTGTCGCAACCAGACGGAGCGGCCGCGAACGGGACGGGCCTCGTTTCTGTCCATGATAAAGCGAGTGGACACCTAAGTAGCGCATTTAATGCATCTTGTCCCATATTGGCATGAGATAAGCCTGTGCACTGTACACCTTTCCACCTCCTGTGTGCCACTGTGGCAGCCCCTTTTTGACTATAAAAGGAGGCTCGAGGCATACTGGAGAAGGATTCAGATCTTTTGGGCTAGACATGCACCATAGCTAGTTCTAGAGCTCAGGAACACTCAAATACACACCAAAGCAGGACTAGGGTATTACGCATTCAAGCGGCCCGAACCTCGGTAAACGATCCTTGTATTGGCTCTTAGACCCACTCTTTGCACAACCTCACGCCCGCCAACCGTAGAAGGGATTCCAGTGATCCCATAGGTGTCATTCTCCACCGACAGAAACTGATAAGGATTATTAGCAAAAATATATGAATGGTGGCAAGCAAATTATTTGTTTATGCTCTATCCAACACAACGGTGAGCTGTAGGATGGTAACTACAAGTTCTTTAGCCTTCTCTTTTTACTGCCCATAATGAGTTGTTAGACAACAGTGTCTGAATCTTTGTCGTTCGCAGTGGATCCCGAAGCGTTTCACTCAATATTACCTCGCAAAGTACATGATTGGTGGACACGCAATGAAGGTTAAAGTATTTAATCCAGACTACAATGAGCATCGAGAAGTCATAATGAAGATAGTGAAGGATGGACGGGCAGCCATCACACGGGGTTGGCCCAGAGTCTATTACGTCCATTTTGCATCATGCTTTTATGTTGATATTTATTGCACTATGGGCTGTTATTACAAGTTATGTCACAATACTTATGCCTTTTCTCTCTTATTTTACAAGGTTTACATGAAGAAGGAGAATGCCGGCAGCTGGAATTCTGGGATGGAAAACGAGCAAACATTGGATACCTATTCGGCACAACTTAAAAAGCTCTGAAACTCCACGAAACACCGTTTCAGAAAATATAAAAAATATCTGGCGAAAGAGACCTGCCAGGGGGCCACCACCTGTCCACGAGGGTGGGGGGCGCCCCCTGGGCGCGCTTCCCTGCCTCGTGGGCCAGCCAGTGACCCACCAATTCCCATCTTCTCCTATATGAGGTATTTTGGCCTTGAAAAAATCATAAGGAGGCTTTCGGGAACAGACGCCGCCATCTCGAGGCGGAACCTTGGCAGAACCAATCTAGGGCTCCGGCGGAGCTGTTCTGCCGGGGATACTTCCCTGCCGGAGGGGGAAATCGTCACCCCCGTCATCACCAAGAACTCTCCCATCTTGGGGAGGGTTATCTTCATCAACATCTTCACCAGCACCATCTCCTCTCAAACCCTAGTTCATCTCTTGTATCCAATCTTTGTATCAAAACCTCAGATTGGTACCTGTAGGTTGCTAGTAGTGTTGATTACTCCTTGTACTTGATGGTAGTTGGTTTACTTAGTGGAAGATCATATGTTCTGATCCATTATGCATATTAATACACCTCTGATTATGAACATGAATATGCTTCGTGAGTTGTTACGTTTGTTCCTGAGGACATGGGAGAAGTCTTTCTATAAGTAGTCATGTGAATTTGGTATTCGTTTGATATTTTGATGAGATGTATGTTGTCTTTCCTCTAGTGGTGTGATGTGAACATCGAATACATGACACTTCACCATTGTTTGTGCCTAGAGGAAGGCATTGGGAAGTAATAAGTAGATGATGGGTTGCTAGAGTGACAGAAGCTTAAACCCTAGATTATGCGTTGCTTCGTAAGGGGCTGATTTGGATCCACATGTTTCATGCTATGGTTAGGTTTACCTTAATACTTCTTTTGTAGTTTCGGATACTTGCAATAGAGGTTAATCATAAGTGCAATGCTTGTCCAAGTAAGGGCAGCACCCAAGCACCGGTCCACCCACATACCAAATTATCAAAGTAACGAACATGAATCATATGAATGCGGTGAAAACTAGCTTGAAGATAATTCCCATGTGTCCTCGGGAGCACTTTCCTTCATTTAAGAGTTTGTCCAGGCTTGTCCTTTGATACAAAAAGGATTGCGCCATCTTGCTGCACATTATTTACTTTTACTATTTGTCACTTGCTACCAACTACCTTATCAAAAAACTATCTGTTACCGATAATTTCAGTGCTTGCAGAAAATACCTTACTGAAAACTGCCAATCATTTCCTTCTGCTCCTTGTTGGGTTCGACACTCTTACTTATCGAAAGGACTACAATAGATTTCCTACACTTGTGGGTCATCAGAGTCGTGCCGCATTACGCATGGAGGAGGGCACAATATGGGCATTCCGCTTCACCTTCTCCATCAACCCGAATGTCTTTCGCCTCTCTGTCTACATTCTTTAGTACAACTATGGTTCATCATTCTTTACTTGGTGCTTCTGTAGTTCTTGACTATATGTACATGCGCATCGAATTATGCATTCGTGGTTGAACCTATATTTGTAATAAAGATGGTTGGATATGAAATAAGTGATTGCCTATTTTCAAATGCAGAACATATGATTTATAAATTAGGGATTAATTAGGTATTACACTGCACACGGTTTGCGAAAGTGAAACATGTGCGATAGAGGTGGAGATTAGAAATGTTTCTAGGATTCACTACGTGTGCGATTAATCTCCACTACACACACGACATCCTCATAAAAACTGTGTGTGATGGACAACCTTTGCCACATAGTTTGTTCTACGCACCGTTTGTGATGCATTCAATGACACAAATGATAAAATTGTTAATATCGTGTGCAATGGCAATGCTATCACAAACAATTTAATGGGAAAAATTGTGTGTGATGTACCTGTGAACGGAAACGTTTTCTTTGGAGCGACTGTGGGGGATGTACATACGAACGGAAGCATTTAGCGGCGACTGACTGTGCGGGATGTACTTGCGACCAGAAACAATTTCGCCTGTATAATTGTATTTTTTAAGCACTACTGTACGTATTTCTGTATTTGAGCGCTCGCCGGTCGCACACGACCTCATTTTGCCAAGCATGTGTGCTAGGAGGGCATATCCCTGACGGTTTTTGGGTCGTGTGGGAAGGACCCCCCTATCGCCGTCCCTCAGTAGGCGACGTTACCAAATGTCGTCATGGAAAGGGGTTTAAACCATTTATATAGCACCGATGCGTACCCGTGATAGGTGGTAGGCCCCGTTGTGCAGCACCTTGGTGACAATGAAAGGGTCTTCCCATGTAGGAGCGAGCTTATGTGGCTGTTATTGATCTACTCAGAGCACAAGTTCCCCTTCCTGGAAGGCTTGTCCTCGCACGTGTCTAGTGTGAAAATGCAGAAGGTCTTCCTGGTAAACAGTCGACTGAATCAAGGCCATCTCCCGCTCTTCCTCCAGGAGGTCGACGGCGTCTTGACGTGCTTGTTCTGCCCGAGGCTCTGAATAGAGCTCTATTCGGGGTGAATTTTGGAGGAAATCACTCGACATCACGACTTCAGCTCCATAAACCATGAAGAAAGGGATGCGGTCCATGGATCGATTGGGAGTTGTCCTTAAACCCCAAAGGATAGGAGGTAGTTCAGTCACCCAAGCTCCAGCCGCATGCTCGAGGTCCTGCATTAGCCGTGGTTTTAGTCCTTGAAGAATAAGACCATTCACCCTTTCGGCCTGTCCATTCGACTGGGGATGGTAGACCGATGCGTAATCCACCCGAGTGCCTTGGGATGTGCATAAATTTTTGAAGTCTTCTGAGTCGAAATTGGAGCTGTTGTCTGTGATGATACTGTGTGGGACTCCATATCTAAAGATTATTTCTCTCATGAATCTGATGTTTGTCCATGAGTCTAGCTTCTTGATAGGCTTGGCTTCAATCCACTTAGTAAACTTATCCACTGCCACAAGTAAATGAGTGAAACCGCTTCTGCCTGTTCTAAGCAGTCCAACCATGTCCAATCCCCTAACGACAAACGACGAGACGAGTGGAATGGTCTTCAAAGAGGATGCATGCTTATGGGACATGTTTGCATAGAACTGACAAGCACTCCAGTACTTAACGATCTCTTTGGTAGCTTCATTGGCACGAGGCCAGTAAAAACAGCTTGATCTAATTTGGCTACAATGGTCTGGGAGGACCCTTGATGGCCACAAGTTCCCGAGTGAATCTCTTCTAGGATCAGCTGGCCTTCTTCTTGGGATATACAACGTTGAGCCACGCCGGTGGCACTTTCTCTATATAGTTGTCCATTTATCATAGTGAATGCCTTAGATCTGCGAACAATCTGGCATGCTTCGACTTCGTCTGCTAGGAGTTCTTGTCTAAGCAAATATGCAATATATGGCACTGTCCAGTCAGGCGTACTCACTAGGATCTCCATAACCAAGTCAATGACAGCAGGGATCTCGATTACAGTCAGATCAGAGGGACTTATCTCCTGGGGAGGTTCTTTAGTGAAGGAATCCTCTTGCACCGACGGGGAATGGAGATGCTCAAGGAACACATTACTGGGAACAGGTTTCCGAGTGGACCCGATCTTTGCGAGGTCATCATCTACTTGGTTTTTGATTAGGGGAATGTGGTGGAGCTCCAAACCCTCGAACTTCTTCTCTAATTTCGTCACTGTGTTGCAGTATCCTATCATCGCGGGACTTCTGACATCCCACTCTTTCATCACTTGATTAACTACCAAATTCGAGTTACCGTATACCATCAGGCGACTGATATGTCTCCAACGTATCTATAATTTTTGATTGTTCCATGCTATTATATTATCAACTTTGAATGTTTTATATGCATCAATATGCTATTTTATATTATTTTTGGGATTAACTTATTAACCTAGAGCCCAGTGCCAGTTTTTGTTTTTCCTTGTTTTTGAGTTTCGCCAAAAAGGTATATCAAACGGAGTCCAAACGGAATAAAACTTTTGCGATGATTTTTCTTGGACCAGAAGACACCCGTAGGACTTGGAGTCCAAGTCAGAGAGTCCTCGAGGAGGCGACAAGCCGGGGAGGCGCGCCCTCAATGACCCCTAACCCCCCTCCTCGTCCTATAAATTCACATATATTCCAGAAACCCTAAAGGCATCCATGAAAATACTTTTCCACTGCCGTAGGTTTCCTATCTCGTGAGATCCCATCTGGAGGCCTTTTCTGGTTTATAGATTGAAAAGTAAAAGATTGCAAAATAGTAGATCGGCAACTTATAAGATGCAAAATAGACCCAGGGGGCATAGGTTTCCCTAGAGGCTTCTCTCATGATAAAAAATATTACGGTGGGTGAATAAATTACTGTCAAGCAATTGTTAGAAGAGCGAATAATTATGATGACATCTAAGGCAATGATCATGAATATAGGCATCACGTCCGTATCAAGTAGACCGACTCCTGCCTACATCTACTACTATTACTCCACACATCGACCGAAATAATTCTGCATCTAGAGTATTAAGTTCATAAGAACAAAGTAACACATTAAGCAAGATGACATTATGTAGCGGAATTAACTCAAGCAATATTATGAAAACCCCATCTTGTTATCCTCGATGGCAACAATACAATACGTGTCATGTCCCCTACTATCACTGGGATTGAGCGCCGCAAGATTGAACCCAAAGCAAAGCACTTCTCCCATTGTAGGAAAAACAAATCTAGTTGGCCAAACCAAACTGATAGTTCGAAGAGAATTACTAAGATATTAAATCATGCATATAAGAATTCAGAAGAGACTCAAATAATGTTCATAGATAATCTGATCATAAATGCACAATTCATTTGATCTTAACAAACACACTGCAAAAGAAGATTACATCGGATAGATCTCCAAGAACATCGATGAGAACATGGTATTGTGGATCGAAGAGAGAGAAGAAGCCATCTAGCTACTAGCTATGGACCCATAAGTCTATGGTAAAATACTCACACTTCATGGGAAGGGGAATAGGGTTGATGTAGATGCCCTCTGTGGTTGAATCCCCCTCCAGTAGAGTATCGGAAAAGGCCTCTAGATGGGATCTCACGAGAACAAAAGGTTACTGCGGCGCAAAAGTGGTTTTGATGGATGTTATGATGTTTCTGGAATATTTGAGGATATATAGGCGGAAGAAGTAGGTTAGGGGAGGCACGAGGGGCCCATAAGGTAGTAGGGCGCGTGATACATCTCTGAAAGCACAAGTGCTCCCTGGGTGATTTTGGTAATTAATGTCAACATATCTCTTGTTGGACTAATGTTTTCATCTAGTATATTTCAGACTAGTTCAACAAATGGAGTTGCATGGACTAGAGGATGTGGAACCCCTTCAAGATGATAAGGACAAAAGGAATGGCTCAAGCTCAAGACTCTACATTTTCTATTTCACTGATCCAAGATCACATTGAGTCCATAGGAAAGCCAATACTATTAAAAGGGGGTGAGGTGTTGCTTAATGGCTTGCTTGCTCAAAGTGCTTAGTGATATGTTCCAAAACCCTCAACCACTTTCTCACATCCACATATGTCCCAAACCAAAAGTCAAACTCGGCCCCACCGAAAAGATCTATCCGGCGCCACCGAGTTCATCTGACATAGCCACTGCCACTAAACCCTAATCATTTCGGTCTCACCGAAAGGGATCTCGGTCTCACCGAGATGGGATTGCAAACTCTCTGCTGCATGTTGCAATATTTTCGGTCTAACCGAGATGTGCGATCGGTCCCATCGAGTTCGCAATGCAAACTCTCTGTTGCCCCTTTGTAACGTTTTGGTCCCACCAAGACGAGCGAATCGGTCCCACCAAGTTTGCATGAACAACTCTCTGTAAGCTTCTTTCCAAAATCGGTCCCACCGAGTTTGTGTAATCGGTCTCACCGAGATTACGTTATGCCCTAACCCTAATAAAATCGGTCCCACCGAGTTGATCATATCGGTCCCACTGAAATACCTAACGGTCACATTATGAACTAAACCGGTCAGATCGAGTTCTCAGAATCGGTCCCACCGAGTTTGGTAAATTGTGTGTAACGGTTAGATTTTGTGTGGAGGCTATATATACCCCTCCACCCACTCTGCACTCACGGAGAGAGCCATCAGAACATACCTACACTTCCATCATACATGTTCTGAGAGAGAACCACCTACTCAAGTGTTGAGATCAAGATATTCCATTCCTACCATATGAATCTTGTTCTCTAGCCTTCCCAAGTTTCTTTCCACTCAAATCTTTCTTCCACCATATCCAAATATGTGAGGAGTTGTTTGAGTGTTGGGGAGACTATCATTTGAAGCATTTGAGCAAGGAGTTCATCATCAACACACCGTCTATTACCTTTTGGAGAGTGGTGTCTCCTAGATTGGTTAGGTGTCACTTGGGAGCCTCCGACGAGATTGTGAAGTTGAACCAAGGAGTTTGTAAGGGCAAGGAGATTGCCTACTTCGTGAAGATCTACCCTAGTGAGGCAAGTCCTTCATGGGCGATGGCCATGGTGGGATAGGCAAGGTTGCTTCTTCGTGGACCCTTAATGGGTGGAGCCCTCCATGGACTCCGCAGCCGTTACCCTTCGTGGGTTGAAGTCTCCATCAACTTGGATGTAGGATAGAACCACCTATCCGAACCAAGACAAAAACATATGTGTCTACACATGCGTTTGCTCCCTCCAAACTCCTCCCTTTACCTTCATATGCAATTGTTTTACTTTCCACTACTATACTCTTAGAATTGCATGTGTAGGTTGATTTCTTCACTTGTGCTAAGTTGCTAAAATCTGCCAAGAACTAAAATTGAGAAAATGCTAGATTTTTCTTTAGTCAAGTGGTTAAAGTTGCATGCTTTACTTCACAATACCTATACACTCTTGTTATGCATGCTTGTTGTGTATTGTGAAAGTCAAACATGTGCTAAATCTCCACTTCAAGTTCGAGAATTTGAAAAGCTGTTACTTTTCTTGCTAGAGTCTATTCACCCCCCTCTAGACACATACTCTTCTCGATCCTTTCAATTTTTATCAGAGCATTGGTCTCCATTGCTTTGGTTTAATCACCATTGGAGGAATATGGATGAGTCTACGTTGGGGAGTATTAGACGTAGAGTGCCTATGCTTGATGATGAGTACTTTCATGAATGGCAAAATGAGATGCTTGAGATCTTCAATGAATATCATTTGAACAATTACATTGATAATCCTTGTGTGCCCCCCATTGATGCTTCGAATCCTACTTTCAATGAGAAAGTTGACATGGTTCGAAATCTTAGGACTATTAATCTTATCACTAGAGACTTGCCTAGAGACTTGCTTGTATGTTTGCCAACTTTTGAATGTGCTTATGCTATATGGAGATTTCTAGAGGAACGATTCCCAAACTATTCCTTGGAGGACATGTTGGAATAATTAGCAATATCATTTCCGAAGTCATTAGAATTCATAGAGATGAACATTGTTACTGTCATACTTCTAATGAATCACTCTCTCTAGGTGGTTATCAATCACATGACGATGAGGAACATGCTAGTGACATTGATGAACAAATGAGACATTTTGGTCTTATGGCAAGTCTTCGTGGTTACGCAGCCGAGGGAAAGGAATGGGTGCTTGATAGTGGTTGCACGGATCACATGACCGGAGATAAGGACATGTTCAATGAGCTTGCTAGAAATGATGGTCCACGAAAGTATGCTACCTTTGGTGACAACTCTAAGGGTACAGTTGTTGGCCTTGGTAAGGTGGCCATATCCAACGATATCTCAATTAAGAATGTCATGCTTGTAGAATCTCTCGGATATAATCTTCTCTCCGTGCCTGGATTGGCTGATTTTGGTTTAAATGTGCTATTCACTCATGTTGATTGCCAAGTCTTTCGTAGAGATAATCATAATATGGTCTTTACTGGCATTCGTAGAGGTGACCTATACATTGTTGACTCCACTAAGAAAGCCCAACCTCACACTTGCTTTCTTGCTAAATCTTCTAAATGTTGGTTGTGGCATAGAAGGTTAGGTCATGTCGGTATGCGAAATCTTGATAAGCTAATTAAAGGTGATCATATCCTTGGTGTTAAAGATGTTATAACTGACAAGGGTAGACTTTGTAGTGCTTGTCAAGCAGGAAAACAAGTTGGAGGAAGCCATCCCGTGAAGAACATCATGACTACTAGAAGACCACTTGAGCTACTTCACATGGACCTTTTTGGTCCCAATGCTTACAAAAGCCTCGGTGGTAACTCTTTTGGATTAGTCATTGTTGATGATTTTTCAAGATTTACGTGGGTGTTCTTTCTTGATGATAAATCGCATGTCCAAAAGATCTTCAAAAACTTTGCTAGGAAGGCCCAAAATCAATTTGAATTGAAGATCAAGAAGGTTCGCGGCGACAACGGAACGGAGTTCAAGAACGCAAATGTCGACACCTTTCTTGACGAAGAAGGGATTTCACATGAGTTCTCGGCTACGTACACGCCTCGACAAAATGGAGTTGTTAAGAGGAAGAACCGCACACTCATCGAAATGGCAAGAACGATGCTTGACGAATACAAGATGCCAAGACACTTTTGGGCGGAAGCGGTTGAGACAGCTTGTCATGCAACCAATCGCTTGTATCTTCACAAGCTTCTCGGCAAGACGGCATACGAGCTTCTCACCGGTAACAAACCCCAAGTTGGATAGTTTTGATTATTCGGCTCAAAGTGCTACATTCTTGATAAGCATCGTCGGTCTAAATTTGCTCCTAAATCTCATGAAGGTTTCCTACTTGGTTACGGCTCAAACTCTCACACTTACCGTGTGTGCAACAATTTCACCCGAAAGGTTGAAGAGATGGTAGTTGTGAAGTTTGATGAATCTAACGACTCGCAAGTAGAGCAATTGCCAATTGATGCAGGAGAGAAAGATCCTTCGGAAGCAATTCAATACTTGTCTATTGGCAAGATCTGTCCAACGGACACTACAAGAATCAGGCACGGCAAAGGCCTTTGCCGTCCGCCAGTAGACGGCGACAGGTACGGCTGAACGAGTGCCAGCAAAGGCCTTCTTTGATGCCTACTTCATAGAAGCGGACGGCAAAGGGCTTTGCCGCCCGCCAGCAGACGACAACGATCGTGGACCGTAGTGCGGCGGGGTGAGCGCCGGCCATTAGGGGTTAACGGTGTGCTTTGCCGTCCGCCAGCAGACCGCAAAGATCTTTAACTCTTTGTCGTCTGCTGGTGGACAACAAACAGCTCAGCTCCACCAACAACAGGTAGCTACCATGTGGCCAGCTATGTCGTCTGCCACCGGACAACAAAGTATTTTGAATCTTTGCCGTCTGCTGGCGGACGACATATCATGTCCTGTTGCTAGTCCTAGTTGGTTACTTTGCCGCCTGGCAGCAGATGACAAAGTGCCCAAATAGGCAGCCCCAGTGTTCCCAGTTTGCACAGGTGGCTCCCACGTGGCCTCTTTGCCGTCTGCTACTAGTCAGAAAAGCTCTTTGCCGTCTGCTAGCAGACGGCAAAGAGGCTATATATCCCCTTCTTTTATTTGAATCCATTTAATTTGACAGAAACATATTTCATCAAATCCAACATATCCAACAACATACTTCAACAAAGTTGTATCCAACATATCCATATATATATACATACATATCCAGAAAGAAGTTTCCAACGACAACATATCCATATAGTTTTCATAAACAAGAAGGAGGCACCAAAAGAGTAGTTTCCATCAATGCAAGCTTCCTCGTCTAAATCAAATCTACAAATTGGGAAAGATGAAAGTTAGAATAATAATAAGAAGAAGAAGACTATTTAGAACTAAGGTAGGTAAAAATGCTAAGTGTGTACGTCAATTTACAGCTAAGGTAGATAAATATGTCATTTAGGAGCTAACGTAGGTTAAATGGATCATATTGGAGCTTAACCTAGTTAAACTTGGTCATTTTAAGCTAACCTAGTTAATTATGCCATTTTTGACCTAACTAAGCTTATTTAGGCATTTAGAGGACAACAAGCTAAGTATATGACATTTATGAGGTTAGCAAGGTTATTATCTGATTTACGAATAAAAACAAGTAAGAGGAGGAAAAGAAGAAGAAGAAGAAGAAAGGAAGAAGAAGAAGAACCTCTTCTTCTTCTTTTCTTCCTCTTCCTTCTTTTCTTCATCTTATTATGTAATTTGTGGAGTAATTACGCTAAATTATGTCATTTAGGAGCTAACGTAGGTTAAATGGATCATATTGGACCTAACCTAGTTAAACTTGGTCATTTTTAAGCTAACCTAGCTAATTATGCCATTTGACCTAACTAAGCTTATTTAGGCATTTTAGAGGACAACAAGGTAAGTATATGACATTTATGAGGTTAGCAAGGTTATTATCCCATTTACGAATAAAAACAAGTAAGAGGAGGAAAATAATAATAATAAGAAGAAGAATAAGAAAAGGAGAAGAAGAAGAAGAGGTTCTTCTTCTTCTTCTTCTTCTTCTTCTTCTTTTCTTCCTCTTCCTTCTTTTCTTCATCTTGTTATGTCATTTATGGACTAATTAGGCTAAATTATGTCATTTAGGAGCTAACGTAGGTTAAATGGATCATATTGGAGCTAACCTAGTTAAAATTGGTCATTTTTAAGCCAACCTAGCTAATTATGCCATTTTTGACCTAACTAAGCTTATTTAGGCATTTTAGAGGACAACAAGCTAAGTATATGACATTTATGAGGTTAGCAAGGTTATTATCCCATTTACGAATAAAAACAAGTAAGAGGAGGAAAAGAAGAAGAAGAAGAAGAATAAGAAAGGAAGAAGAAGAAGAAAAATACCATGGTCACGGAGGTGAAGGATGGGTCGGGGCTGCAGGAGTGGCAGATGGAGGTGAAGGACCAGTCGGGGTTCCACCATTGCCAGACGCAGAAGGATTGGTCGATGCTTGTCGGGAGGCATGCTTGACCAAAGATCATTTCCAATAATGTCTCCTTAGCATGATGCAACTAAAAATGTGAATTCTAGTAACTAACGACCATTGAAATCAAACTCACCGTGGCTGCAGGAGCAATCTGGGGCATCAGCGGAGGGGTGTGGCTGTTTTTCTCGCACATGGTCTGCACATTTGGTTATCATGAGTTAGTCATATTAGTTTGTAATGCGAACATTATGTGCATGATTTGGCTAATATGCACGAGAAATGTACCACAAGGAGCTCGTATAGGGCCTGGGGAGAAGCCTCGTTCCGGTTCCTCTCCTCCTCCAATAGCTTAGCGGTCCTCTCCTCCATCTCCTTCTCCATCTCCACCGCCTCCCTTTTTGCATTCTCCAAAAGCGCCTGGGTGTTCAATCTCTCTTTCTCAACCAATGTCTGCAACACACCACTCCTCGTTAGCATTGTAATCATCGATGGACGCACACACAATGTAATGGAGGAAAGGTGAGAGAGTCTATATAACTAACCGCCATGGCGAGCTCCGCGGGCCGTGGACGAGGCATTATCAGGATCAGAGCTAGTCTGGCGCTTCTTTATCTATGGGAGAGTCCTAGGACAACGTATCAGTCCATCAGCAATGGCCATGGCGCCATGGGGCCTGCCGCCACCAGATATCATGACCAGCTCTGTATCAAAATGATCCTGGCTCGGGTTAAAGTTCACCCCTTTCATCGTCTTCCCCTTGTCTTTGTACCCCACGAGCTTGTTGTGGGAGGAGACGTTGGTGAAGCTATCTGGATTATCTAGGTCAGACTCCGAGAATGCCTTGGCCTTCTTGTAGGGGGCACTATGGGCCATGCCATAGAGTTCGAACAGATTTGGCACAGGCTTCTTGTGGTGGTTCGCCTGAGAGAGAGGAACAAAATATTAGTTAAGGGCTCATGCTAGCATGAAGAAATGATATTGCTATGTAAATAGGTCATTTTGGAGCTAAGTAAGGTTATTATGTCATTTTCGTGGAAAATAAACTAAGTTTAAGTCATTTTGGAGGTAACCAAGATTATTATACCATTATTGAGCAAAGTATTCTAATTATGTCATAATTGAGCAATCCAAGATAGTTATGCCATTTTTTAGTTAACTAAAGCATATTTACGCATTTTATAGAGCTATCTAAGGTTATTATGTCATTTTAGAGCTAAATGTGTCATAAATAAACTAGCTAAGATAAGTTTAGTTCATTATTGAGCTATCCAAGGTAGTTATGGCATTTTATAACTAGCTAAAGCATATTTAGGCATTTTATAACTAACTAAAGCATATTTAGGCATTTTACAGAGCTATCTAAGGTTATTACGTCATTTTAGAGTTAAATGTGTCATAAACAAACGTGCTAAGATAATTTTAGGTCATTATTTAGCTAACACATACCCAGTTATCCTCGTACTCAAACAGGTTGGAGTTCCCTTGATGGTGTGGCACACCTTCCATTTGGTCACGCTTATCCTTGGCCCTATGGTGTTCAACTAGCCATTGGGGAGAGCACCACACATCCACTAACGCCTCCCAACAGTCCATTTTATCAGCACACCATCTCGGGGGCACCTAAGTTAGTCAAGAGAAATTTTAGCGATACGCCATCGAATCAAATCAAGAAAACTAAGTTCAAGGCCTTAAGAATAGGTAATTACCTGCATGTACTTGTCCTTACTCAGACACTTGCCGCGACACTTCTTCTTGGACCTCCTAATACCCTTCGAGGCGTAGTTGTCGTGAACGTCCTACACCCGAGCCTCGTGCCGTATGTTCTGAATTAGACGCTTGCACTTGGCATCGACAACCTTACACGCGGCCTCCTGCTCCCCCTCTGAAACCTTGTAGAAGGTTTGCAATCAAACAGGACAACACTGATTAGTACAATCACTAAGTAGTGTTGATTTTTAATTCTGTAAAGGAGAAATTACCCAAAACCGACGGAACACAATCTCAGCCACCGTCTCGCACACGACACCAATGACCAAATACTCTGACGGGGCCGGGGCAACCGGGTATAGCTCCTAGGTCAGTGCTAGCTGTGGAACCTGACCCTCACCGGGCAACGTGACCCACCCAGGGAAGTGCTGCCGGCAAAGCACACCAAGGACCTGGTTGGGCCTGCGGGAACCACGGGGGTGTACCCAGCCCCTCCAGTATGACAAGGCCAAAGCATTAGATATTAATTTGAAGAAACGTGAAGGCAAAAGGTTAAAAAAAGAGTAAATGCACTTACGTCAACCCATTAGGCGCAATCAAGCACCTCTGCTCGGGGGTCGTCAGCACGGGCGGGAGCTTTGTACTGCCACGTTGGTAGACCTTCTTGACCTTCCCAACCAACTCGTCGCCGCTGTAGCTATCATCATAAAAGGTGTCCTCGCTACCATCAGTAGGGTGACTAGCCTCTGGAGTCTCGTGGGAAGAAGACTCCTGGACCGTACTCACGTGGGGCGAAGGATTGGTGACCCGAGTCTGGTGGGCCGAAGGACCCGAGTTTGACGGGTCCACGTCAGGCGAAGGATCGGCGACCCGAGTCTGGTGGGCCGAAGGACCCGAGTCTGACGGGTCCACGTCAGACAGAGCAGTCCTCTAGTCGGGTGAATCAGCTCGGGGTGGCGGCGAGGAAGGCGTAGCAGCCTTCCTACCTCTCCCGCTGCCACGTCCACCTCTAGCAGCCTTCTTCGACCTCCCCCGTCCTCTCCCAGCCGAAGAAGAAGCGCCCGCCGCTGCTGTCTGCATACTGTCTAGCAGCACTCTCCGGAGGGGCTCGGGTGGAATAATGGAATGACCCCTCCGGCCAGTAGCGCTCGCAGGAGGCTCCGGGCGCTCTGGACCCTTGCTCACCATCCTGTCAACACCTGCAATGACGGAAGGTAAACAAAATTAGTACATCATAAAAAATTTTAATACCTGACATGAATAATATGTATATAATATAAGTGTATACTCATCATGAACATAATAAAAACTTGAATACCTCACATTACTAATATTACTCTGAATCATCTATATATGCATCATCATCATCACTATCAGTGACGTGCTCATCATCATCATCAATAAATGCATCAACATGTGGAAGGCCTCCTTTACGTAATCATTCAAGCATTGACAGGTCATCTACAACATTAAATTCTTCCAGTTCTGGCTCTTCTTGTTCCGGCTCAGGGGTGAAGTCGGATTCACTATTGTTGTCTACTTCTATGTTCTAGGGTGGAGTAGAGCGGTTCTTGAAATGTTTTTTGGAAAGACGTGTTTCTTGGAAGAATTCTCATTCATCATATTTGTCTCGGTTAATGTGAGGTTCATAATCCTCTTCATTGGGGGGAGGTGGTCTAACACGCGGCGGCACTTCATAAACGACATCCCAACCACTGAGATTTGGATCATTTTGACAGGCCCACGGTAGATAGAAAACTTGGGTTGCCTGTTGAGCCGTAATATAGACATCGGGAACATCCAAATGGGTGCTTTGTTTGATTTCGACTAGCCCTATATGTTCATGAGTCCTTCTAGTCTCCCTCGGCTGGAACCAATAACATCTGAAGACTATGATGTTTGGTGGGTTTTCACCATCGAATTGAATTTCATAAATTGCTTCAACTCTTCCATAATACTTGATATTTCCTTCGCCAATAGAAGAGACACAACAATTTGTAGACTTTTGGTCAGCCATAGATAGCTCTTTGCCATAGGTACTAAACCGATACCCGTTGATGTCGTATTTGTCAAATGAACGAACCTTATAGTCAAAACCATTAGCTACTTGTCACAATTTGGCATCCATAATCTCTGAATTAGCCTACAGGTTTAATACGAAAGGACTATTGCAATTAGTCACAAATTAGCCAAAGAAATGAAATGGTCTAATGGAAATTACCATTTTTTTGAACCAAGAGATGAAACCGGGATATTCGCCTCCTTGCTTTGCCGGAAGCTCATACTCTTCGACGGAATCCTTTTGGATCACCGCTCCATACGAGAATATGGCGATGTATCGAATCCATCAAATATCCAGGAATAAGAGCAGTTCAAAGGAATTAGAAGTTGCGAAACTATGTACCGAGATCTTACTCGATGTACGGCCGCACTTCTGTTAGGTTGTTGAAGAGATACAACAAAATGGTCGGCCATTCTTCAAAATCCAACGATGCTGGTTTTCAACTACTGGCTTGTGCAAGATTCCTTTTGAATAGGTTGAGGTTGGATCGACCCTTTTTAGGATCGTCAGCATTTTATCGAGGCTTCGGACGGTTTTTGGCTTCATAGTGTGTTGTCACGAAGTTTGCCGCCTCCTCAATGATGAATGCCTCGGCCATCGATGCTTCAATTCTACGTTTATTTTTACATTTTGCTCGTAGCGTCTTCTGCATCCTCTCAGTTGAGTAGCACCAATGATTTTGCATGAGCCCCCCCCCCCCCAATCTTGCCTC
>LR738710.1:122335306-122390224 GCA_902687465.1 Secale cereale | reverse complement strand
TTCTTCTTCTTCTTCTTCTTCTTCTTCTTCTTCTTCTTCTTCTTCTTCTTCTTCTTCTTCTTCTTCTTCTTCTTCTTCTTCTTCTTCTCTCCTCTTTCTTCTTCCTCTTCTTCTCCTCCTCTCCTCTTTATTCTTCCTCTTCTTCTCCAAGCTTAGGCTTTTGATTATCTTGAATTTACTTGGGGTGCCATGGGCATACCCAAGCTTAGGCCTTTTCTACTCCTTGTTCCATAGTCCATCAAAGCAATACTCAAAACTTGAAAACTTCACAACACAAAACTTAGAAAAAAATTCTCGTGAGCTCCGTTAGTATAAGAAAGCAAACCACTACTCAAAGGTGCAGTAATGAATTCATTCTTTGTTTATATTGGTGTTAAACCTACTGTATATCAACTTCTCTATGGTTCATATCCTCCAATACTACTCATAGATGCATCGAAATAAGCAAACAACAGACTAAAAACAGAATCTGTCAAAAACAGAACAGTCTGTAGTAATCTGCAGGTTTCGCCTACTTCTGGAACTCCAAAAAATTCAAACTAAATTGTTAAATTTGCAGAATTTGTCTACTAATCATCTGCTGAAATAATCAACTAAATAGCACGCTCCAGTAAAATCTGAAGACCACTTTAGCGAGCACTAACGATTCTGTTTTTCACAGCAAGATCACATAAACTTCCTACAAGTCTTCCCAAAGGTTCTACTTGGAACAAACACTAAATAAAACATGAAACCACATCTAATCAGAGGCTAGATGCAATATTTATTCCCTAGCAGCAACAAGAACAAAAAATATAAAATTGGTTGCCTCCCAACAAGCGCCATCATTTTACGCCCCTAGCTAGGCACGATACAAGATAAATTTAGGTATTGCCATCTTTGATCTTCACCCTTTTAATGGTGTCAAGCTCGAATCCGTGAGGTTATTTATGTTTTCCTTCATATTTGGAAATCTTAAGATCTGAAGCATCCAATTGCTTATTACAAAGAGTAATCAACATATTCATGCGGTGGAGATTCCCACTAACACTTTTAAGAGGTTCAAGAGATTTTTGTAATATTTTTGTTACTTCGCAAATTTTCTCAAAAACTTGCGTCCCTTCCGGGGTTGAATCTGACCCTTTTTGGGGAGATAGTGTTCCTACTATTCCCTCTATAATTTCATGCGCGATTCTAGGATCAATTTCGATAAAATTCCCTTTGGCAACGCAATCCAAGAGTTGTCTATGCGACATATTCAACCCAACATAAAAATTGCGAAGCAAGATTCTAAAATTCACCTCTAAGGTGCACTTACGATAAGATTCCATCATCCTAAACCAAGCATCTTTTATGTTTTCTCCTTGATTTTGCTTGAAGTGAAGCACTTCAAACTCAGGAGACAAAGGAGCAGATAAGGGACTAGTCATAATGACAAGCAAGCACGCAGCAAGCGAACGATAAACACACGGCGGAAGAAGGGCAAATAAAATGGCAAGGGTTAAGTGGAGGGGGGGGGGCGGGCGAGAGGCAAATAAGTGTAATGCGAAGGATAAGGGTTTGTGATAGGTACTTGGTATATGACATTTGCGTAAGCATCCCTGGCAACGGCGCCAGAAATTCTTCTTGCTACTTCTCGAGCTTCTGTTGTATTCCCTCGAAGAGGAAAGGGAGATGCAGCATAGTAGCGTAAGTTTCCCTCAGTTTTTGAGAACCAAGGTATCAATCCAGTAGGAGACCACGCGCGAGTCCCTCACACCTGCACAAACAAATAAGAACTTCGCAGCCAACGCGATAAGGGGTTGTCAATCCCTTTACTGTCACTTACGAAAGTGAGATCTGATAGAGATGATAGTTTGTAATTTTTGGTATTTTAGGTTTATAAGAACAGAAAATAAAAGCGATAAAAGTAAAGTAGATGTAGATTGATATGTTGAGAATAGACGCCGGGGGCATAGTTTTCTCTAGTGGCTTCTCCCATGATAGCGATATTCTACGACGGGTAAACAAATTACTGTCGAGCAACTGATAGAAAAGCGAATAATTATGAGACTATATAGGCATGATCATTGTATATAGGCATCACGTCCGAGACAAGTAGACCGAAATGATTCTGCATCTACTACTATTACTCCACACATCGACCGCTATCCAGCATGCATCTAGTGTATTGAGTTCATAAGAACAGAGTAACGCCTTAAGCAAGATGACATGATGTAGAGGGATAAACTCAAGCAATATGATATAAACCCCATCTTTTTATCCTCGATGGCAACAATACAATACGTGCCTTGCTGCCCCTACTGTCACTGGGAAAGGACACCGCAAGATTGAACCCAAAGCCAAGCACTTCTCCCATTGTAAGAACTATAGATCTAGTAGGCCAAACCAAACCAATAATTCGAAGATACTTGCAAGGATATTATGAGACAAATATTTCTCATAGATAATCTTGATCATAAACTCACAATTCATCGGATCTCGAAAAACACACAGCAAAAAGAGATTACATCGAATAGATCTCCTCGAAGACCGAGGAGAACTTTGTATTGAGATCCAGAGAGAGAAGAAGCCATCTAGATATTAGCTATGGACCCAAAGGTCTGTGGTAAACTACTCACAACTCATGGTGAGGGCGATGATGATGATGAAGAAGAACTCCCTGAAGGATCCCCCTCCGGTGGAGCTCCGGAACAGGCTCCAAGATGGGATCTCACGGGAACAGAAGGTTACGGCGGTGGAATTAGGGTTTTCTCTTTGTTGTCGAAGGTTTCGGGGTATGTAGACTTATATAGGTAGAAGGAGGACACTAGGGGGGTGCTCGGGGGACCCACGAGGCACGGGGGCACGCCCTGGGAAGGGGGGCGCGCCCCCACCCTCGTGGGCAGCCCCTTGATCCCCTGGCGTGGTTCTCAAGTCCCTCGTGCGTGATTTTCTCCAAAAATATCTCTCGCAAAGGTTTCATTCCGTTTGGACTCCATTTGATATTCTTTTTCTACAAAACCCTGAAACTAGAAAAAAACAACAATCTGGACTGTGCCTTTGGGTTAGTAGGTTAGTCCCAAAAATGATATAAAAGTGTATGATAAAGCCCATTAAACATCCAAGACTTCATAAATAATAGCATGGATCAATCAAAAGTTATAGATACGTTGGAGACGTACCACTAGTTCATTATCCTTTGCGTTCGTGAGGATTTGTTCGACTACACTTGGTTATAGATACGTTGGAGACGTATCACTAGTTCATTCTCCTTGTTGCCATGAAACCTCTAACCTTTGACACCATCCGAGCAAACCGTTGATTGGCTATGTTACCCGCTTGCTCGGCCCCTCTTATAGCGTTGTTAGTTGTAGGTGAAGATGAAGATTGCTCCATGTTGGATCTTGGTTGTTGGAATATCACCATATCTCTTAAATATACTAACACACCTATATACTTGGCAATGTGTGGAAGGCTTGGCCTTTTGGTCGGTGTTTTGTTCCACTCATGCCACCTTAAGAATCGATAATTCGGCGTTATGTTCCTTGATTTTGCGTTCCTAACGCGGTTGGGTATATGGGGACCCCTTGACAGTTCGTCTTTGAATAAAACTCCTCCAGCAAGGCCCAACATTGGTTTTAATTTGCAACATGTAAAAACTTAATTAATTAATTAAATTGCATAGGGAGTTAGTGCTACCCGAGGATTCTTCTACATACAGGGGGGCCAGTTCTGATGGTGTTGGTCCCAAATGGGGGTGCTGTGGGGCCACCATGAGGAAACTCGAGGTATCTGGCTCCCGTAGGATCACCCATTCGGACGTGGCCTAACACGAGATATGCACGGCTACTATCAGGGTGTCGGCACACCGGGAGGTCTTGCTGGACTTGTTTTACCATTGTCGAAATGTCTTGTGCACTGGGATTCCGAGTATATCGGGTTGTCCCTAGGATAAGGGGTATTATTATTTTACCTGTGCTGATCGTGAGAGCTTGTGATGGGCTAAGTTGGGATACCCCGGCAGGGTTACGATCTTTCGAAAGCCATGCCCGCGATTATGTGGCAGATTGGGATTTGTTAATGTCTGGTTGTAGAAAACTTGACAGAGGATCTGTAATAAAACACACAAACCGCGTGAGTAAACATGACCGTCTCTGTTCACTTTGAGAAGAGAACATGGTGGGGTTATGTTTGACTCGTAGGTAGTTCAGGATCTTTAGCGATCATTACTAGTTTGCGACTGTTTGCGTAGATGCTCATCTTATTCTTGTACTCGTAAGTTAGCCACCATACTTATGCTTAGCCGTTGCTGCAACCTCACCACTTTACCTCTCCATACCCATTAAGCTTTGCTAGTCTTGATACCCATGGTTATGGGATTGCTGAGTCCTCGTGGCTCACAGGTACTACAACATCAGTTGCAGGTGTAGGTTTCCAATGACTTGACGTGAGAGCGATGTTCTTTGAGTTGGAGTTCTTTCTTCTTCTTCTTCATCAGTCTTGGGTTAGGTTCCTGGTCGGCAGCCTGGGATAGCAGGATGGATGTTGTTGTGCTATTCGTGTTTGCGTCCATAGTCGGGTGTGTGGTATTTATGTTGTTGTATTCATGTGACTTGTATGAATTGTTGTATCCCCATGTATTTATGCAATGGTATGATGTAATAATATCCATCTTGCTAAGCGCTCGAAATGCGGTTGTGCCCCAATCACGAGGTGTATCACGTGATCGGGATAGAATCACATCTAGGGAGTGACAAGTGGCAAGAGCCCAAGCTTGGGGATGCCCAAGGCACCCCAAGGTAAAATTCAAGGACAACCAAAATCCTAAGCTTGGAGATGCCCCGGGAAGGCATCCCCTCTTTCGTCTTCGTCTCTCAGTAACTTTACTTGAGACTATATTTTTAAGCACAACATGATATGTGTTTTGCTTAGAGCGTCTTGTATGATTTGAGTCTTTTCTTTTTAGTTTATCACAGTCATCCTTGCTGTACACACCTTTTGGGAGAGACACACATGAATCAGAATTTATTAGAGTACTCTATGTGCTTCACTTTAATCTTTTGAGCTATATAATTTTGCTCTAGTGCTTCACTTATATATTTTTAGAGCATGGTGGTGGATTTATTTTATAGAAATTATTGATCTCTCATGCTTCACTTATATTATTTTGAGACTCTTTTAGAACAGCATGGTAATTTGCTTTGGCTATAAAATTAGTCCTAATATTATAGGCATCCAAGACGGGTATAATAAAAACTTCCATATAGAATGCATTGAATACTATGAGAAGTTTGATACTTGATGATTGTTTTGAGATATGAAGATGGTGATATTAGAGTTGTTCTAGTTGAGTAATTGTGAATTTGACAACTACTTGTGTTGAGGTTTGCAAGTCCCGTAGCATGCACGTATGATAACCGTTGTGTAACAAATTTGAAGTATGAAGTATTTCTTTGATTGTCTTCCTTTGTGATGGTTTAGTCCTACCAACCCTTCCCCTAGGAGCATGCGTGTAGTGCTTGGTTTTGATGACTTGTAGATTTTTGCAATAAGTATGTGAGTTCTTTATGACTAATGTTGAGTCCATGGATTAGACGCACTCTCACCCTTCCACCATTTCTAGCCTGTCTAGTACCACACAACTTTCGCCGGTACCATACACCCACCATATACCTTCCTCAAAACAGCCACCATACCTACCTATTATGGCATTTCCATAGCCATTCCGAGATATATTGCCATGCAGCTTTCCACCATTCCGTTTATTATGACACGCTCCACCATTGTCATATTGCCTTGCATGATCACGTAGTTGACATTGTATTTGTGGCAAAGCCACCATTCATAATTTTTTCATACATGTCACTCTTGATTCATTGCACATCCCAGTACACCACCGGAGGAATTCATGTAGTCATATTTTGTTCTAAGTATCGAGTTGTAATCCTTGAGTTGTAAATAAATAGAAGTGTGATGATCTTTATTATTAGAGCATTGACCCGTGTGAGAAAAAAGGCCAAAAAAAAGAGAAAGGCCAAAAAAAGAGAAAGAGTCTCCAAAAAAAGAGGAGTCTCCAAAAAAATGAGAGAAAAAGAGAGAATGGACAATGCGACTATCGTTTTCCACACTTGTGCTTCAAAGTAGCACCATGATCTTCATGATAGAGAGTCTCTTATTTTATCACTTTCATATACTAGTGGGAAGTTTTCATTATAGAACTTGGCTTTTATATTCCAACGATGGGCTTCCTCAAATGCCCTAGGTCTTCGTGAGCAAGCAAGTTGGATGCACACCCACTTAGTTTCTTTTATTGATCTTTCATACATTTATAGCTCTAGTGCATCCGTTGCATGGCAATCCCTACTCACTCACATTGATATCTATTGATGGGCATCTCCATAGCCCATTAATACACCTAGTTGATGTGAGACCATTTCCTCCTTTTCCGTCTTCTCCACAACCACCACTCTATTCCACCTATAGTGTTATATCCATGGCTCACGCTCATGTATTGCGTGAAAATTGAAAAAGTTTGAGAATACTAAAGTATGAAACAATTGCTTGGCTGAAACTGGGGTTGTGCATGATTTGAATACTTTGTGTGATGAAGATGGAGCATAGCCAAACTATATGATTTTGTAGGGATGAACTTTATTTGGCTATGTTATTTTGAGAAGACATAATTGCTTAGTTAGTATGCTTGAAGTATTATTATTTTTATGTCAATATTAAACCTTTGTCTTGAATCTTTCAAATCTGAACATTCATGCCACAATAAAGAAAATTACATTGGAAATTATGTTAGGTAGCACTCCACATAAAAAATTATGTTTTTATCATTTACCTACTCGAGGACGAGCAGGAATTAAGCTTGGGGATGTTGATACATCCCCAACGTATCTATAATTTTCGATTGTTCCATGATATTATATTATCTATTTTGGATGTTTAATGGGCTTTAATGTACACTTTTATATTATTTTTGGGACTAACCTATTAACCGGAGGCCTAGTGCCAGTTGTTGTTTTTTTCCTATTTTAGTGTTTCGCAGAAAAGGAATATCGAACGGAGTCCAACCGGAATGAAACCTTCGCGAGGATCTTTCTTGGAACAAACGCAGTCCAGGAGACTTGGAGTGGAAGTCAAGGAAGCAACGAGGCGGCCACGAGGCAGGAGGGCATGGCCAGGGGGTAGGCACGTCGCCCACCCTCGTGGGCCCCTCATAGCTCCATCGACCTACTTCTTTCGCCTATATACACTCTTATACCCTGAAAACATCTAGGGGGTCCACGAAACCACTTTTCCACCGCCGCAACCTTCTGGACCCGTGAGATCCCATCATGCGGCCTTTTCCGGCACTCCGCCGAAGGGGGATTCGATCACGGAGGGCTTCTACATCAACACCATAGCCTCTCCGATGATGTGTGAGTAGTTTACCACAGACCTTCGGGTCCATAGTTATTAGCTAGATGGCTTCTTCTCTCTCTTTGGTTCTCAATACAAAGTTCTCCTCGATGTTCTTGGAGTTCTATTCGATGTAATCCTTTTTGCGGTGTGATTGTCGAGATCCGATGAATTGTGGGTTTATGATCAAGATTATCTATGAACAATATTTGGTTCTTCTCTGAATTCTTATATGTATGATTTAATATCTTTGCAAGCATCTTTGAGTTATCAGTTTGGTTTGGCCTATTAGATTGATCTTTCTTGCAATGGGAGAAGTGCTTAGCTTTGGGTTCAATCTGGCGGTACTCGATCCCAGTGATAGAAAGGGAACCGACACGTATTGTATTGTTGCCATCGATGATAAAAAGATGGGGTTTATATCTTATTGCTTGAGTTTATCCCTCTACATCATGTCATCTTGCTTAAGGTGTTACTCTGTTCTTATGAACTTAATACTCTAGATGCATGCTAGATAGCGGTTGATGTGTGGAGTAATAGTTGTAGATGCAGAATCATTTCGGTCTACTTGACACTGACGTGATGCCTATGTTCATGATTATGCTTAGATATTCTCATAACTATGCACTTTTCTAAATTGCTCGACAGTAATTTGTTCACCCACCATAATATTTGCTATCTTGAGAGAAGCCACTAGTGAAACCTATGGCCCCCCGGGTCTACTTTACATCATACAAGTCTCCGATCTACAATTCTAGTTTACTATTTATTTTGCAATCTTTATTTTCCAATCAATACAACAAAAGTACCAAAAATACTTATCTTATTATCTTTATCAGATCCCACTTTTGCAAGTGGTCGTGAAGGGATTGACAACCCCTTTATCGTGTTGGTTGCAAGGTTCTTGATTGTTTGTGTAGGTACTAGGCGACTTGCGTGTGGTCTCCTACTGGATTGATACCTTGGTTCTCAAAAACTGAGGGAAATACTTACGCTACTTTGCTGCATCACCCTTTCCTCTTCAAGGGAAAACCAATGCATGCTCAAGAGGTAGCAGCACGCCCTACCCCGAGGGCGCGCCCTCCACCCTTGTGGCCTCCTTGACGCTCCCATGGCGTGTACTCCAAGTCCTCCCGGTGTCTTCTGGTCCATGAAAAATCCTCTTAAAGTTTAGTTCCGTTTGGACCCTGTTTGATATTCCTTTTCACCGAAACTCGAAAAAAAGGAAAAAAAATAGAAACTGTCACTGGGCTCTGAGTTAATAGGTCAGTCCCAAAAATCATGTAAAATAGCATATAAATGCATATAGAACATCCAAGATAGATAATATAATAGCATGGAACAATAAAAAACTATAGATACGTTGGAGACGTATCTATAATCGTGTTGATAACTTGGCCAGTGGCTGCAATGTATATGTGAAGAGGTTCTTTGCTGTTCGGAGCAGCCAGCACCAGCTCGGTGGAAAGCAAAGCTTTGAGTCCAACAAACGCTGCTTTTGCTTCGAGGTTCCACTCGAATGTATCTAGCTTCTTCATCAGTCGATACAAAGGCATCGAATTTTCTCCGAGGCGAGAAATGAACCAACTAAATGTAGCAAGACAGCGGTGAGCCTTTGGACATCGTGGATGCGCTCAGGTCGCTTCATTCGGACAATAGCACTAATCTTCTCGGGATTGGTGTCTATCCCTCGTTCAGAAATGAGGAAACCGAGCAACTTGCCTCCGGGCAGTCCGAAGGTGCACTTGGACGGGTTCAGCTTGATGTCGTACCTTCTCAGATTGGCAAAGGTCTCATCGAGTTCAGTCAGTAGGTCAGAACATTTGCGTGACTTCACCACGATATCAACCATATAAGATTCTATGTTTCGACTGATCTGAGTGTGTAGGCACTTATGGATCATGCGCATAAAGGTCGCACCAGCATTTTTGAGACCGAATGGCATGGTGATATAACAGAAACACCCGAAAGGTGTGATGAAAGCAGTCTTTATTTCATCTGGTTCGTACGGTCGGATTTGATGGTACCTGGGGTACGCATCAAGAAACGACAATCGCTCGCATCCCAAAGTGGATTCCACTATTTGCTTGATGTGAGGGAGTGGAAAATGATCTTTCAGGCAGGCCCGATTGATATGCTTGAAATCAATACACATACGGAGCGACTTGTCCTTCTTGGGAACCACAACGATGTTTGCAAACCACTCGGAGTGGTAAATTTCGCGTATAAGCTCCGCGGCCAGAAACCAAGCCACTTCCTCGCCAATCGCCTTCCTCTTCTCTGTTGCAAATCGGTGAAGGTGCTCCTTCATAGGTTTAGCCTTTGAGTCAACTCTCAGATGGTGCTCAGCCAATCCCCTAGGCACACCTGGCATGTCGGATGGCTTCCATGCAAAAATGTCCCAGTTCTCACGGAGGATCTGGATGAGCGTGGCTTCCTATTTTCTATCGAGTGTTGTTGAAATGTTGGTCGGAGGGGCTTCAGAATCATTCGGGTGAACGTGAACCTGCTTCGTCTCTCTTGCCGAACGAAAAGCAGATTCAGAAGCTGGTTTCTTTGAGCACAACAAATCAGTCGGATCAGCATTTCTCTTGTACTCCTCCAACTCCACCATTGCCATCTGTTCATCAGCGATCTTACAACCCTATTGAAGACACTCTTCAGCTCTCTGTCTGTTTTCCATAATAGTGATTACGCCCTTTGGACCGGCATCTTCTGTTTGAGGTATAAGTAACATGGCCGGGCCATGAAACGCACATAAGCAGGATGGCCAAGGATAGCATGATAGGCACCGTGAAAATCCACCACCTTAAACGTCAGCTTCTCCTTCAGAAAATTCTTCGAGTCACCGAAAACCACGTCTAGGGCGATCTGACCAAGTAATTTTGCTTTCTTCCTAGGAATGACTCCGTGGAACTACAAACTGCTTCCGCTGAGTCGATACATCGGGATGCCCATCCCCTTTAGGGTTTCAACGTAGAGTATGTTCAGCCCACTACCGCCATCCATTAGTACGTTGCACAACCGAGTGCCTCCCACCACCGGATCAACCACCAGCGCTTGCAACCCAGGGGTAGCAACATGAGCTCGGTGATTTGACTGATCAAAAGTGATGGGAGTCTTTGACCACATGAGGTATGTTGTAGTTGCCGGAGCGACCATATTTACCTCTTGGTTGATGAATTTCAGTCGGCTTTTACTCTCCACATCAGCAAAAACCACCAGAGTGGCATTGACTGTGGGGTAATCTTTAGCCCTTTCTTTGTCATCCTCATCGAGGCTCTTCTCACTCTGCTGGCCTTCGCCAAACTGCTAAATCATCATTTTGCACTATCGAGTGGTGTGCTTGGCAGGGATCAAATAGCCCTCTTCGTCCTTCTTTGTGTGGATGACACATGGTAGGTCAAGGACGTCCTGTCCCGACTAGAATTTCTTCTTGGCCTTTCCCTTGTTCTTGGCTTGCACAGCCAAAGCAACTGCTTCTGCCTGACTCGGTCCTTCGGCCTTTCGCTTCGGCTTCCGACTGGGATTACTGCTACCAGGGTCAGGTTCGTTGACCTTTCCCTTGCCGCTATGCAGACGGTCTTCTTCTTCACCATTCGCGTACCGAGTGGCTATCTCCATCATTCGGCTCATCGTCAAGGTTCCAGATCGACCAAACTTCTAGATGAGCTCTCTGTCTCTGACGTCGGCCTTGAATGCGCAAACTGCTTGTTGCTCGGTGACATTCTCGACCGTGTATTGTAGCGTGGTCCAGCGCGGAATGTAATCTCCTAGAGTTTCATTCATCTTCTAAACACAGTGTTGTTATTTAGTCAGCCCAGCAGGGCATTTGCACGTTCCTTCTAAAGTTCTAATGTACACTCAAGCTAGATCTTCCCAATAATAAATACTGGAGGGAGCCAACTGATTCAACCACGCCCGGGATGACCCTTCTAACATCAACGACAGATGCTTCATGAGAACGTAATCATCTCCACCGCCAATCTGAACAGCCACTCGGTAATCTTCCAACCATGTCTCTGGCTTTGACAAACTATTGAACTTATTCACCCCTGTGGCCAATCTGAAGTTGGGCGGTATCTCTGCGGCTCGTATGGCCCTGCTAAAACACTCGAGACCGGAGATAAACAGACCGCTCCCACTCGGACGATCTTTGTCAAAATTCTCTCGGTGGGCCCTGCCTCTGTCGACTAAATTATGTACAAGGGCTGACCTCGTGTCGAACCCTGGATCACGGGGATCATTTGGTCCTCGTCATGCATCACTAAATGGGCGCTTGTCGTCATATCGCCGGGGCGCATACGGCTCGTCTCTCGGAGGGGGCGTCAGCACTCGACGGCGATCGTCATAGTGGTGCTGTGGAGCGAACCGCTCGTGGCCTAGGTACTGATCCCAATGATAGCCTCGTCCTTCACGCCGTGGGGGTGATCTCGGGCTATGAGCCGACTAAACCGTGTCTCCTCTAACTGATCTACTGTGTATCCTGTTGCGCGACTAAGAGACGGCCGGATTTTGCTCTCCGGCTACTCTAAGCAACGCCCGAATCTTCCTGAGGCCTTCTCCTTCCCCAGATCGAGATGGCTGGATGGACTCTGCAATCCACATTGTCAAGGATATTACTAGCAGGTATAAACCAGCTAGTGTAAACCGGATTATGGTAGTTTAGTTGTATAATTATAATACCCAATAGAGGTTACGGCCCATGAAGGCTTAGGGCCCATGTGTAGAGTTACGGTTTGTAAACCGCCCGATCATGTAACTTGAGAGATAAGGAAGAAAGAGCAGAGACCGAGGCGGACACAAGTATGAACCGGCCTCGGGACTCTGTAAACCGGACCGGGCGTCGCCTCTATATAAAGGGACGACCCGGCGATGGTTCAGGGACAAGAAACAACCCGCCGAGACACAGGCAAGCGATCCGCTCCCTGTTCATCGACGCCCAAGCAATATCAAACCAAACTAGACGTAGGCTTTTACCTTCATCGAAGGGGCTGAACTAGTATAAATCCTTTGTGTCCTTTGTGTGCTTTTAACCCCTTCAAGCTAACCCGTGCGATGGTTCCATCACTAAGTCCGTTAAACCGGACATCTGCCGTGTTAATTCCACGACAGTTGGCGCCCACCGTGGGGCCTTCGCACGATGGTTTCGAGTTCTTGAAGGGCAGCTTTGAGGGGCTCAAGGCTTACGCGGTCGGCCGGATGACCAAGAGTCGTCGCGGCCGGATCTACATCGACGACGCAGGCTGGGGACCGGAGGCCAATTCAATCGAATACGGGTACCGGGTTCCCTTCGGCGGCATCCACGTCTTCATCGGCAAGATTGGTGAACCGGGACCTGAGCCGGATGTCTTCCCTAACATCATCGAACCGGCTCAGCGTGCGAGATCGGCCCGGATTCAGCCTACCATGAAGCGCGTTTTCGTTGGAGCAGTTCACAGAGTTCAAGCCGAAGACGGATCGGAGTTCGGTGGCGAAACAGTTATCTATTCCGACGACGAATCTTCCTACGGAGAGACTGAGTCCTTGTATCAGTTGCGGGACGGCCGGTCTGAGGGTATGTCCAATGGAGACAGTATTCCGGACCCTTCTGATCCACCAAACCGGGTGGCTGTCTTTATGGCCGGTTCACAACCTATGCAGCAGTCCATGGTGAACGGGGCGATAACAGCGGAAGCTGGTGTAGGGGGGAGCGGCCAGGCCCTCTCGCCCTCTGACGCTCTATCCCCCTTAGTCGAGGAGTTCACAACCCGAGCCACGACAGAGGTGGCTCCAGCAGACAAGGCGCAACACGATGCAGAACTACTTCAGCTGAAAGGCCGGATCGAGCAAGCAAGAGAAGATCTGAAGGCAGAGAAAGCTATGATAGCAATGAGACAGGCAGAGCTGGATGCACAGACTTTTCAGCTGAGGATGGAACAGGCCTCTGCACAAGGAGTAAGGAGTCGGAAGTATCAGTCTCGCCTACCGCCGGTTTACGAGGCAACAGATCTTTTCAGAACGCCAGGAGCAGGAACCAGCAATGATCCGGCGGTAAACCGGAGGGCGGCCCCGGCGAAGGACGAGCCGGTTTGGTAGCCCGCTACGGAACAAGATCGGCGGATTATGTCTATGCCTCACGTTCCTACCCCTCCGGGTCATTATTCAAATCCTTTGGACAACATTGTTGCTGCCGCTTCACGCCTGGCCGCTTTACCCATTGAGGGGACATCCCCCGTGGCGATGGAAGCATGCAGGGTCAAGGATCTGCTTAACATGGCGTTAACACAACATCAAGCGTATTCTTATAGCAGGGAGAGGCTTCATTCAACACCACGACACAGCCGGAGTTACACTAGGCATTGGGAGGAGCCAGAGGTGTCTAGTAGTGAACGCAGGCGACACCGTCACAGACAAGATAATCCGGCAGGCGCAGATGCATAGGCTCAGGATGCAAACCGGGTTAGGTCTGCGGCCCGTGAGGAGGTCCGCCAAACGACGCCGGTACACACAGCCACAACAGAGACAGGAGTCACGACGAGTTCTTTTGGGGTGCAGTGTCTTATCCCCGCTCTACGGAGTGTGAAGTTACCCAAGGATTTCAAGGGTCCGCGGAAGGTGCCCAATTACACAACAAATTTAGCCCCAGAAGCTTGGGTGGAGAGTTACGAGATGGCTATGGAGATGCTGGACGTGGATGAAGCGGCTTGTGCGAAATACTTTACCATGATGCTTGAGGGTACAGCCCGGACCTGGCTAAAAGGCTTACCACCTAACTCCATCGGATCATGGGGAGAACTGCGTCGCCAGTTTATCAAAAATTTCAAAGATACGTGCAAGCAGCCAATGTCAGTGGTGGATCTGGCAGCCTGTATACAAGGAGAACAGGAGTCTACAAGCGCATGGGTGCGGCGAGTATCAGAAATCTTGCACTCTTCAAACGGTATCAATCCCAGTACGGCTATAGTGACACTGGAAAACAATTGCCGGTTTGAGTCTCTGAAGTTAAAACTGGGACGGCTCAAACGGGATTGCAATGACATGGGAACCCTCATCAGCACTCTGATGAAGTACGGGGACTCCGACAATACTAAGTATCCAGAGGCGGAGGGAGACAAAGCTGGAAAGGTCAACAAGCCTGGTAAACCGGCGCAGGCTAGTCCGGCTGGAACAAGCTTCTTAGGCAAGCGTAAAGCAGAGGGTGGCTCTGATTTTGTGGCCAATACCCAAGTTCAAGGGGGCTTCCAGCGCAATAAGGGTAAGCCGCCTCCACAGACCGGTGGAGGGCCCGTTAGTTGGGAGCAAGAGTTAAATGAGCCTTGTCCGAAACATAGCTCAAGGGAACGTCCAGCAAAACACACTATAGGAGAATGCAAGGCCATGATGGAAGCCATGATGAGCCGGTTCAGCTCTAACAGCGGGCCTCCAAGCGGCGGTTCAGGCCCGGGGTTTTACGGTCCGGGTCACCAGGGGAACGGCTCCGGATCAGGATATCGTGGCAACAACAGTGGTTATAATAACCGAGGCAATAACCGATATGGTCAAGGCGGTTATAATAACCAAGGCAATCAGCAACATGGTCAAGATGGTTACAATAACCAAAACAACCAGTAGCAGGGCTAGGGTAATCACAATAACCAAAGCAATCAGCAGCGTCAGCAACAGCAGCAGCAGCAGCAATCCGGATATCAAAGTAATCCGAAGGAGTTAAGTAGTGGGCAGTATCATGTGTTCACTACGAGTTTGTGTAAACGGGATCAAAAAGTTTTGAAGCGGGCGGTCCACACGATTGAACCGGCGACGCCGCAATTCTTGCGCTGGTCAGAGCAGCCCATTGTGTGGAGCAGAGAAGATCACCCGCTGCGAGTTGATAATCCGGGCCACCTGGCCTTGGTAGTAGCACCACAGGTGGGTGGCTACAAGTTCACCAAAGTCCTCATGGACGGCGGCAGCGGCATCAATATCCTGTATTATGAAACTTTCCGTCGCATTGGGCTGACGGATAAGAAGCTGAGACAGTCCAACACGGTGTTTCATGGAGTGGTGCCAGGTAAATCAGCTTACCCAGTTGGGAAAATTGACCTAGAAGTTACCTTTGGAGATGAACAGGATTCCAGGTCAGAGATGATAACCTTTGAAGTTGTCAAGATCCGGAGCCCTTACCACGCTCTGTCTGAAAGGACAGTTTATGCCAAGTTTATGGCCAGGCCGTGTTATGTTTATTTACAGCTCAAGATGCCGGGTCACAAAGGAACAATCACGGTTCATGGAAGTCGCAAGATTGCATTCGAATGTGAAGAAGGAGACGCTGCCTACGCGGAAGCAGTATGTGCTACGGAGGAGTTAAATTTTTACAAGGACAATGTTGATCCGGCGGATATGTCCCCGTTGAAGAAGCCAACTACAGAGCATGATCCGGCGTTGAAATTTAAATCGGCAGAGGAGACCAAGCAAGTTGACTTTGTGCTGAGCAATTCATCCAAGCAGTTCACTATCAGTGCTAACCTTGATCCTAAATAGGAATGCGCGCTCATCGAGTTCATCCGTGAGAACCGGGATATCTTTGCATGGAAACCTTCTGACATGCCAGGTATACCGAGGGAACTCGCTGAGCACAGTCTTAACATTGATCCAAAGTTCAAATCGGTCAAGCAATATCTGCGCCGCTTCAACGAAGAAAGGCGCAAGGCTATAGGAGAAGAAGTGGCCAGGCTTTTGGCCGCAGGGTTCATAGTTGAAGTTTTTCACCCAGAGTGGTTGGCTAATCCGGTGCTGGTATTAAAGAAGAATGGAAAGTGGAGAATGTGTGTGGATTACACGGACCTAAACAAAGCTTGTCCAACCGATCCTTTTGCTCTCCCTCGTATTGATCGGATCATTGATGCTACAGCGGGATGTGAGCGGCTACGCTTTCTGGATGCATATTCAGGGTATCACCAGATCAAGATGGCAGTTAAAGATCAGGAGAAGACGTCTTTCATAACCCCTTTTGGCGCTTTTTGCTATGTTTCTATGCCCTTTGGGCTCAAGAGCGCCCAAGCAACTTCTCAGCGTTGTGTACAGAACTGTCTTAAAGGGCAGATAGGGAGGAATGTTCATGCCTACGTGGATGATATTGTGGAGAAGTCAAGGAAGGAGGAGACGCTGATAGTGGACCTCAAAGAGACCTTTGACAATCTTCGAGCCTATAAGATGATGCTTAATCCGGAGAAGTGCGCTTTTGGTGTTCCGGCAGGCAAGCTCCTTGGATTTTTGGTGTCAAACAGAGGAATAGAAGCTAATCCGGAGAAGATCAAGGCAATCACATCCTTGACTAAACCGGCTTGCATCAATGCTATTCAGCGTATCGCTGGCCGGATCACAACATTGAGCCGGTTCATCAACCGTTTGGGGGAGAAGGCGATTCCGCTTTATCAGATGCTGAGAAAGACAGACCGATTTATATGGAGTGATGAAGCAAATGCTGCGTTTGAGGATTTAAAGCGGCAGCTGGCAAGACCGCCAGTTCTTGCTGCCCCTGTTGATAATGAGCCGTTGCTGTTATACGTCGCCGCCAATGCACGGGCAGCCAGCGTAGCAATCGTGGTTGAGCGCAAGGAGGCAGGGAAGGAGTACCCGGTTCAGCGTTCGGTTTATTACGTCGGTGAAGTTCTCATTGAGTCTAAGCAAAGGTACCCACATTGGCAGAATCTGGTATATGGTGTGTTCATGGCAAACCGGAAATTGAAACATTATTTCCAAGGCCACCGAATAACTGTTGTTAGTTCAGCACCATTGGGGGATATAATCCAGAACAGGGAAGCTACAGGCAGAGTAGCGAAGTGGGCCATTGAGCTTAGCCCACACGAATTGAAATATGTGCCACACACCGCTATCAAATCTCAAGCATTGGTTGATTTCATCAATGATTGGACAGAGCTGCAAACACCAGAGGAGAAGCCGGATCTTACATACTGGACGATTCACTTTGACGGTTCAAGGCAATTAGAAGGCTCGGGGGCTGGAGTTGTCTGAACTTCCCCGCGAGGAGACAAGTTTTGTTATGTCCTCCGTCTATTGTTTCCTTGTACTAATAATGCAGCTGAGTATGAAGCATTGCTTCATGGTTTACGGATGGCCAAGGAAATGAATTTGAGCCGGGTCAAGTGCTTTGGCGATTCAGATTTAGTGGCACAACAAGTATCTGGTAAGTGGGATTCAAGAGATCCTCTCATGGCAGCTTACAGACGAGAAGTTGAAGCGGTTGCAGGATATTTCAAAGGATATCAAGTGGATCACATAGACCGGTGAAGAAATGAAGCGGCCGATGCTTTAAGCCGGCTGGGTTCTCAGCGTAAACCGGTACCACCGAATACTTTTTTGGATGAGCTGCACAGTCCATCAGTTCAAGCACCATCGGAGGAAGACCTGGCTGTTCCTGATCCGGAGGCACGGTTAGTTGCAGCACTTCATGTCATTCCGGATTGGACACTGCCATATTTGGCGTATTTAACCCGGGGAGAGCTGCCGGATGACGAGATCGAAGCAAAACAGATAATCCGGCGCTCTAAGTCCATGACAATTGCAAACGGAGAACTTCATCATCGCAGCGTTTCCGGAGCGTTTCAGCGGTGTGTATCAGCTGAGGAAGGTTGTGATATTCTTCGTGAGATCCATGAAGGGGACTGTGGTCATCACGCCGGTTCAAAGTCCTTGGTGGCTAAAGCTTTCCGACATGGGTTCTATTGGTTGACAGCCCATGCTGATGCGGCGGATCTAGTCCGGAAGTGTGATGCTTGTCAGAAGTTTTCACGACGTGCTCTTGTTCCGGCACAGGAGCTCTGGATGATACCGATAACTTGGCCGTTTGCGACTTGGGGGCTAGATATGGTTGGGCCCTTCAAACGATCCCAAGATCAGAAAACTCATCTACTGGTGGCTGTGGATAAGTTTACAAAAAGGATTGAGGCAGAGCCTATGAGCAAGTGTGTTGCGGCAACAGCAGTGAAATTCATCAAACAGGTAATTTTCCGGTTTGGCTTTCCGCACAGCATCATCACAGACAATGGCACGAATTTGTCTAAGGGAAAGATGGAAGAGTTTTGTCTACGTGAGCATATTCGACTAGACGTGTCTTCTGTAGCTCACCCTCAATCCAATGGTCAAGCTGAAAGAGCAAATCAGGAGATTTTGTGAGGTATCAAGCCCCGGCTTATGACTTCCTTGCAAAGAACACCAGGGTGCTGGGTTGAGGAGTTACCTTCTGTCCTTTGGAGTATCAATACTACGCCAAACCGGTCCACAGGTTACACACCTTTCTTTATGGTGTATGGTGCTGAAGCGGTCCTTCCAAGTGATATCCGTCATGATTCGCCAAGGGTGACGACCTATGTTGAAGCAGCCAACGAACAGGCAAGACAGGACAGTCTGGACCGGTTGGATGAAGAACGTGACATAGCAGCAGCACGATCTGCAATTTATCAACAAGATTTGCGCAGGTATCACAGTCGCCGGATCAAGAGCAGGACATTCCAGCAGGGAGATTTGGTGCTCCGGCTCATCCAAGATCAAACAGATATGCACAAGCTATCCCCGCCTTGGGAAGGGCCCTTTGTGGTCAGCAAGAATCTGCACAACGGTTCATATTACCTGGTGGACGTTCGAGAACACAAGGACTCACAGACATCGGAAGAGGAGACAAAGAGGCCGTGGAACATCGCCCTCTTGCGGCCCTACTATACCTAAGCCAGGAGCTCTGCTGTATCCTATGTATATATTATGATTAGTGAATAAACCGG
The DNA here is from genome assembly GCA_902687465.1 of Secale cereale. Taxonomy (NCBI): domain Eukaryota; kingdom Viridiplantae; phylum Streptophyta; class Magnoliopsida; order Poales; family Poaceae; genus Secale; species Secale cereale. Next base: position 122,371,103 of record LR738710.1, on the reverse strand, counting down.
CACCCTCAGTAAACCGGGGGCTCAGCCTTTTTTCCAATATAATTATCTTATGGTGATGGCCATATACAGCTTATGTTTCTTATTATATGACATATATTACAGTGCTTTGATCAGTCTATCAGGCTGTGCAGGACAATTGTCTTAGATATACTCTGGAGCTGTGATCACTAATAGGCTTCCTGCTCAAACATAGGTCGTATTCGAACCAAAGAGAGCATAGGGCTTCCTGTTCAAACATCGGTCGTATTCGAACCAAAGAGAACATAGCCAAAACCATTGAAGGGATTCCTGTTCAAACATAGGTCGTATTCGAACCAAAGAGAACATACCCAAACTTATTGACGGGATTCCTGTTCAAACATAGGTCGTATTCGAACCAAGGAGAACATACCCAAACCTAATAATGCCATTCTGTTCAAACATAGGTCGTATCCGAACCAAAGAGAACATGGCATAAGCTCAATGGATCGTATCCGAATCCATTGCTTGGCTAAGTTTTATATGGCCAGCAGGGGGCAGGATCGTATCCGAATCCTAGCTTAGCCCCTGTGGTTGTATCCGGTTCTTATGGTCGTATCCGAACCATAAAGCTCAATGGATTGTACCCGAATCCATTGCTTGGCTGAACCTTGCTTTGAGCCTGGCAGCTCACAAAAAGCCTTGACTACAAGGGTTTATTTGCAAACTTGCATTTCTGGTATTTGTGTTTTATGGTTCTTTGATCCGGAGTGGGACAACTCCAGAGTTGACCACATATCTTCAAAAGTCTGGACAGAGCTCCAGCATGATCTAAACCGGTAGCTTCTATAAAACCCGGGATTATTATTGGGTCTATCAAAGGCTCCCTCAGGAAGTTGCAAATTTCGCCGGATTAAGAGTATCAAGCATACTTGATATCAGGTATGAAGTTATTTCTGGTACAAACAAACACTTGTTTGATGTATTTTATGAGCAATTTAATTGGTCCATCGGTAAACCGCTAGGACATCTTTTAAATGTTATCCATGCAGAAGCAGACAATATGCAAGATCAATCACATCAGGTCAGATTTAAATTGACAAACGTCAAGGCAAGAAGTTGGAACATCCGAATCAAGACGAATAATGTTTTATGCTATCCTATTACAAGGCATAGCAAGCCTGAACGGATTAAAAACTGTCCAGCAAAATGAGAATGCAACTACAAAGATACACTATGGCCTATGCCTCCTCCTGCTGCGACGGCTGGGGATCAACTTGTTCCGGAGTCTCTTCCTCTTCTTGAAGCGGCTGGAAGTCAGGGACGCACCAATCAATTTTCGTTAAGGCGCGGAAGTACATCTCTTCCGTGATAAGTTCAGACGGATCAATATCTGGGGCGAAAGTATGAGGGCGCACTGGTGGGATTAGATTCACGGTATCATAAACCGGCCAATCCACTCGCTCGTTCTGTAAATCATATCCCGGATGATACCTGGACAAATCTGATTCGGCAGCAAGCTTGCTAGCGAGAGGACACATCTCCTTGGTCAAAGCGTGAAGGTCTTTGGCAATGAAAGCTGATCCGTCTTCTTTAGTGTTGGGATACCCATTCAAGGCTTCTTCCGCATCAAAATATGGAACCCATGCTTTAGCTCTGGTAAGTGCCATGAGAGAACCGGCTCGAGCAGCAGACTTCTTCGTTTCCTCCAAGCGCGCTGGCAAGACAGAGAGTTTCTCTAATGTGCCTTGGATAGTAGTGGGGGCCGGTTTATTGAAGGACATTGCGCTTATAATCCTTTGAGCGCCGGAATAGAGCTTCTCGACCAGAGTATAAGACGCCTTGAGTTTCTTCCGTAAATCATCCCCAAGATGGGTAACACGGCGTCCTACATGAGATCTGTACAGTTAAACCGGGCCGGAATACAGTTTGCAAGGATGAAAAGTATGCGTACAGAATAAGTACTTACCAAAGACGGCATAAGTCATCAGTTCAATTTGCCGTTTTAAACCAGATAATTCTTCTGTCACCGGATTAAGAGCCTCTTCAGCATCTTTGGCTCTTTTCTTCGGCGCGTTTTTCTGCACTTCAAAGGCTGTCCGCTCCTCTTAAAAAAAATTCTTCAGCTGTTCAGCAATAGTTAAGCTCACCGCTAAGTTTTTCTTGGCCTTAGCAGCAGCAGATTCAGTTTCGGAAGTCTGTTCCGGAGTTCAGTGATTTCTTCAGCCTCCGGTTCAAATCAGCCTGCAAGGAAAATCAAGTGAAATAAGGGTAAAAATCAGACAAGTCTCAAGCACATAACCAAGTTATCCACTTGACACTTGGGGGCTAATGGGCAGTTGAAGCGTCAAACAGTAGCAATTCAAGACAAGTCTCAAGCACACAAACAAGTTGTCTACTTGACACTTGGGGGCTAATGGATAGTTGAAGTATCAAAGGAAAAATTCAGACAAGTCCCAGGCACATAAACCGAATTATGCCCCTGGCACTTGGGGGCTAATGTAAGATCATTTGCTTAAATCGGAAGTACCGGTTCACCTTCTAAGCATAGCTAAACCTGAAGTTGGGGGCTATTATGATATAGACAGAAGCACATCAAAAGCACAAATCAAAGGCAAGGGGGGTACCTCATATTTCTCCTTCATCATGTTGACTAAGCCCGCTTCATAATCTCTGCTAGTATGAAGCCGGTTCAAATAACCGGAATAGAGCTCCTGGGCACTCAGCTCGGCGAAATCAGACAACTTCGTGCTCCATTTGCCCTTCTCTTTATGGATCTTCTCCGCTTTAGCGGTATGCTTGGCCAAAACAGGTCTCCTATGCTGTAGATCTGAGCAGTAAGAAAAAAGAAAAATTATACAGGTTTATTACAGGAAGAACTACAAGGATCCTATACAGAGCGGACAAATCTAAAGGTTGAATCTAAAGGACGAGATCTAAGCATAAGGCGGCGGAGCAGAAACAGGTTTCAAAAACAAATCTAAGGGATTGAAGCCATTATGAGCCTGACGTCTAGGACGAACAGATGAAGCTTTCTCTAGGTTTAATGGCGGAGGCGTAAAGAAGAACCCTAAAGCTACAGATCTACAGCAAAGGAGAAAGGTTACCTGAGGCAGCAGGGGATGGCGGCGGAGTTATCTGGTCACGTTCAGGTTGATGCGGCGGCCGGACTTGCTGGCGACGGCGAGCTTGACGGACGACGGCGGAGGCTTGAGCTCGGGCGACGGAGGAAGAAGAACGAACGGAAGGAAATGAGGAACAGAGGCGGCAGTATTTATAAAGGGGCAGAGATGAAACGACAGGCGCGAGATTTGAGGAGGCAAGAGATTGGATAAAGATTCCCTGTCGCCTCGATTCTCGAGATGGCCTTTAAACAAAAGTGATAGACAGTTGTGCGTGTTAAATGCGGAAGTGATGTCACGGTCGTATTAAATAATTTCCAACGATGACATCATCGCTGGTTTACAAGAATGGAAAGACACAAGAAAAGAAGATCGTGCAAGACTGAGAAGATTGATGTGAACAAGTTCAAATCATTCTGGGGCCTAATGTCAGGGATATTACTAGCAGGTATAAACCGGCTAGTGTAAACCGGATTATGGTAATTTAGTTGTATAATTATAATACCCAATAGAGATTACGGCCCATGAAGGCTTAGGGCCCATGTGTAGAGTTACGGTTTGTAAACCGCCCGATCATGTAACTTGAGAGATAAGGAAGAAAGAGCAGAGACCGAGGCGGACACAAGTATGAACCGGCCTCGGGACTCTGTAAACCGGACCGGGCGTCGCCTCTATATAAAGGGACGACCCGGTGACGGTTCAGGGACAAGAAACAACCCGCCGAGACACAGGCAAGCGATCCGCTCCCTGTTCATCGCGCCCAAGCAATATCAAACCAAACTAGACGTAGGCTTTTACCTTCATCGAAGGGGCTGAACTAGTATAAATCCTTTGTGTCCTTTGTGTGCTTTTAACCCCTTCAAGCTAACCCGTGCGATGGTTCCATCACTAAGTCCGTTAAACCGGACATCTGCCGTGTTAATTCCACGACACACGTCGTAGCTGCCAAGTTCTAGATCGGAGTGCGTAATACCTCGCAATCGTCTGGTGATTCAATCTGAAAGAATTTCCGTTGCCACCGATTGGAGCCCTGGGTTTGCCTGCATGCATGATCTTTGAGTGACTTCTGGAGCTCTTCAAGACGTGTGCGTTCGGCCAGAGTGGCTATGCGCATGGCCTCCAAGGCCTACGCCTCAGCGGTGGCACCGGCGATCGGAGTCTGGAGGACTTGCTAGCTCCGACGCTGCAGTTCCTCTCTCTGCTGAGTGGTGAGAGGCTGCGGGTAGTACTCATCATTGGCGTGCGCCGGAGCTCCGTCTTCGGCCGCATCTTGAGAATAACCCGGTGGGCTATGAGATCCAGCCATAAGTACCTTAGTAGCTGGGTCACTGCTCTCGCACTCAGAAGGAATATCTAAGTGATCGGAAACCTGATCAAACAAGTTGTAGTGGGAGCGGTCAGGCTCGATTGCCACGACATGTGATAACCCACAATTGTAGGGGATTCTAAGAGTTTTCGAGGGTAAAATATTCAACCCAAATTTATTGATTCGACACAAGGGGAGCCATAGAGTACTATCAAGTATTAGCAGCTGAGTTGTCAATTCAACCACACCTGGAAACTTAGTATCTGCAGCAAGGTAATTTAGTAGCAAAGTAATATGGAAATAGTGGTAACAGCAATAAAAGTAATGGTAGTGTTTTTGTAGTTTTTGTAATAGTAGCAGCGGTAAAGTAAATAAGCAACAAGCAATATGTGAAAATCTCGTAGGCATTGGACCGGTGATGGGAAATTATGTCGGATGCGATTCCACATGTAAAAGTTATAACCTAGGGTGACACAGTACTAGCTCCAGTTCATCAATGTAATGTAGGCATGTATTCCGAATATAGTCATACGTGCTTATGGAAAAGAATTTGCATGAAATATTTTGTCCTACCCTCCCGTGGTAGCGGTGTCCTAGTGGAAACTAAGGGATATTAAGGCCTCCTTTAATAGAGTACCAGACCAAAGCATTAACACATAGTGAATACATGAACTCCTCAAACTATGGTCATCACCGAGAGTGGTCCCGATTGTTGTCACTTCGGGGTTGTTGGATCATAACACATAGTAGGTGACTATTGACTTGCAAGATAGGATCAAGAACACACATATATTCATGAAAACATAATAGGTTCAGATCTGAAATCATGGCACTCGGGCCCTAGTGACAAGCATAAAGCATGGAAAAGTCATACCAATATCAATCTTAGAACATAGTGGATACTAGGGATCAAACCCTAACAAAACTAACTCGATTACATGGTAAATCTCATCCAACCCATCACCATCCAGCAAGACTACGATGGGATTACTCACGCATGGCGGTGAGCATCATGGAATTGGTGATGGAGGAAGGTTGATGATGACGATGGCGACGATCTCCCCTCTCTGGAGCCCCGAACGGACTCCACATCAGCCCTCCCGAGAGAGATTAGGGCTTGCGACGGCTCCGTATCATAAAACGCAATAATTCTTCCTCTCTGACTTTTTTCTCCCCGAAAGTGAATATATGGAGTCCGGGGGTACGTCGGTGGAGCAACAGGGGGCCCATGAGGCAGGGGGCGCGCCTAGGGGGAGGGGCGCGCCCCCACCCTCGTGGACAGGGTGTAGGCCCCCTGGCTTGGATCTTTCCGCAGATATTTTTTATATATTCCAAAATAATTCTCCGTTGATTTTCAGGTCATTCCAAGAACTTTTATTTCTGCAAAAAAATAACACCATGGCAATTCTGCTGAAAACAGCGTCAATCCGGGTTAGTTCCATTCAAATCATGCAAGTTAGAGTCCTCAACAAGGGTAAAAGTGTTCGGAAAAGTAGATACGTTGGAGACGTATCAGCTCCCCCAAGCTTAAACATTTCCTTGTCCTCAAGCAATTCAGTTGATAAACTGAAAGTGATAAAGAAAAACTTTGACAAACTCTGTTTGCTCTTGTTGTTGTAAATATGTAAAGCCAGCATTCAAGTTTTCAGCAAAGATCATGAACTAACCACTTTCACAATAACTTTTAGGTCTCATGTCTACTCATATCAATGGCAAAATCAACTAGCGAGCAATACTAATAAACCTCGGATGACAACACTTTCTCAAAACAATCATAATATGATATAACAAGATGGTATCTCACTAGCCCTTTCTGAGACCGCAAAACATAAATGCAGAGCACCTTTAAAGATCAAGGACTGACTAGACATTGTAATTCATGGCAAAAGAGATCCAGTCATAATCATACTCAATGCAAATTAATAGCAATACATGCAAATGACAGAGGTGCTCTCCAACTGGTACTCTTTTATAAGAGGATGATGACTCCGCATAAAAGCAAATAGATAGGCCCTTCATAGAGGGAAGCAGGGATTTGTAGGGGTGCCAGAGCTCGATTTTGAAATAGAGGTGAATAATATTTTGAGCGGTATACTCTCATTGTCAACATAACAACCAAGAATCTTGATATCTTCCATGCTACACACATTATAGGTGGTTCCCAAACAGAATGGTAAAGTTTATACTCCCCAACTACCAACAAGAATACTCCACGGCCATCCGAAACCATGAGGTACCGTCCAAACAAGCAACAACCCTGGGGGAGTTTTGTTTAATTATTATTATTTGAGCATGGGACTGGGCATTCCGGTTACCAGCCATTTTCTCATGAATGATGAGCGGAGTCCACTCATCGTGAGAACAACCCACCTAGCATGGAAGATATAGACAACCCTAGTTGATACATGAGCTGTTCGAGCATACAAAACAGAATTTTATTTAAAGGTTTAGAGTTTGGCACATACAAATTTACTTGGAATGGCAGCTAGATACCGCATATAGGAAGGTATGGTGGACTCATATGGAATAACTTTGGGGTTTATGGAAGTGGATGCACAAGCAGTATTCCCGCTTAGTACACGTGAAGGCTAGAAAGAGACTAGGAAGCGACCAGCTAGAGAGCGACAACAGTCATGAACATGCATTAAAATTAATCAACAATGAATGCAAGCATGAGTAGGATATAAATCACCATGAACATAAATATCGTGGAGGCTATGTTGATTTTGTTTCAACTACATGCGTGAACATGTGCCAAGTCAGACCACTCGAATCATTCAAAGGAGGATACCACCCTATCATACCACGTCACAACCATTTTAATATCATGTTGGCATGCAAGATAGACCATTATAAACTCTTAGCTAATTAAGCATGGAATAAGTAGCTATGATCTCTAATTTTCATTGCAAGCATGTTTCATTCATAACAAGCTGAATCCGGAACGATGAACTATCATATTTACAAAAACAAAAGAGGTCGAGTTCATACCAGCTTTCTCATCTCAATTAGTTCATCATATATCGTCATTATTGCCTTTCACTCGCATGACCGAATGGTGTGGATAATAATAATAGTGCACGTGCATTGGACTAAGCTGGAATCTGCGAGCATTCAATACAAGAGAGAAGACAAGGTAATATGGCTCAAGGTTAAATTAACAATAAAGCATATAAGAGCCACTAAACATTTTCATCATGGTCTTCTACTCTTGACCCTCAAAGAAAATAAAAGAAACTATTTACACGAGAAAGCTCCCAACAAGAAAAAGAAGAACAATAAATCTTTTTGGGTTTTCTTTTAATTACTACTACTACTACAGGCATGGAAAGTAAACTGGCTAAAAGCTACAACTATTTTTTTTTTGTTTTTCTTAAGGTTTTTCTAGCAAGCAAGAAAAAGACTAAGAAAAGAAATGAAACTAAGCATGGATAGTACAATGAACGAGTGTGAGCACCGATGACTGGAATAAGTGTGTAAACATGAATGTAATGTCGGTGAGAAACACGTACTCCCCCAAGATTAGGCTTTTGGCCTAAGTTGGTCTATGGCCACGGATCGAAGCTACTCTCTCCGATGTACTGAGAAGTATCCTCTAGGTGCCACTAGTTGGACATCTCATCCGGATCCCACCCATAAACAGACTGCCGGTAAGGATCAAGTGGTGGCTCCGGCTCCGGCTCTGAAGCTTGTGCCTGGCTCTAGTACTTGTAGAAGGCATCTGATGAAACGAGGTATATGCCTGAAAACAGATCAAACAAAGATGGTGCAGGCAAGGTAACAATCTCACAATATTTTTCATCAAACCTCAATTTATACTTAAGCAGCTTCTCTTTGTCTTTGACAATAAAATCATGTGCTATCATACTCTTATAATCTACATATATAGGGGCCGACAATTTTTCTTCCTTCTCATGATGCCTAATAGGTATTCTAAAGTGTTCAGCAAGGCAGGAAGCAAAGATGCCTCCAAAAACGGGGCCTTTTGTGCGGTTCAAACTTAACCGTTTAGCAAGCTAAAGGTTGTGTCTCGAAACAAAGCATGGCACAGAATGATAATATCAGGGGCACTAAGATTCCCACTATTCCCGCGACCAATTAAACATCTACTAGCAAATATAGCAAAGTAGCGTAGAATAGGAAAATGTATGCTAGTAATTCTTGCCCCTGAAACTAGCCTAGTTTCCCCTATAGCTATCATGTCAATAAACCCTTTAACATCTTCACGACGTGGTTCTTCAAGACTACCAGCAAATGGTATCTTGCATACTTCACAAAATTCAAAGAATGACATGTCCTTAACCTCATCATATAAACAAAACTCCACTGAAGGTGGTCATTTATTAGCATGAAAATGAAAGTTTTGCGTGAAAATATTAGTGAGTAAGAGATACTATTCACGCTGGTCGTGGAGGAAGTCGGTGAGGCCTGCATTGTTCACCAAATAATAAAAGTCTTCGTAAATCCTGGCGGCTTCCAAGAACTCATTACAAGGCCATTCACACGGCCGAACTTCCGCAGTGCGAGGAATATTATATTTGGGCTTCTTATTTTCTTCTTCTTCTTATCCTCCAAAATTTTACTGGAGGAGCCTCTCCACAATCTCTTTATCATTTTCCTCCTCTAAAAATGTCTGAATTTTTTAGTAACTCAAAATAAAAGTGAACCAAACTCAACAAGATTGATAGCAACAACTCCTACAAGTGCCTAGAGACTATATCATGCATTAGAACTACTTGGGACCAAAGAAATTTAACATGCAAGCTTAAGAACCAGGTCGCCACAGCGGCAAAAATTTGCAATAAATAAAGCACTAGAACAAAAACTAATTGGACCAATGGAGGAGTCACATACCAAGGAACAATCTCCCCAAACAGTTTTGTGAATGGAGCTTTGTGCAAGGAGATCGAAAATGGCAGCAAGATGAGCTAGAACTTGTGCTTGAGCTGGATAGTGACTTTTTCGGGAGGAAGGAGTGTGTGGCTGCAGGAATAAGTGGAGGTGGGCCACGTGGGGCCCACGAGGCAGGGGGCGTGCCCTCTCGGGGTGGGTGCCCCCTGGACCCTCGTGGCTAGGTGCGGGCTCCCCTTGCTGTGTTCTCTGTGCCAAATAAACTCAAATATTCTAGAAATAATCATATTTGATTTTCAGGGCATTTGGAGAACTTTTATTTTCGGAGTATTTTTTATTGCACGGATAAGTCTGGAAACAGACAGAAAATACTATTTTTGCTTTATTTAATCTAATTGACAGAAAGTAGAAGAATGGTACAGAAGGTTGTGCTATCTAGATTCACCCATCTCATGCTCATCAAAAGGAATCCATTAACAAGGTTGATCAAGTCTTGTTAATAAACTCTTTCCGAATAACATGAAAAAGGAGAATTTTCAAATAACACTAGGTTACCTCAATGGGGATATGTATGTCCCCAACAATAAGAATATCATATGTCTTCTTGATAGTAGGAAGAGGAAATTCAAAACCTCCAGTAGTAATAGTTGATATTTTTCCAATAGAATTGATACTATGGACCTGAGGTTATTTCCTCAGAAAGTGTATCGTATGCTCATTACCATTGACATGAAAACATACATTGCCTTTGTTGCAATCAATAACAGCCCCTGAAGTATTCAAAAAGGGTCTACAAAGGATAATAGACACACTATCGTCCTCGGGAATATCAAGGATAACAAAGTCTGTTAGAATAGTAACATTTGCAACTACAACAAGCACATCCTCACAAATACCTACAGGTATAGCAGTTGATTTATCGGCCAGTTGCAAAGATATTTCAGTAGGTGTCAACTTACTCAAGTCAAGTCTACGATATAAAGAGGGAGAGGCATAACACTAACACCGGCTCCAAGATCACATAAAGCAGTTTTAACATAGTTTCCATTAATGGAGCAAGGTATAGTAGGTATTCCTAGATCTCCTAGTTTCTTAGGTATTCCACCCTGGAAAGTGTAGTTGGCAAGCACGGTGGAAATTTCTACTTCAGGTATCTTTCTTTTATTGGTAATAATATCTTTCATGTACTTAGCATAAGGATTTGTTTTAAGCATAACAGTCAAACGCATACGCAAAAAGATAGGTCTAATCATTTCAGCAAAGCGCTCAAAATCCTCATCATCCTTTTACTTGGATGGTTTAGGAGGAAAAGGCATGGGTTTCTGAACCAATGGTTCTCTTTCCTTACCGTGCTTCTTAGCAACAAAGTCTCTCTTATCATAACGTTGATTCTTTGATTGTGGGTTATCAAGATCAACAGTAGGTTCAATCTCTACATCATTATCATTGCTAGGTTGAGCATCATCATGAATGTTGGAGATATTGACCACGGGTATCCTCATCGACCACCCATGGTACTTCAAGACAATTGGGGGCCGCCTGTTATCCCCCAGCCGTCTGCTCATCGGGCCGCCTCCTGGGACAGTTCACCCCTGGAGTCGGCTGCCAGCAGGCGGCAGGGGCCCAAACAGGCGGCAGCCCCATAGCCAGCAGCTAGCAGACGGTCCTACACCTCTCCCTCCAGATGCGTGCTGGGGGACCACTACACAGCTGAGGCATGGCTACAGTTGAGCATGTCCTTAGAGAATTTATAAGGGCATGGCTACAGTGAATGTGTACCCTATGGGCGCCTCTTAAGCGGCATATCACTGTAGCCATGCTGCCAGTGACCAAGCTTCGGTCAGAGGAAGCCACGATCCCACTACCCACAAACGGCGGGGCCAGCAAGTGGCTAGCCCCACCGGCCAGTGGGTGAATCAGAAATAAGCAGCCCCTGGCAGGCGGCCGGGGGAGGCGGTCCGCCTGGTAGCCGGTGGCTCACCGTACCCTAGGAGTCTAAACCTCATCAAGATGACAAGACAGGAAACGGCGGCACTGTAGCCACTTCCCTACTGACGATGCTGTCGTCAGCAGAAGCATGCCTAGAGTTAAAGGCAATCACATGGGCCCGTAGATGGCGGGCCCCAGCAGACAGGCGGCAAGGCCGGCACCCGAAGACGCGGACAGCTGGGGGCTGTTGCGCCTGGATTACAATTGTACCCCTGGGGGGTAGGCCTATATAAACCCCCCAGGGTCCTCCATGAGGAGGGGATGGTTAGTTGAACTCTAGAAGGAAGAGAGACACATAGAGAGAAACCCTAGCGATCATCCCATTTCCCTAGAGCGAAGGTAGTGAGCTAGCCTTGCTCTTCTTCCTCCTCTAGACGACACAGCTCAAGGAGCAACCTTGTAGCTACCCTAGTGACATTAGTCATGACACGGAGTCCCCGCAGAGCAGGACTAGGGGTGGAGACGGAGAGCCCTAAACCTGGGTAAGATTCGTGGGCGTCCTAAGTTCCGCCTTATCCCGCTTCCAGGGCCCGGCGACGCTCTATTGTCCCCATGCATGATAAGCCACCTGTTGTCATATGTCGCACCAACACCCCGACATTTGGCGCCCACCGTGGGGCAAGGTGCACCGTTGTCCGGAGACATATTCTAGACGGGAACTTTGTTCCTTCCTCGCGAGGTCAGCCAGCCTAGCACACCCGCAGGCGTGGATACCAGGATGCTTCGCGGCGCTGAGGCCGCATGCGCCGCGAGCGGACTCGCCGACCTCCTCATCGGCGTCCACATTCATGACGAGCCCTCTCCGGCTGCAGAGCCAGTTGCTCCGGAGAGCTGCCTCGTCGAGCTCCTCGACAAGGTCCACATCGTCGACGAGCGCGCCTCTGACGTAGAGTCAGTGGGCTCCTCTGACCCACCAGTTGACATGATCATCGACCTTGACGAGGAGCCCATCGATTCCTTCCCCGAGCACGTGGTGATCATCGACGACCCCCTTCCCGCTCCAGTAGGCGGCAGCACCGTCACGAAGGTGCTCGCCACCGGCCACGACGAGCCGTCTAGCGGGTCGGGCCAAGACCCGCTCCAGGCCGCCCTGCAGAACCTAGCTGCACCCGTTGCGGCAGGGGCAGACGGCGCGGCGCTGGAGGCACTCCGCGTCTCGCTCCTCGACAACGCCAACAAGCTGGCCGCTTCCCGATGCCTCACTGAAGCCTACCGCCGCGAGATGGACCGTGCCATAGGCGGCACGCCGGCTGCGGGCGAGCCTAGACGGGCTAGTGCAGTTCGCGATCGCGGCGGGGTGCTGGCAGACATGCTGGGGGCCCCACGCCCCGTGTACCTCACTCCGTCGGAGAACCTAAGGGCTGCCCAGGCGGCAGTCGACGAGCTGGGACACTTGGAGGGAGACGAGCTTCACTGCATGACTTAGCGCGCCCGCCAGCACCTCGACGCGGTTGCTGCGCAGCAGGAGGCCCGTCACCGGGCATTAGAGGCAGGCACGCAGGCAGATAACCTCCCCCTTAAGCGGGAGCAAGGAGCCACGTCCCGCTCTCCAACAGTTGGCGCCCCCAACCGGCGTGACTCAGAGCCGGCTGCTAGCCGCAGCCGTCAGACTCACATCACCATCGAGTGCGACGAAGACGGCCGCCCAAGGGCCATAGAGCGGCGAGAGGAACGCCCGCCTCCTCCTCGACAGGAAAGGCGTGTGTCTCCTCCGCATGTTGACCACCCCTCTCTAGCAGGCCGCTTGGGCTGCCGTGAGCGAGTCGGGGAGAACGACGCCCGCCACCGCCTTGACCGACTGGCTCGGTCCCACGCGGTCGAAGAAGAAGAAGACCTCGTCCCAGCTTGCTTCGGCCCCCGCATCCGTAATGAGCCTTTTCCTAAGGGCTTCTCACTCCCCAGAGATACCCCCAAGTACAACGGATTAGTGAAGCCAGAGGACTGACTAGTATATTACTCTACAGCCGTCAGCATAGCAACCGGCAACAGGCTTGTTGCGGTGAAGTACGTGCCACTCATGCTCCAGGGCACGGCCGGACGTGGCTGAACAGCCTCAAACCCAACAGCATCAATGGCTGGTTGGACTTCACCGACGACTTCACTCGCAACTTCACCAGCACCAACAAGCGTCCTCCCAAGCCGCGCCAGCTCTCCTTATGTGTTCAAGGCCCAGATGAGTCGGCCCGTGATTACCTGACGCGTTGGGCAGAGCTGCGCACCTCTTGCGAGGGAGTGCACGAGGTACAATCCATCGAGTATTTCACGGCCGGGTGCACATAAGGCACCCTGCTCAAGCACAAACTCCTCTGCGACGAGTCCGCCACGCTGGACGAGCTGCGGAGCATAGCAGACAAGCACGCCACAGCTGATTCCTTCATGAAGCCCGAGCTGCAAGTGGATGCTTTTGGAAAAATGACCCCCCAACTCCCAAAATGTCGGCCGGAGAGTCCAGCTGATGCCAGCAGCCGAACGATCACAAGCGCAAGACCCACGCGGCGGCTGCCAATAGCCGGCTGGTGGCATCGGTTGATGGCCAGCAACCAGAAGCACAAGCGGGGCCCAAGCGCGAGAAAGGCGGCAAGCTAGCCTGGCAGCCAGCTTTCTCCTTCGATCAAGCCCTGGATGCTCCCTGCAAGTTTCACAGCGGCGCGAAGCCTTCCCATCACACCACACGAAAGTGTCATTGGCTCAAGCAGATTGCCAGGGGGAAGCTCTGCCACCGCCGCCTGCCGGGCAGGCAACCCTGTCTCCCAAACCACCGGCTGCTCGTCCGGGTGTCCCGGTCCAGGACGTGTTCCCAGAAGAAAACGGAGCCTACATCGTCTTCACAAGCCAAGCGGACGATAGGCACAGCCAACGCCAGCAGCACAGAGAAGTCAACACAGTTGCCTGTGAAGCCCCAGAATTCATGCACTGGTCTGAAAGGCCCATCAGCTGGAGCCGTGAAGATCACCCGGCTACCATGCCTTCACCAGCGGCTTATGCCTTGGTTCTGGATGCAACTCTATCCACAGACAGGCGGGCCTGTCGTTTCTCCCGAGTGCTGGTAGACAGCGGCAGTAGCATCAACATCATGTATCGTGATACCATGGAAAAGTTGGGCATCAAAGAAAAACAACTTCAGCCTACCAGGACTGTGTTCCACGGCATTGTGCCAGGCCTCTCTTGCTCACCAATTGGCAAGGCCAAGATTGATGTACTGTTTGGTGATAAGAAGCATTTCCGGAGGGAGCCAGTCTGGTTTGAAGTGGTGAACCTGGAAAGTCCCTATCGCGTGATTTTGGGCCGGCCAGCTCTTGCAAAGTACATGGCAGTACCCCATTACGCCTACCTCAAGATGAAGATGCCGGGTCCCAAGGGAATAATCACCATAGCCGGGGACTATGAGAAGTCCATCGCATGTGCGATTGCCAGCGGTCGTCTGGCCGAGTCCCTCGTCGTAGCTGAAGAAAAGTGCCGCCTGGAGCAGCTGGTGGCAATGGCTAGCGAGCAGACAGCCATACCAGCCGACCTCATGGAGGCGGAGCCGCCAGGCTCGTTCCAGCCTGCCAAGCAGACAAAGAAGATTGCCTTGGACCCATCTCACCCAGAGCGATTTGCTGTCATAGGATCAAACCTAGACAGCAAATAGGAAAGCGAGCTCGTCGATTTCCTCCGTGAGAATCGGGACATCATTGCATTGTCCCCCAAAGACATGCCGGGTGTCCCGACGGATTTCGCCGAGCACAAGCTATATGTGAGAGAAGATGCAAAGCCTGTCAGGCAGCCGCTCCGCCGCCTGTCAGAAGAGAAAAGAAGAATTGTTGGGGAAGAGGTCGCCCGCCTGCTAGCACCCAGCTTCATTATGGAAGTTTTCTATCCAGAATGGCTCTCAAACCTAGTCCTAGTGCTGAAGAAGAACAACAAATGGCGCATGTGCATTGACTACACCAGCCTCATCAAAGCTTGCCCTAAAGATCCCTTTGCTCAGCCGCGAATAGATCAAGTGATTGACTCCACAGCCGGATGCGAGCTGCTGTCATTCCTTGATGCTTATTCCGGGTACCACCAGATCAAACTCAATCCGGCTAACCGTCTAACGACCGCCTTCCTCACACAATTTGGGTTCTTCTGCTACCTGACCGTGACGTTCGGCTTGAGAAACGCCGGCGCCACATTTCAGCGTTGCATGCAGAAGTGTCTCCTCAAGCAACTTGGTAGAAACGCCCAAATTTACGTGGATGATATCGTGGTAAAAATGGAGAAGAGGGGAACTCTTTTGGGGGATCTCCAAGAAACATTTGAAAACCTGCGCCGCTTTCAGATCAAGCTAAACCCGGAGAATTGCGTCTTCGGGGTACCAGCAGGCCAACTCCTTGGCTTCCTGGTATCTGAATGCGGCATCGAGTGTAACCCCGCAAAGATTAAGGCCATTGAGAGAATGGAACGGCCGACTCGTGTACGAGATGTCCAGAAGTTCACAGGGTGCCTGTCATTCCTCAGCCGTTTCATCAGCCGGCTGGGTGAGAAGGCATTCCCACTGTACCAACTGATGAAGAAAACCACTTGCTTCGAGTGGAACGACAAGGCAGATGAAGCCTTCCAGCAGCTCAAGAAATTGTTGTCCACAGCGCCTGTCCTAGGGGTGCCAATAGACAAGGAACCCATGTTCCTTTACATAGCCGCTACCAGCCGGGTGGTCAGCACAGTCATTGTGGTCGAGCGCCCAGAAGACGGTAGAGCCTTGCCCGTCCAAAGGCCAGTCTACTATTTGAGCAAGGTGTTGTCGGTCTCCAAGCAGAACTACCCCCATTACCAGATGATGTGCTATGGCGTGTACTTCACCGCCAAGAAACTCAAGCAGTACTTCCAAGAGCACCCGATCACGGTCATTTGCACGGCTCCGCTTGCTGAAATCATGGGCAACAGAGATGCTTCAAGAAGAGTGGCCAAGTGGGCCATTGAGCTGGCCCCCTTCTCCATCTTCTACCAGCCCCGCACCACCATCAAATCACAAGCATTGGCCGACTTCCTCGTTGACTCGGCCGAGACCCAGTAGCTGCCGCCTACTCCAGACTCAACCCATTGGCGGATGCACTTTGACAGATCAAAGATGCGCACTGACTTGGGAGCCAGCGTCGTCCTCACCTCTCCCAAGGGCGACAAGCTCAAGTACACCCTGCAAATCCAGTTTGCCGCCTCCAACAATGTGGCCGAGTATGAGGCGCTCATCCACGGGCTTCGGATGGCCAAAGAGATTGGCATCCGCCAAGTGCTGTGCTATGGTGACTCAGACCTGGTTATCCAGCAGTTATCTGGGGATTGGGACGCCAAGGACGCGAATATGGCGAGCTACCGTTTCCTTGTCTAGCAAATCAGTGGGAATTTTGACGGCTGAGAGTTCCTCCATGTCCCGCGAGCCGACAACATGCAAGCCGACTCCCTGGCACGAATCGGCTCCACCCGCCAAGCAATACCAGTCGGCGTGTCCCTCCAATGCCTGCGCAAGCCGTCTATCAAGCCTTCACGGGAATCGGAGTCAATCTTCATACCAGCCGATCCTGGAGCAGACGGCCCGGCAACTTCAGCAGCCGGCCCGGAGACTGCTCCAGCAGGCGTCCTAGATACTCCAACTCCAGCAGACAGCCGAGCAGTCACTGCACTGGTTCCTGGCCCGGGGACTGCTCCAGTAGGCGGCCAAGAGGCGCCAGCTCCAGCAGACGGCACGGGGTCTGCTGCAGTCAGCCCGGGGACTTCAGAAGCACAACAGGCGGCTCATTCCAGCCCTCTGCCTCCCAGCCCAACCGCCGTGGTCTCTTTGGCAGAAACAACAGGAGTCTCAGCGTTGTCTTGGGCACAGCCAATCCTCAGCTTTCTGCTGAGAAGAGAGCTGCCAGCAGACGAAACTTTGGCACGGCAAGTTCAACGCCGAGCTTCAGCATACACAATAGTCAACAAAGAGCTTGTCACAAGAAGTGCAACAGGCGTCTTCCAGCGCTGTGTGGAAGCAGAAAAGGTTCTGGCTATTCTGAAGGACATTCATCAAGGGGAATGCGGCCACCACGCGGCCTCAAGATCTCTCGTTGCCAAAGCCTTCCACCACGGTTTCTTCTGGCCGACTGCTTTGGACGACGCCAAAGACTTGGTAAAGAAGTGCAATGGCTGCCAGCGCTTTAATTCCAAGCAACACTTGCCGGCTTCTGCACTCAAGACCATTCTGATCACTTGGCCATTTGCCGTCTAGGGGCTGGACATGGTGGGCCCCTTCAAGATAGCTCGAGGCGGCCTAACGCATTTACTCGTGGCAGTGGACAAATTCACCAAGTGGATCGAGGCGAAGCCAATCAAGAAACTCAACGGCCCAACTGCTGTGACCTTCATCGCAGACATCACAATCCGGTATGGCATACCGCACAGCATCATCACTGACAACGGCACAAATTTTGCCAAAGGCGCATTGGCTCATTTCTGTGCAACAAAGGGCATCTAATTGGACTTAGCGTCCGTTGCCCACCCACAATCCAACGGCCAAGTTGAGCGCGCTAATGGCCTTATCCTGTCCGGCATCAAGCCTCGGCTGGTCGAACCCTTGGAACGATCAGCCGGCTGCTGGATCGAAGAGCTGTCGTCTGTCCTCCGGGGCAGGACAACTCCGAACAAGTCAACCGGCTTCACTCCTTTCTTCCTTGTTTATGGGGCCGAGGCCGTCATCCCAACATATGTTGAGTTCGACTCGCCTCACGTCACCATGTACACAGAAGCCGAAGCCAAAGAAGCACGAGAAGACGGTGTGGACCTGCTGAACGAGGCCCGGCTGGTAGCACTCAGCCGGTCCACCATCTATCAGCAAGGTCTCCGCCGCTATCACAACCGGCGGGTCAAGCCACGTTCCTTCCGCGAGGGGGACCTTGTGCTCTGGCTGATCCAGTGAACAGCCGGCCAACACAAGCTCTCGGCTCCTTGGGAAGGACCGTTCATCATCAGCAAGGTACTAGGCAACGATGCCTACTACCTCATCGATGCCCAGAAGCCAAGAGCACGCAAGAGAGACGACTCGAGCAAGGAGTCGGAGCGCCCGTGGAACGCAAACCTACTTCATCACTTTTATAGCTAAAAGACAGTATGTGTCGCGCTACCTACTTTATTTTGAGAACCAATGGGACCCCTGAGGAGTTCTCGGGGACTGCCCAACCCTTTATCTATATGATAAGAATTATGCCTGTGAATGACTGTTGTTCATTCCTTTGTCAGGCATCGGAGCCCAGCAGACGGCCCGGGGACTGGCCGCCTAGCCCTATGTTTAAAACTTTTCCTTAACAGTTGGACAAGTAATGTGATGGCATCCAAGCCCTCTCCCGCCTTCAGTCACAGACTCGTAGAACACGGCTGTCCGACTGGTGGGAGTTAAAGGCAAGAAGTGCTGCCCACATGAAAAATGGCTAAGGAAAATAAACATAGGGCAAGACGGCCCTTCTTACAAATTGGTCGGCTGTTGTGCAGCCGGCCAGCCGGCTTCTGGCTTAGCTACACTGCCTTCCAGAGGGCGGGATACTTGCCTACCCGGAAAACAGCTAAGTACCTGACCCAGTCGCAGAACCACAGAGTGGCTGTCTGGCTGACAGGACAGCGGTTAAAGGGGACAACAAAAGAAAATTGCACTAAGGAACAAAGGACGGTGCTAATCCCAGAACCTGGCAAATTGCATAAACATATGCAGCATTAAAAGAATATCTACAACAAAAAGGCCTCAAGGGTTGCCTTCCAGCAGTAGCATACTGATACACCCAGTGAATGGAATTGTTCGGACTAATCCTACCAAGTCTTAAGAAAAAACATGAATCAAAAGATACAAGAATGACGCCTAAGGCGCAGCGGGTGGCACGACGGAGCCGGCTGCTGAGGGAGCCGCCTGATGGGTCTCAGCCTGGCTGCCTCCTGTAGCAGGCGGCGCCACCCCGCCGGGCCCGCTTGTAGAGGTTCTGTCGGGCTGATGACCAGCAGACGGATCCGCCTCCTGGGAGCTGGCCTCCTCGTCGCTGTCTCCCTCCTCCTCGCCTTCATCACTAGAGGTGATCTCTCCGTCCAGCTCCTCCGGTGCCGCCAAGTCCAGCCCAAAGTTGCTAGGTGGCACCACATGACCATTCTCATCCAGCTCTGGGACGAAAATGGCGGTGTCAGCATACTCAGCAAGGGCGGCGGCGCGCTTGGCGAGATCTCCTTGCACTGCGGCCGGTTCAGGCTTAGCTTCCACGTGGAAGGTCTTCAGCTGGGCGAGATTCAGGTCTGGGTACCAGCTCTTGGCAAATTCCAGGGCGGTCCGCGCACCAGCCATAGCTGCGGCGCCTTTCCAGGCATCGAAGCGGTGGCCGGCCACCTCCAACCAGTCGACAGTCCGTCTAGGAGTGCGGAGTACTGGAGCGCCTGGCCAGAGGGCGGCCAGCACTTGAGCACCAGCATGTTGCAGGCGGCAAAGCAGGCGGTGGGCCGGCTGGAGGCGCGCCTTGATAGCAAGAAGCTGTTCGGCGGGAGTCCTACGCGCGTTGGGCGCAATCACCCGGCCCGCCTTGCGCCTCTCGTCGCGCTGGGCCTCGATGGCCTGGCTGGTGGCCACAGAGTGGCCCGGAAAGAATTCTGCAAGAACTAGATAAAGAGTCAGAAGAAAGAGAGCTAGCTGCACCAAACGGTAAGCACAAGAAAGAGGGGCAGGCGTCTTACCGTCGACCATGTTTGCAATGGCCCCATAGCCGTCTTGCAGAGCCGCCTCCTTCTCGGCCCAGTTCGAGCGCTCGGCCTCGAACTCAGCCCGAAGAAGCATCTTGGCGTCCGACAACTTCCCGAGCTCCGCCTTGTGCATCGCCGCCTGGTCTGCCAGCTCCCTGGCCAGGCGGTCATGGTCCTGGGCAGCGAGATCGCACTCCCGTTCCTTGGTGGCGAGGTCTGACTGGACCTAGCCCAGCTGGTTGCGGAGGTTGGTCGCAACCGCTAGCAAGAGAAGAAGAAGAACATCTACATCAGCAAAAAGACCACCTTGGAGTTCCAAGCCGCCTGCTCAGCAGCCGGCTCGGAACTCGGGGACTACACCCAGTAGGTGCGCTGACGCGCCCCCGCAAGGAGGAGAGAAACACTCACCCTGGCTGTCTGCCAGGGCAGTCCGCAGTTGTGCCAGCTCCTGACGCTGGGCATTGAAGGAGGCCACCCGGAGGTTGTGGTAATCCTACAGCAAGACAACAGTTAGCCTGCAAAGTACACCTTGGAGTTCCAAGCCACTTGCTCAGCAGCCGGCTCGGAACTCGGGGACTACACCCAGTGGGTGCGCTGGCGCGCCCCCACAGAAGAAATTGAAAGAATAAAAGAAAAAAATATGGAGTCAACATACCCGAACAGAAGTTCACGTAGCAACGAACTCCCGCATCACCGTCTGCACGACCTTGCTCAGAGAGTTGAAGCGGTCGAGGACGTCTCGCGACGCGACAATCAGCGCACCGCCGCCTCCGGGCGTCCAGCCTGACGGCGCCGCGCTGGTAGCATCGCTATCCGGCATCGACAAGCTGGCGCCGCCGGCTTCTACTCGCCGTGGTGCGGAGACCGCTCTCGCAGGGCGCAGGCGGGCAGGCACTCAAGGGGCCGGCTGCGGGCCTGTCACTAGCACACCCTCAGCCGGCGGCACCTCCGCTCCTGCAGGCCGGATGCCCTGCGTCCCAGTAGGCGGCACTAGGGGCGTCACCTCTGTCTCCATGGCGACGCGGCCATCCTCCTCGTTGTTTAGAGCCGTCTGCTCGTCAGCAGCCGGTACCTGGACAGACGGCTCCAGAGAGCCCGTCTTCCGGGGGATGGTGCGATCCGCCGGCTGCTGGGAGCCCGCCTCCTGCTCCTGGGCTCGGGCGGCGGCGTCCGCCTGGGCCTTTGTAGCTGCCTCGGCCTCCGCCCTGGCAGCAGCATCAACCACCGCCCGCTCGCGGTCCGCAGCCTCCTGCTCCTCGCGCGCCTCGTGGGCGTTCTCTCCATCGCCTCCCGGAGCCCGGCGGCGGGATCCACGTGGCGGGGCGCAGGGGGGACATCGGTGCCCCCAACAATGGAGCCCATTGGCGCCCGCGAGAGAGAGAGTGGCGCGCTGTGTGGGCATCCCAAAGAAGATAGCAAATCAGCCATGTTGGGGTCGGCGGAATGAGATAAACGCTAAAGAAAAAGAAACGAAGTAATTACCCAGATACGCCTGGCCTAGGCTTGGGAAGCTTAGGAAGGACCGCTTTGGCGGCCGCCTCCCGGCGATTGGTGGCGGCGGCCGACAGCCGGAGCTTCTTGGGCTTGGTACCAAACGGCCCCGCGAAGGCCCGACGCTTCACGCCGCCGGCTGCGGCTGATGACCCCGCCTGCTCGCTGCCGCGTCCCGGAGAATCCGCCTCCCGGACACGGATTGGCACTTCCTCCTCCTCCTCCTCGTCATCCGGCTACCTCTCGACACCGTCTTCCAGCAGGCCGCCTGCTGGCTGGCCCTTGCCTCTTGTTACCTCTTCCTCCTCCATGGCGGCGGCCCAAAGGTCGGGGTCACTCATGTCGCTTTGGGAGCGGTCTGGTTCCAGAGGGCGGCCCGGCTGGCCAGAGCCCGGTGCCGGCTGGCCGGGGAAGATCTGCAGACAGCACCAGAATCAGACGGCCGAGGCATACGGAAAGAGGAGAAAGAAGAATGAAGAAAGAAGAGAGCTCACCGCAGGCGGCTGCTTGTTGCGGATGTACGGCGGCTTGCCAAAGGCCCAGCCGGAGTCGGAGAGCATGCAGTTGGACACATAGTTCACGAAGTATGCCACCTCCTTGTACGGCATCAGCTTGGTGCACGTTCGGCTCGGGTCCTGGTGCGCGCTCATATCGCAGATTAAGTGCGGGCGAGCCTGCAGCGGCAGCACCCGGCGCTCTGCAAACGTGAGCAGGAGGTCCATAAACACCAGGACTTCATTGTCCCTCAGCTCCCGGAGATGCCGCACGGCGATGGAAGCACCTTCTGTGAGTGTGGTGGGCCGGGTCTTCCAGGAGTTACGGGGCTCGGCAGGCAGGTCGGGTGCCCAGTCCGGCAGATCGATGAAATCTTGAGCGGAGTCGAGGTTGGAGACGTAGAAGTACATCTTCTGCCACAACTTCACCGACGCCACGAGCTGAGGAGCCGGGAAATAGTTCTTGGCCCCGCTGCACTTCACCGCAATGCATCCCCCGCACTGGGCGGCCACGCTCTGGACCGTGATACTGAGTTTCATGTAGAAAAGCTCGGTCCACAACTCCATCGTGGGAAGAATTCCGAGGTACACCTCGCACATGAAGGCGAAGGAGGACGGCGTCACCACCGTGTTCGGCATGAGTTGGTGGGGCTGGATGTTGAAGAACTCCAGAAAAGATCGAAAGAAACCGCTGGCGGGGAGGCCGAAGTCGCACGGGAAGTGCGAGCGGAAGATGACCCGCTCGCCAAACCGCGGCACCGGCCTGATCTCCATTGCCGGTGCCAGGTGCACAACAACCTTGTCGGCAGGGGGCAGCTTCCCCTCACGGCGGAGGTAATGGATGTGCTCTTCGATGACATCGATGCCATCCCATTCGCCAAAATGGCGGACCGGCGCTGCGGTGGCCATGGCTCGAGGTGGGGGCTCGCTGCGGTGGGGTGCTGCGTGCGGATGGGAGCAAGGAAGAAGAAGAGGAATGGAGAGGGGCGAGCGCGAGAACGGTGCTAACCCCCCTCCCCCGGCCTACTTATAGGCTCGGGGCGGCGAAGCCGAGGGGGCGGGGCGTGGGATTAATGGCTCCACGCCCCGCACGATCCCTACCTTTTGCACGCCTAATACGTGTGCATTAATTGCGCGTGGGGAGGGCAATCGATTGCCCCTGCCACAGTGGATCCGCGCGCGGACCAAGGCCCTGTAGTGGCGGGCCCCATCCCACTGCTACGTATCGTCACACGTGTGGGCGGGCAGGCTGACGCGACGGGGCGGCGACGCGTGGAGAGCCGCCAACGTTCGGCAGACCTGCGCAGCAGCCTGCTGACCAGATGGTATCTTCTCCCCGAAGATTTGAAGATGGAGGTCCGGCTGCCAGGAGCCGGCCCCTTTGCAGAGGTCCAGCTGCCAGCAGACCGCTCTATTCAGAAGATGGACGAAGGACGCCAATCCTACTTAGGGGGGAAGCTGCTGGAACCCCGCATCCCCCAATCACAAACCGCAGATTTCCACTAGCTCGGGGACTACTGTCGGAGATATTGACAACGGGTGTCCTCATCGACCACCCATGGTATTTCAAGACAATTGGGGGCCGCCTGTTATCCCCCAGCCGTCTGCTCATCGGGCCGCCTCCTGGGACAGTTCACCCCAGGAGTCGGCTGCCAGCAGGTGGCAGGGGCACAAACAGGCCCCATAGCCAGCAGCTAGCAGACGGTCCTACGCCTCTCCCTCGGGATGCGTGCTGGGGGACCACTACCCAGCTGATGCATGGCTACAGTTGAGCATGTCCTTAGAGAATCTATAAGGGTGTGGCTACAGTGAATGTGTACCCTATGGGCGCCTCTTAAGCAGCATATCACTATAGCCATGCCGCCAGTGACCAAGCTTCGGTCAGAGGAAGCCACGATCCCACTACCCACAAACGGCGGGGCCAGTAGGCGGCTGGCCCCACCGGCCAGTGGGTGAATCAGAAATAAGCAGCCCCTGGTAGGCGGCCGGGGGAGGCGGCCCGCCTGGTAGTAGGCGGCTCACCGTACCCTAGGAGTCTGAACCTCATCAATATGACAAGACAAGACGCGGTGGCAGTGTACGACAGGAGACGGCGGCACTGTAGCCACTTCCCTCCTAACGATGTTGCTGTTAGCAGAAGCACACCTACAGTGAAAGGCAATCACATGGCCCCGCAGACGGCGGGCCCTAGCAGACAGGCGGCAAGGCCGGCACCCAAAGACGCTGACAACTGGGGCCCGTTGTGCCTGGATTACTATTGTACCCCTGGGGGTTAGGCCTATATAAACCCCCCAGGGTCCTCCATGAGGAGGGGTTGGTTAGTTGAACTCTAGAAAGAAGAGAGACACATAGGGAGAAACCCTAGCGATCATCCCATTTCCCTAGAGTGAAGGGAGTGAGCTAGCCTTGCTCTTCTTCCTCCTATAGATGACACAGCTCAAGGAGCAACCTTGTAGCTACCCTAGTGACATTAGTCATGACGCGGATTCCCCGCAGAGCAGGACTAGGGGTGTTATCTCAACGGAGAGCCCCAAACCTGGGTAAGATTCGTAGGCGTCCTGAGTTCCGCCTTATCCCGTTTCCAGGGCCCGGCGACGCTCTATTGTCCCCATGCATGATAAGCCACCCGTTGGCATATGTCGCACCAACACCCCAACAATGAACATCATCATTAATATTATCACTAGGTTCATGTTCATTACCAGATTGTGTCTTAGCATCAGAAACAGAGATATCATTGGGATTCTCAGGTGTGTCAGCTACAGGTTCACTAGAAGCATGCAAAGTCCTATCATTTTTCTTTTTCTTCTTCTTAGAAGAACTAGGTGCATCTAAATTAGCTCTCTGAGAATCTTGCTCAATTCTCTTAGGGTGGCCCTCTGGATACAAAGGTTCCTGAGTCACTTTACCCCCTCTAGTTGCAACTCTAACAGCATAGTCATTATTCTTACTATTTAATTGATTGAGCAAATCATTCTGAGCTTTCAGTACTTGTTCTACTTGAGTGGTAACCATAGAAGCATGTTTACTAATGAGTTTCAATTCACCTTTAACTCTAGACATATAATCACTCAAGCGTTCAATCATATAAGCATTACGTTGCAATTGTCTACTAACATAAGCATTGAAGTTTTCTTGTTTCACAATAAAATTAACAAACTCATCTAAGCATTGGCTAGCAGACTTATAACGAGGGATATCACCTTCATCAAATCTATAAAGAGAATTTACCTTTACTACCTGTGTCGGGTTATCAAGACCATGTATTTCTTCAATAGGTGGTAAATTCTTAACATCTTCAGCTTTAATACCTTTTTCTTTCATAGATTTCTTTGCCTCTTGCATATCTTCAGGACTGAGAAATAGAACTCCCATTTTCTTCGGAGTTGGCTTAGGGGCTGGTTCAGGAAGTGTCCAATTATTTTCATTGGCTATGATATTATTCAATAGTAATTCAGCTTGATCAACTGTTCTTTCCCTGAAAACACAACCAGCACAACTATCCAGGTGGTCTCTGGATGCATTAGTTAGTCCATTATAAAATATGTCAAGTATTTTCATTTCTCTGAAGAGGATGATCAGGCAACGCATTAAGTAATTGGAGAAGCCTCCCGCAAGCTTGTGGGAGACTATCTTCTTCAATTTTCACAAAATTATATATTTCCCGTAAGGCAGCTTGTTTTTTATGAGCGGGAAAATATTTAGCAGAGAAGTAATAAATCATATCCTCGGGACTATGCACACAACCAGGATCAAAAGAATTAAACCATGTCTTAGCATCACCCTTTAACGAGAATGGAAATAACTTAAGGATATAGTAATAACGAATCTTTTCATCGTTGGTAAACAGGGTGGCTATATCATTCAACTTAGTAAGATGTGCCACAACAGTTTCAGATTCAACCAAGGTAATTAACTCAGGATCAACAGAGAAATCATAATCCTTATCGGTAACAAAGATAGGTGAAGTAGCAGAAGCAGGGTCATATTTCATTCTAGCATTCAAAGACTTTTCTTTCACCTTAGCTAAAAATTTCTTAAGATCATATCTATCATTGCAAGCAAGAAAGTGTCTAGCAGTTTCTTCATCCATAACATAACCCTCAGGAATAACAGGCAATTCATATCTAGGGGGAGAATCTTCATCATCACTTTCATAAATATTATCAGTTTCAATATTTGCATTCACCCTAACCTTAGCAATTTGTTCATCTAGAAATTCACCTAGTGGCACAGTATTATCAAGCATAGAAGTAGTTTCATCATACTTAGCAGAAGTAGCATCATCAAGAACATGCGACATATCAGATTCAATGGCAGGAGTAGGTGTCGCAAATTTACTCATAACAGAGGGTGAATCAAGTGCAGAGCTAGATGGCAGTTCCTTACCTCCCCTCATAGTTGAGGGAAAGATCTTGATTTTTGAGTCCTTCAAATTCTTCATAGTGATCAACAGATATAAATCCAAGTGACTTAAAGAATATAGCTATGCTCCCCCGCAACGGCGCTAGAAAATAGTCTTGATAACCCACAAGTGTAGGGGATCGCAACAGTTTTCGAGGGTAAAGTATTCAACCCAAATTTATTGATTCGACACAAGGGGAGCCAAAGAATACTCTCAAGTATTAGCAGCTGAGTTGTCAATTCAACCACACCTGGAAACTTAGTATCTGCAACAAGGTAATTTAGTAGCAAAGTAATATGGAAATAGTGGTAACAGCATCAAAAGTAACGGCAGTGTTTTTGTAGTTTTTGTAATAGTAGCAGTGGTAAAGTGAATAAGCAACAAGCAATATGTGAAAATCTCATTGGTATTGGATCGGTGATGGGAAATTATGTCCGATGCGATTCCTCATGTAAAAGTTATAACCTAGGATGACAGAGAACTAGCTCCAGTTCATCAATGTAATGTAGGCATGTATTCCGAATATAGTCATACGTGCTTATGGAAAAGAACTTGCATGACATCTTTTGTCCTACCCTCCTGTGGCAGCGGGGTCCTAGTGGAAACTAAGGGATATTAAGGCATCCTTTTAATAGAGTACCGGACCAAAGCATTAACACATAGTGAATACATGAACTCCTCAAACTATGGTCATCATCGAGAGTGGTCCCGATTGTTGTCACTTCGGGGTTGTCGGATCATAACACATAGTAGGTGACTATTGACTTGCAAGATTGGATCAAGAACACACATATATTCATGAAAACATAATAGGTTCATATCTGAAATCATGGCACTCGGGCCCTAGTGACAAGCATTAAGCATGGCAAAGTCATAGCAACATCAATCTTAGAACGTAGTGGATACTAGGGATCAAACCCGAACAAAACTAACTCAATTACATGGCAAATCTCATCCAACCCATCACCGTCCAGCAAGCCTACGATGGGATTACTCATGCACGGCGGTGAGCATCATGGAATTGGTAATGGAGGAAGGTTGATGATGATGATGGCGACGATCTCCCCTCTCCAGAGCCCCGAACGGACTCCAGATCAGCCGTCCCGAGAGAGATTAGGGGTTGGCGGCGGCTTCGTATCATAAAATGTGATAATTCTTCCTCTCTGATTTTTTTCTCTCCGAAAGTGAATATATGGAGTCCGAGGGTATGTCGGTGGAGCAACAGAGGCCCACGAGGTAAGGGGGCGTGCCCCGGGGGAGGGGGCGTGCCCCCCACCGTCGTGGACAGGGTGTGGGGCCCCTGGCTTGGATCTTTCCGTGGATATTTTTTATATATTCCAAAATAATTCTCCGTTGATTTTCAGGTCATTCCGAGAACTTTTATTTCTGCACAAAAATAACACCATGGCAATTCTGCTGAAAACAGCGTCAGTCCAGGTTAGTTCCATTCAAATCATGCAAGTTAGAGTCCAAAACAAGGGCAAAAGTGTTTGGAAAAGTTGATACGTTGGAGACATATCAACGTGCTGGGCCGATGATGTTAATCCACAACTGTAGGGGATCGCAACAGTTTTCGAGCGTAAAGTATTCAACCCAAATTTGTTGATTCGACACAAGGGGAGCCAAAGAATACTCTTAAGTATTAGCAGCTGAGTTGTCAATTCAACCACCCCTGGAAACTTAGTATCTGCAGCAAGATAGTTTAGTAGCAAAGTAATATGATAGTGGCGGTAGCAGCAATAAAAGTAATGATAGTGATTTTGTAGTTTTTGTAATAGTAGCAGCGGAAAAGCAAATAAGCAACAAGCAATATGTGAAAAGCTCGTAGGCATTGGATCGGTGATGGGAAATTATGTCGGATGCAATTCATCATGTAGAAGTTAGAACCTAGGGTGACACAGAACTAGCTCCAGTTCATCAATGCAATGTAGGCACGTATTCCGAATATAGTCATACGTGCTTATGGAAAAGAACTTGCATGACATCGTTTGTCCTACCCTCCCGTGGCAGCGCGGTCCTATTGGAAACTAAGGGATATTAAGGCCTCCTTTTAATAGAGTACCGGACTAAAGCATTAACACATAGTGAATACATGAACTCCTCAAACTATGGTCATCACCGGGAGTGGTCCCGATTATTGTCATTTCGGGGTTGCCGGATCATAACACATAGTAGGTGACTATAGACTTGCAAGATAGGATCAAGAACACGCATATATTCATGAAAACATAATAGGTTCAGATCTGAAATCATGGCACTCGGGCCCTACTGACAAGCATTAAGCATAGCAAAGTCATAGCAACATCAATCTCAGAACATAGTGGATACTAGGGATCAAACCCTAACAAAACTAACTCGATTACATGATAGATCCCATCCAACCCATCACCGTCCAGCAAGCCTACGATGGAATTACTCACGCACGTCGGTGAGCATCATGGAATTGGTGATGAAGGAAGGTTGATGATGACGATGGCGACGATCTCCACTCTCCGGAGCCCCAAACGGACTCTAGATCAGCCCTCCTGAGAGAGATTAGGGCTTGGCGGCGGCTCCGTCTCGTGAAACGCGATAATTCCTTCTCCTGATTTTTTTCTCCCCGAAAGTGAAGATATAGGATCTAGGGGTATGTCGATAAGTCACCAGGGGGCCCACGAGGCAGGGGGGCGCGCCCTGGGCAGGGGGCGCGCCCCCCACCCTCGTGGACAGGCCGTGGGCCCCCTGGTGTGGATCTTCTTGCAGGTATTTTTATATTTTCCGAAATAATTCTCTGTTGATTTTTAGGCAATTTTGTGAAATTTTTATTCTGCACAAAAACAACACCATGGCAGTTCTGCTAAAAACAACGTTAGTCCGGGTTAGTTCCATTCAAATCATGCAAGTTAGTGTCCAAAACAAGGGCAAAAGGGTTTGGAAAAGTAGATACGTTGGAGACGTATCAACTCCCCCAAGCTTAAACCTTTGCTTGTCCTGAAGCAATTCCGTTCATAAACTGAAAGTGATAAAGAAAAACTTTGACAAACTCTGTTTCCTCTTGTTGTTGTAAATATGTAAGATAGCATTCAGGTTTTCAACAAGATCATGAACTAACCATATTCACAATTACTTTCAAGTCTCAAGACTACTCACATCAATGGCATAATCAACTAGCGAGCAATAATAATAAACCTCGGATGACAACACTTTCTCAAAACAATCATGATATGATATAACAAGATGGTACCTCGCTAGCCCTTTCTGAGAAAGCAAAACATAAATGCAGAGCACCTTTAAAGATCAAGGAGTGACTAGACATTGTAATTCATGGTAAAAGAGATCCAGTCATGATCATACTCAATGCAAATTAATAGTAATACATGCAACGACAGAGGTGCTCTCGTACTGGTGCTCTTTGATAAGAGGATGATGACTCTGCATAAAAGTAAATAGACAGGCCCTTCGCAGTGGGAAGCAGGGATTGTAGAGGTGCCAGAGCTCGACTTTTAAATAGAGATGAATAACATTTTGAGCAGTATACTTTCATTGTCAACATAACAACCAAGAATCTTGATATCTCCCATGCGACGCACATTATAGGCGGTTCCCAAACAGATTGGTAAAGTTTATACTCCCACAACCACCAACAAGCACACTCCACGGCCATCCGAATCCACGGGGTACCGTCCAAACAAGCAACAGCCCTGGGGGAGTTTTGTTTAATTATTATGATTTTGACCATGGGACTAGGCATCCCGATTACCAGCCATTTTCTCATGAATGATGAGCGGAGTCCACTCATCATGAGAATAACCCACCTAGGATGGAAGATATAGACAAACCTAGTTGATACATGAGCTGTTCGAGCATACACAACAGAATTTCATTTGAAGGTTTAGAGTTTGGCACATACAAATTTACTTGGAATGGCAAGTAAATACCCCATATAGGAAGGTATGGTGGACTCATATGGAACAACTTTGGGGTTTATGGAACTGGATGCACAAGCAGTATTCCCGCTTAGTACAGGTGAAGGCTAGAAAGAGACTGGGAAGCGACCAGCTAGAGAGCAACAACGGTCATGAACATGCATTAAAATTAATCAACAATGAATGCAAGCATGAGTAGGATATAAATCACCATGAACATAAATATTGTGAAGTCTATGCTGATTTGTTTCAACTACATGCGTGAACATGTGCCAAGCCAGATCACTTAAATCGTTCAAAGGAGGATACCACCCATCATACCACATCACAACCATTTTAATATCATGTTGGCACGCAAGATAGACCATTATAAACTCTCAGCTAATTAAGCATGGCATAAGCAGCTATGATCTCTAATTGTCATTGCAAGCATGTTTCATTCATAACAAGCTGAATCAGGAACGATGAGCCATCATATTTACAAAAACAAGAGAGATTGAGTTCATACCAGCTTTTCTCATCTCAATTAGTTCATTATATATCATCCTTATTGCCTTTCACTCGCATGACTGAACGATGTGTATAATAATAATAGTGCACGTGCGTTGGACTAAGCTGAATCTGCAGGCATCTATTACAAGAGAGAAGACAAGGTAATATGGCTCAAGGTTAAATCAACAACAAAGCATATGAGAGCCACTAAGCATTTCTATCATCGTCTTCTACTCTTAACGCATAAAGAAAAGAAAAGAAACTATTTACACGGGAAAGCTCCCAACAAGCAAAAGAAGAACGGGAAATCTTTTTGAGTTTTCATTTTAATTACTACTACTACAAGCAAAGAGAGTAAACTAGCTGGAAGCTACAACTAATATTTTTTTTGTTTTTCTGGGTTTTTCAAGCACACAAGAAAAAGACTAAGAAAAAGAAATTGAAACTAAGCATGGACGGTACAGTGAAAGAGTGTGAGCACGGACAACTAGAATAAGTGTGAACATGAATGTAAAGTCGGTGAGAAACACGTACGAAGCCACTCCCCCAAGCCACTCCCTCCACTCCCTAAGTTGGTCTATGGCCACGGATCGAAGCCACTCCCTCCAGTGTACTGAGATGCATCCTCTAGGTGCCACTGGTTGGCCAGCTCATCCAGCTCCCACTCATAAAAAGATTGACGGGAAGGATCAAGTGGTGATTCTGGCTCAGGCCCTAAAGCTTGTGCCTGTCCTTGGTACTAGTAGAAGGCATCTGATGTGATGAGGAATATGCGTGTAGACAAATCAAACAAAGATGGTGCAGGCAAGGTAACAATTTTACAGTATATTTCATCAAATCTTAATTTATAATTAAGATGCATATTCTTGTCTTTAACAATAAAATCATGAGCTACCATGCTCTTGTAGTCTAGATAAACAGGGGCAAGCAATTTTTCTTCCTTCTCATGATGCCTAATAGGTATATTAAAATATTTAGCAAGGCGAGAAGCAAAGATGCCTCCGAAGACGGGCACCTTTGAGCGGTTCAGACTCAATCGTTTGGCAACGACGGCACCCAAGCTAAAAGTTGTGTCTTGAAACAAAGCATGGCGTAAAATGATAATATCAGGGGCACTGCGATTCCCACTGTTCCCGCGACCAATTTAACATCTACTAGCAAATAATGCAAACTAGCGCAGAACAGGGAAGTGTATACTAGTGATTCTTGCCCGTGAAACTTGTCTCGTTTCTCCTATGGCTATCATGTGAATGAACCCCTCTACGTCTTCACGACGTGGTTCATCAAGTCTACCTCGAAAGGGTACTTTGCATATTTCGCAAAAGTCTAAGAGTGATATCTCCTTAATAACATCATAAAAACGAAACTCCACTGTAGGTGGTGTTTTCCTAGAATGAAAATGAAAGCTTTGCGTGAAAATATTGGTGAGTAAGAAATACTATTCTTTCTGGTCATCGAGGAAGTCGGTGAGGCCTGCATTATTTGCCAACCAATAAAAGTCTTCGTAAATACCGGTGGACATCATGAAATCATTACAAGGTCATTCGCACGGTCGAACTTCCTCCATGCAAGGAAGATTATACTTGGGCTTCTTATTTTCTTCTTTCTTCTTCTCCTCTGAACTCTTGCTGGAAGAGCCCCTCAACAATCTCTTTAACATTTTCCGTTTCTGAAAATTTCCGAAATTTTTAGAAACTTCAAAATAAAAGTTAACCAAACTCAACAAGATTGATAGCAACAACTCCTACTAGTGCCTAGAGACTATATCATGCATTAGAACTACTTGGGACCAAGAAAATTTGACATGCAAGCTCAAGAACAAGGTCACCACAGCAGCATAAATTTGCAACAAATAAAGAACTAGAACAAAAACTAATTGGACCAATGGAGGAGTCACATACCAAGGAGCAATCTCCGCAAACAGTTTTGTGAATGGTGCTTTGAGCAAGGAGATCGAAAATGGCAGCAAGATGAGCTATAACTCGGGTTTGAGCTGGTCGGTGATTTTTTTGGGAGGAAGAAGAAGAGTGTGGGTGCAGGAATAAGTGGAGGGGGGCCACGTGGCGCCCTTGAGGCAGGGGGCGTGCCCTGGACCCTCGTGGCCACGTGCTGGCTCCCCTCGCTGTGTGTTCAGTGCCATATTTCCTCAAATATTCTAGAAAAAAAAATCATATTTCATTTTCATGGAATTTGGAGAACTTTTATTTTCGGGATATTTTTTATTGCACGGATAAGTCTGGAAACTGACATAAAATGCTATTTTTGCTTTATTTATCTTAATTAACAGAAAGTAAAAAGAGGGTACAGAAGGTTGTGCTATCTAGATTCACCTATCCCATGCTCATCAAAAGGAATCCATTAACAAGGTTGATCAGGTCTTGTTAATAAACTCTTTCCGAGTAACATGAAACCGAAGAATTTTCGAATAACACTAGGTTACCTCAATGGGGATATGTATGTCCCCAACAATAAGGATGTCATATGTCTTCTTGATAGTAGGAATAGGAAACTCAAAACCTCCAATAGTAATAGTTGAAATTTTTCCAATATAATTTATACTGTGGACCTGACGTTGTTTCCTCGGAAAATGTACCATATGCTCATTACCATTGACATGAAAAATGACATTGTCTTTGTTGCAATCAATAACAGCCCCTGCAGTATTCGAAAAGGGTCTTCCAAGAATAATAGACATACTATCGTCCTCGGGAATATCAAGGATAACAAAGTCTGTTAGAATAGTAACATTTGCAACTACAACAGGCACATCCTCACAAATACCGACAGGTATAGCAGTTGATTTATCAGCCATTTGCAAATATATTTCAGTAGGTGTCAACTTACTCAAGTCAAGTCTACGATATAAAAAGAGAGGCATAACACTAACATCGGCTCCAAGATCACACATAGCAGTTTTAACATAGTTTCTCTTAATGGAGCAAGGTATAGTAGGTACTCCTGGATCTCCTAATTTCTTAGGCATTCCACCCTCAAAAGTGTAATTGGCAAGCATGGTGGAGATTTCTACTTCAGGTATCTTCCTTTTGTTGGTAATAATATCTTTCATATACTTGGCATAAGGATTTGTTTTAAGCACATCAGTCAAACGCATATGCAAAAAGATAGGTCTAATCATTTCAGCAAAGCACTCAAAATCCTCATCATCCTCTTTCTTGGATGGTTTCAGAGGAAAATGCACGGGTTTCTGAACCCATGGTTCTCTTTCCCAACCGTGCTTCCTAGCAACAAAGTCTCTCTTATCATAACGTTGATTCTTCGATTGTGGGTTATCAAGATCAATAGCAGGTTCAATCTCTACATCATTATCATTGCTAGGTTGATCATCATCATTAATATTATCACTAGGCTCATGTTCATTGCCAGATTGTGTCTCAGCATCGGAAACAGATATATCATTAGGATTCTCAGATGTGTCAGCGACAGGTTCACTAGAAGCATGCAAGGTTCTATCATTTTTCTTTTTCTTCTTCTTAGAAGAAATAGGTGCATCTAAATTAGCTCTCTGAGAATCTTGCTCAATTCTCTTAGGGTGGCCTTCAGGATAATTGAGCAAATCATTCTGAGCTTTAAGTACTTGTTCTACTTGAGTGGTGACCATAGAAGCATGTATACTAATAAGTTTCAGTTCACCTTTAGCTCTAGATAGATAATCACTCAAGCGTTCAATCATATAAGCATTGTGTTGTAATTGTCTACGAACATAGGCATTGAAGTTTTCTTGTTTCACAATAAAATTGTCAAACTCATCTAAACATTGGCTAACAGACTTATAACGAGGAATATCACCTTCATCAAATCTATAAAGAGAATTTACCTTTACTACCTGTGTCGGGTTATCAAGATCATGTATTTCTTCAATATGTGGTAAATTCTTAACATCTTCAGCTTTAATACCTTTTTCTTTCATAGATTTCTTTGTGTCTTGCATGTATTCAGGACTGAGAAATAGAACACCTCTTTTCTTCGGAGTTGGCGTAGGGCTGGTTCAGGAAGTGTCCAATTATTTTCATTGGCCAGCATATTATTCAATAGTAATTCAGCTTGTTCAACTGTCCTTTCCCTGAAAACACAACCAGCACAGCTATCCAGGTGGTCTCTGGAAGCATCGGTTAGTTGTCAGGACCGGTCCTTCAGTAAAAATAATTACCGGAAGACAGACCTTTTGTTTAAACCAGCGAGGAAGAATATTTCTTGCTGGTAGAAAATTCCTTGATACAAAATTCCAGTACATTGAATATTATACAGGGTTGAGCTGGGGTTGCTCAACAATTTTATTACAAGCGCGCCAATATAATACATAAAGGCAGATATGACACAAATGCAGGGTGGCATACTACTAACTCGTAATAAAAGGTGGTGGTTATGTCACAATGAAGTGGGTGATGAGACTCCAATATAATGCAGTTCATCGAGTGCCGGAGTGAGACCCGATGAATTTATTTGGTGGTAGGCGGAAGCGGTTATAAAACAGTGATCAACTCCAGGATCACAAGAGACTGACTGGGACTCCACTAGACGTCGGACTCGCTATCGAACTCTTCATCCATGAGATCGCCTTCGTCCACATCTGGCCAAATCAACAAGCCAGGTGAGTACTTTGAATGTACTCGCAAGACAGTTCGGACTTAAGATATAATAAATGCCAACAAGATGCATATGAGTATTCTAACAAAAATGCGACCGGATAAAAATATTGGTGTGCTGTAAGCAACAATAGAAGTCGGGCGGTCACCGGGTGTCTGATTGACGCATCGTGAGAAAATAGACGGAGAATAAACGAGTGTCTGATTGATGCCTCGTGAGAAAATAATAAATGAAAGCATGCCATAGTCGGGCGTCTGAGCGACACCACATAAAGGGCTTATAGCAAAATATATATATATAACAAGAATGCCTCAGTCGGACGTCTGAGCGACATCGAATAAAGGGCTTATAAATAAAAGAATGCCACAGTCGGACGTCCGAGCAACATCACATAAAGGGCTTATAAAAGAATGCCACAGTCAGACGTCGGAGCGACATCACATAAAGGGCTTATAGATAAAAAGAATGCCACAGTCAGA
>LR738710.1:122321186-122335263 GCA_902687465.1 Secale cereale | reverse complement strand
ACGTCGGAGCGACATCACATAAAGGGCTTATAAAAGAATGCCACAGTCGGACGTCGGAGCGACATCACATAAAGAGCTTATAAAAGAATGCGACAGTCGGATGTCTGAGCGACATCACACAAAGGGCTTATAAATAAAAAGAATGCCACAGTCGTATGTCTGAGCGACATCACATAAAGGGCTTATAAAAGAATGCCACAGTCGGATGTCTGAGCGACATCACATAAAGGTCTTATAAATAACAATGGTATAAAGATGAAATACTTCATGAAGTAAATCAATACAGAGATAATTGGTGAGTTCATCTACCA
This sequence comes from Secale cereale, assembly GCA_902687465.1. Lineage (NCBI taxonomy): Eukaryota > Viridiplantae > Streptophyta > Magnoliopsida > Poales > Poaceae > Secale > Secale cereale. The sequence continues at coordinate 122,334,952 of LR738710.1, read as the reverse complement.
AATGAACTTGACGAAACACTACTCTTGTTACCATCAAGAGTTACTAGAGACGGTCACCGGGTTGACACGAAGATTGACCCTAGGCCATAAACATGGCTACTGGAAGGATTTAACTCTGCAGAGCTTGTACTATTAACTCATAGCCAACGGATTCTACTAGCCACGGGGACTAGTTCCGTCTACGGTGTTTTAGTAGAAACTCAACTAACCAGTACACACCCTTTTTACATCCTGCTGCCCGGAATCACCCATGACAACGTTCATGAAAAACTTTAAGACGTGGAGGCCACAACCTCGAGTAGCATGGGATCAAATTTATATATGCGCGCTCTAAGGGGTGCCCCCCTCTCGGTCCCAACCGGAAACACCCATGCCCCCTGACCGGATGACGGGCTTTAATCCAGGGCCATGGAACCCTCATCCCGCCCCCTCTACTTGGTGTGTACTCGGAAAGTGGTTTACAACTGACTAGACCGCAATCTTAACAGACGGCCTATGATAGTACCAAAAAGGAGATGAACGGAATCACAGCATGATCTCCGTTGATACTAAGTTAACCAACTACTGGCATGCTCCAACAATACCAGCATATCACCCATCATGTCACCACATGATCAAGGCGTTTCAAACAATATCATTCGGGGCTCACCCGAAGCTTGCTTGCATGAAATATAACCATACACAAATGCTTATATGACCATGCTTATGAGAAGAACTACTCAAGCAAACATGCAACACACTCATCATATCAAAAGTTCAAACATGCTTGCCTGGTTCTCAGAAGTCGGAGTCTAACTCGATGAGGTTCGCGGCTCCGTCACGTCCTTCGGTATCTACGTATTCAAACAAACGGATACTAACATAAATATCACGTGTGCAAATAAAGTTGCTCCAAAAAATTTCACATAAATATGACAAAAAACTAGACAGAAAACTAAAGAGGACAGAAAAAGAATCAACTCGAAATCATCTTTAATTAAAAAGATATTAGAGTTTCTTTCCAGGGACTCATCTGTAATGAAACATAAAAATTCTAGGGGCTAGAATAGGAAACAAAAAAGCGAACCGGTACGCAGTACGCCAACTGAAGGAGAAAACGTACTTTGCCCGAATGCGCTTACAGAAAAACAGTTCGAGGGAGAGGTGTGAGGCTGACGAGGGGTCCCACTCGTTGGGTTTGAACTCTGAGATAGAGTCGCGCCGGCGCCAGGTGCTGCGGTGGTCGCCGGCGCCGATCCACGGCGAGCTAGGGAGAGAAAAGGGTACGTACGGCTTTGTGGTGATCTTCCGCGTCGATTGGTGGTGGAGTTGAGCGTCGGCGAGCCCCACGTCGACGGCGACCCTGTCTCCGACGGACGGCGGCCCGGGTGGTCGTGGGCCTCGTCGGAGAGAGTTCCTGGGGTCGAATTGAAGTGGGGGTTAGGTTTAGGTAGGTGCCAGGGAGCTACGCTCGAGTCCACGGTGGCGGAGGAGCTCTCACCGGAGAGAATGCTGCTAGAGCCCGAGGCGGACGGAGTTGGCCGGAGTTGGGGAATAAGGGCCCCTCGAGGCTCTTCGAGAGGTTGGGCGCGGTCTAGGGAGATGGTGGAGGTGTGCGGGCTTGAGAACGAGCTCGGGGGTGCTTTATATAGCCAGCCCGAGGCGGTTGCCGTGAACGGGATATGTCCGGCGAGTGGTTACGGCGATGCAGTGGCTGGACGGTGGAGTTAGGGGCTTGAGCATCGACTAGGAGGTGTAGTGGTTCCATTCCCATGCCTAACTCAGCAGGGGAGAGACGATTACAGGCTGTCCCCGACGGAACGGCCGTGCGGCACGTCGGCGGCAGAAAACGTGCTCTGCGCGCGCCAGGCCACGGCGACGGTGCGGCAGGCGTGCGCTGGCAGCGGAGATGGCCACGCGGAACGCTGGGGTGACTTGGGCGACGCCAAACGGCGTCGAGCCGCGGGGTGACTTCTGTCAGCCGCCACGGGCGGTGCTGTTGCCATGGAAGTCGCCGGCGTGGTCGGGTCAGAGTGCCACCGACGCCCATAAGCAGCCAGGCGAGCGTGCGGCGCGCTGGATAGGAAGAAGGTGCAGTGCAGCATCGAGCCAAGGAGGCACTGGCGAGATTGTCGCTGTTATCCTGACGAACAGACGAACTGTCGAACTGCACTGTCGACAGTTTCAGTTAGCAGTTTCTGAACCTGAAAGCGCAGTGCATGCTAGGTGTTTGATGAAATGATTCTGGCATGAGGGAAATGTTTCTGGGGCTGATATTTGGTGGAGTGGCCTCTTGATGCATAGGCTGCCTGATTTTTCACAGAATTTTTAGAAGAAGATAAATATGAATTTCACCAAATTTTGCAAATCTGGTCCAAACTTGTAGTAGATGAAATTTGAAAATTTTGAATTGTGGACCAGTGAAACAAGATGGATCTAGGTTGTGGGTACTAAGGACTATCTAGAAAAGCTAGTTTGGAAACAAATAACAAGATAGACATGGTGGTTCCTTTGTAAAACACCAAGGTCCACTATAGAAGACAGAAATAGTTTTTGGAGTAGATTAAATAGAGGAAAAATCCCAATAAGGTCAACACTTACTGGAATTGATGAGAGACTTGTCCTAAGGTGTGAAGAGGGTCTTGGAGAGAAATATTTCTGTTGGGGTCATGGCAAGATGGAGGATGGAGAGGAAGATAAGTCCAAGGTCAAACCTGAGAGGTTTAAATCAAGAAGGGGAGAATTCAAACAACTTCTTATGAAACTCAACTTGTGCTTGAGCCAACACAATAGAAAATCTTCAAGGTCAAAAACCAAGCTTGAGAAGACACACAAACTTTGGCCAGAAGGGATTTTAGAAGGGTTTTAAGAGAAGATCAAACAACCCCCTTCCAAAAAGGCCAAAAGTTTGGAAGAAAAACCAACTCAAAAAAAATTGGGGTGTTACAACACCTACCCCCTTAGGAAAAATCTCGTCCCTGAGATTTCAGCTGATCCTCAAATAGGTGTGGGTGTTCTGTCCGAAGGAAATCCTCAAATAGTTTGGAAGAAAAACCAACTCAAAAAAATTTGGGTTGTTATATTAGTCCATTATAAAAGACATCAAGTATATCATGCATCTCAAGAGGGTGATCAGGCAAAGCATTAAGCAACTAGAGAAGCCTCCCCCAAGCTTGTGGGAGACTCTCTTCTTCAGTTTGAGCAAAGTTATATATTTCCCGTAAGGCAGCTTGTTTCTTATGAGCGGGAAAATATTTAGCAGAGAAGTAATACATCATATCCTGGGGACTACGCACACAACCAGGATCAAGAGAATTAAACCAAGTCTTAGCATCACCCTTTAATGAGAAAGGAAATAGCTTAAGGATATAGTAGTAATGAATCTTTTCATCGTTGGTAAAAAGGGTGGCTATATCATTCAACTTAGTAAGATGTGCCACAATAGTTTTAGACTCATAGACATGGAAAGGATCAGATTCAACCAAAGTAATTAACTCAAGATCAACAGAGAATTCATAATCCTTATCAGTAAAGCAGGTAGGTGAAGTAGCAAAAGCAGGGTCATGTTTCATTCTAGCATTCAAGGACTTTTCTTCCAGCTTAACTAATAATTTCTTAAGATCATATCTATCATTGCAAGCAAGAAAGTCTCTAGCAGTTTCTTCATCGATAACATAACCCTCAGGCACAACAAGCAGTTCATATCTATTGGGAGTAGTTTCATCATCACGTTCATAAATATCATCAGTTTAACATTTGCATTCTCCCTAACCTTAGCAATTTGTTCATATAGAAATTCACATAGTGGCACAGTATCAAGCATAGAAGTAGTTTCATCATACATAGCAAAAGTAGCATCATCAAGAACATACGACATATCAGATTCAATAGCAGGAGTAGGTGTCGCAAGTTTACACATAATAGAAGGAGAAACAAGCACAGAGCTAGATGGCAGTTCCTTACCTCCCCTCGTAGTTGAGGGTAAGATCTTGGTTTTTTAAGTCCTTCAAATTCTTCATAGTGATCAGCAGATATAAATCCCAAGTAACTTAAAGAATAGAGATATGCTCCCCGGCAACGACGCCAGAAAATAGTCTTGATAACCCACAAGTGTAGGGGGTCGCAAAAGTTCTCAAGGGTAAAGTATTCAACCCAAATTTGTTGATTCGACACAAGGGGAGCCAAAGAATACTCTTAAGTATTAGCAGCTGAGTTGTCAATCCAACCACACCTGGAAACTTAGTATCTACAGCAAGATAGTTTAGTAGCAAAGTTATATGATAGTGGCGGTAGCAGCAATAAAAAGTAACGATAGTGTTTTTGTAGTTTTTCTAATAGTAGCAATGGAAAAGTAAATAATCAACAAGCAATATGTGAAAAGCTCGTAGGCATTGGATCGGTGATGGGAAATTATGTCGGATGCAATTCATCATGTAGAAGTTATAACCTAGGGTGACACAGAACTAGCTCCACTTCATCAATGCAATGTAGGTATGTATTCCGAATATAGTCAAACGTGCTTATGGAAAAGAACTTGCATGACATCTTTTGTCCTACTCTCCCGTGGCAGCGGGGTCCTATTGGAAACTAAGGGATATTAAGGCCTCCTTTTAATAGAGTACCGGACCAAAGCATTAACACATAGTGAATACATGAACTCCTCAAACTATGGTCATCACCGGGAGTGGTCCCGATTATTGTCACTTCGGGGTTGCCGGATCATAACACATAGTAGGTGACTATAGACTTGCAAGATAGGATGAAGAACACACATATATTCATGAAAACATAATAGGTTTAGATCTGAAATCATGGCACTCGGGCCCTAGTGACAAGCATTAAGCATAGCAAAGTCATAGCAACATCAATCTTAGAACATAGTGGATACTAGGGATCAAACCCTAACATAACTAACTCGATTACATGATAGATCCCATCCAACCCATCACCGTCCAGCAAGCCTACGATGGAATTACTCACGCACGACAGTGAGCATCATGGAATTTGTGATGAAGGGAAGTTGATGATGATGATGGCGACGATCTCCACTCTCCGGAGCCCCGAACGGACTCCAGATCAGCCCTCCCGAGAGAGATTAGGGCTTGGCGGCGGCTCCGTCTCGTGAAACGTGATAATTCCTTCTCCTGATTTTTTCTCCCCGAAAGTGAAGATATAGGATCTGGGGGTACGTCGGTAAGTCACGAGGGCGCCCACGAGGTAGGGGGCCCGCCCCCCACCCTCGTGGACAGGCCCTGGGCCCCCTGGTGTGGATCTTCTTGCAGGTATTTTTTATATTTTCCGAAATAATTCTCCGTTGATTTTCAGGCGATTCCGAGAACTTTTTATTCTGTACAAAAACAACACCATGGCAGTTCTGCTGAAAACAGCGTCAGTCCGGGTTAGTTCCATTCAAATCTTGCAAGTTAGAGTCCAAAACAAGGGTTTGGAAAAGTAGATACGTTGGAGACGTATCAGATGACTTCCGAGCCACTGTATGCTTCACCCACTGCTCGAGTCGCGAGCGACCGGATCGCCTGCGATGGCGAGCGGTGAAAGTGGAAATCGCCGCCGAGGTGGACTGGTACTGAGTCGACGGCTGCCGGAGGAGGACACCCTAGGAGCTCGCGTGGAAGTGTGCCACCCTGCGAATAGGGAGCGCCTCGACGTCCAGCGGAGCCTCTTGGAGCCACGCTGAGTCGTCGACGGCGAAGCTAAGAGCGCTGAATCGGATCTCGCGACCCAGGGACAATCCGCCGCCGGAAACCATGGTGATGATGAAAAATGCAACTACGCTGGAAGTCACCTAGACGCCTGCCCCACGGTGGGCGCTAACTGTCATGGTAACGAATCTGACAGTAGAGGTAGGGAGTATGTAGGAGAGGGCGGAGTCAGGCTACGACATGGTTGTACACTTGGATTTACGAGTTGGGGCCTTTCTCGGAGGAGGTAATGAACCTACGTCTCGGTGCTCTGGGAGCTTTGTTGTATGGAGTGTTGTGTTACAAATGGATGCGAACCCTTGTGCAGGAGCTGGGTGGCAGCTTATATAGAGTGTACCAGCCCCTTATCATTGCTGCCGTTACATAAGGGTTCAATGTAGGGGATTTAAGGAGCGACATTACAGGTAACGTCGATATTAAGTAATCTTTATGGTGGTGTCTTGATTTCCCGGCCGTTGCTATCCGGACCGCCCGTTGGTCTTTTGCTATCGAGTGGCTCCAGGAGCTCCAAGTGAATAGAGGCCACAGAGTGTCGATGAAGCTTTCGAGTGGATATGACGTCGAGTGGCTTGTGGCTGCCTGGCCTTCCAGTTGGTGACTTCTCCCTAGCTTTGAAGGACTTGCCTCCTTGTATGTGGCATCCTAGGGGAGGGTATGTAGGCCAGGCCTAGGACCCTACCCCTAGTACATGTCATCGTCAAGTGGTGCATCAAGGAAATAATTCTTCTTTGCAGCCATAAGGATAATCCTCAAGTTATGGACCTAGACCGTGTAGTTTCTACCATCATCTGTCAACTTAGCTTTCTCTAGGAACGCATTAAAATTCACAGGAACGGTAGCACGGGCCATTGATCTACAACATATATATGCAATACTATTAAGACTAAGTTCATGATAAATTAAGTTCAATTAATCAAATTACTAAAGAACTCCCACTTAAATTAATATCCCTCAAATTATCTAAGTGATACATGATCCAAATCAACTAACCCATGTATGATCATCGCGTGAGATGGGGTAGTCATCAATGGTGAACATCTGTATGTTGATCATATCTACTATATGACTCATGTTCGACTTTTCGATCTCTAGTGTTCTGAGAGCATGTATGTACATGCTAGGCTCATCAAGTTTAACCCAAGTATTACGCGTGTGTAAATATGGATTACACCCGTTGTATTTGAACGTAGAGTCTATCACACCTGATCATCACGAGGTTCTTCGAAACGACGAACTTTAGCAACGGTGCATACTCGGGGAGAACACTTTTATCTGGAAATTTAGTGAAGAGATCATCTTATAATGCTATCGCCGTTCTAAGAAAAATAAGATGCATAAAGTATAAACATCACGCAATCAAAATATGTGACATGATATGGCCATCATCATCTTGTGCTTTTGATCTCCATCTCCAAAGCATCGGCATGATCTCCATCGTCACCAACTCGACACCTTGATCTCCATCATTGCGTCGGGGTCGTCTCGCCAAGTATTTCTTCTACAACTATTACTAACGCATAGCGATAAAGTAAATGTAATTACATGGCGCTTGAATTTCATACAATAATTAAGAGACAACCCTAAGGCTCCTGTCGGTTGTCGACATTATAAAACATGATCATCTCAGACAACAACGTACATCACATCACGTCTTGACCATATCACATCACAACATGCCCTGCAAAAATAAGTTAGACGTCCTCTACTTTGTTGTTGCAAGTTTTACGTGGCTGCTACGGGCTTATAGCAAGTATCGTTCTTACCTACGGCAAAAACCACAACGGTGATTTATCAAGTTTTTTGTTTTAACCTTCTTCAAGGACTGGTTGTAGTCAAATTCGATTCAACTAAAGTAGGAGAAACTGACACCCGCCAGCCACCTTTATGCAAAACAAGTTGCCTGTCTGCCGGTGGAACCAGTCTCATGTACGTGGACATGTAAGGTTGGCCTTCGAGCCGCTTCACCTTACAATACCGCCGATTCAAAATAAGATGTTGGTGGTAAGCAATATAAACATCACCACACACAACTCTTTTTGTTCTACTTGTGCATATCATCTACGCATAGACCTGGCTCATGATGCCACTATTGGGGAACGTTGTATGGAAAACAAAAAAAATCTATGCACACGCAAGATCTATCCATAGAGATGCATAGCAACAAGAGGGGGAGTGTGTCTACGTACTCTCGTAGACCGTACGTGGAAGCGTTTATTAACGCGGTTGATGTAGTCGAACTTCCTCACGATCCAACCGATCAAGTACCGGATGTACGGCACCTCCGCGTTCAGCACACGTTCAGCTCGGTGACGTCCTCCCTTCTTGATTCGGCAGGACGAGTAAAGTAGTGGATGAGTTTCGGCAGCACGACGGTGTGGTGATGGTGGTGGTGATGCTATCTCCGTAGGGCTTCGCCTAAGCACTACAAAAATATGACCGAGGGATGAAACTGTGGAGAGAGGCGCCGCACAAGAGACTGTTATGTTTGTTGTGTGGCGCTCCCTCCCTCATATATATATAGGTAGGGTGAGGGGAGGCATCCTTGGGCGTGGCCCAAGAGTGCCCATCGGCCCCCTTGGGCTCCTGCCCTGTGGTGCCCCCCTTACCTTGTTTGCACAAGGCAGGAAGGAAAGGGGAGGAGAGGGAAGGAGGGGGAGGCTGACTCCCCTCTTTCCTTCTCTCCCCAAGGGTTGCGGCCTTAGGACGGGCGCGCTAGCCCCTTGTGGGCTAGTGTGTTCCTCCACTTTGGACCATATGGCGCATTAACCTCCCGGGGGTGCCGGACCCCTTCCGGTGATCCGATGACTACCCAGTACTCTCTGACACTCTTGCGGTGTCCAAACAATATCATCATATATATATATATATATATATATATATATATATATATATATATATATATATATATCAATCTTTACCCGCAAACCATTCTAGAGGTCCTCGTCATGTCCGTGAGCTCATCCAGGACTCCGAACAACATTCAGTCACCAAATCACATAACTCATATAACACTATATCATCAATGAATGTTAAGCATGCGGACCCTACGGGTTCGAGAACTATGTAGACATGACCGAGAAACTTCTCCGGTCAATAACCAATAGCGGAGCCTGGATGTTCATATTGGTTCCTACATATTCTACGAAGATATTTATCGGTCGAACATTTATGACAACATACGTTCCCTTTGTCTGTCGATATGTTACTTGCCCGAGATTCGATAGTCGGTATCTCCATATCTAGTTCAATCTCGCTATCGGCAAGTCTCTTTAGTCATTCTGTAATACATCATCTCGTAACCAACTCTTTAGTTATTTTGCTTCCAAGCTTCTTGTGATGTGTATTGCCGAGAGGGCCCAGAGATACCTCTTCGATACACAGAGTGACAAATCCTAATCTCGATCCATGCCAACTCAACAGACACCTTCGGAAATACCTATAGAGCATCTTTATGATCATCCAGTTTACATTCTGACGTTTGATAGCACACAAGGTATTCCTCCAGTATTCGGGAGTTGCATGATCTCATAGTCGAAGGAATATGTATTTGACATGAAGAAAGCAATAGCAATAAACTGAACGATCATATGCTAAGCTAACGGATGGGTCTTGTCCATCACATCATTCTCCTAATGATGTGATCCCGTTATCAAATGACAACTGATGTCTATGGTTAGGAAACCTTAACCATCTTCCATCAACGAGCTAGTCTAGTAGAGGCTTACTAGGGACATGATATTTGCTTATATATTCACACATGTATTTACGTTTCTAGTCAATACAATTCTAGCATGAATAATAAACCTTTACCATGAATAAGGAGTATAAAATAACAACTTTATTATTGCCTCTAGGACATATTTCCTTCAAACATATGTGGGAGATGAGAATTGAGGTATGTTTTGTGTCCGATAGGGAAAGAGAGTCGGTGGTGTTTCACAAAGTACCCAAACAATGGTACAATGACGTACGTGACTTTGTATGACAATGTGGCGTAACCTTAAATTTTTGAAACATACACATGAAGACGATTTAACCCAGGTTTGCGCCCTTGTGATGTAAGTAACAACCCTAGTCTTGCATGTTTGGGATTATACCAAGAGATCATATATCAACGAATACAAAGTGGGGATCAAACGACTTTGTCACAAAGCCGCTCGGATATTTGGTGGTCGGTCTTGGAGAGATGTCTTAGATTGAATCTGCTCTAGACTAAAACACCGGTATATGCACTGCTAGTCATGGGACTTACCCCCACCTCACATCAATAGTGAGGAATGAAATGATGGATATGTCATTTTAGTATTAACAAAGCTGATAGGTTGAAAAAACGTATGGCGACTTATAAAAAGAAATAAAAATCTAGGAGGGAGGCTTTATGTCTCCATGAAGCAAGTTGAAAAGAGTGAGATATTTCTTGATCAACAATGATAATAGATATATTTAAGCCAAATAAATGCATTATTGTATTACAAATTCTCTTACACTGCATAAAAGCTTGTTGGGTTTCATGAATGTACCCTAGGAGGTGATTTCTGAGCCTATTAGCCAAAGTTTCAGTAATAGTTTGTAATCAACATTGCATAAACTAATGTGTCTGAAATCCCGACGGGTGTTCGCGTTAGGAAAAATCGAAATAAAAGCAATATAGGTTTTGTTAAGTTGAGGGTGGAGGTTACCTCTATTGTAGAAGTCCTGGGCAACTCTTTACATCATCACCACTCCATTTCCAGGATGAGAGATAGAAATCAACATTGATGCCATCAGGACTTGGAGATGCATTATTTTTTATCCCGTTGAGAACCTTCAAAATCCCATCTTTGTTGGGAATGGAAGGACACTCAACCATTCCATTTAGATTGTCATTAAGGAGAGGAAGAGCTTTTAAATCTGGCAATCTTTGGAGTGAGATGTCGGTGGCCACGACTCCACCCATAGATACGCGAGCGACAATGTCGGCCATGTGTGTCCTGATATGGCAGCTCTCCGCTCGGGTGTGCAGATGACGACGTTGGCCTATGCTGCTATGTGATTGTCGTGATGGGGCCGAGGGTTGAATTTAGCTGGAACGACGGGTTTGTTTTGTTGCATGATTCTGCCGCCACGGACGAAGACAATAGAGCATGAGACAAGTGTGGGTCTGTTGGAGCTTCTCGATTTGGGATTTGGCGGTCCTGGTGACCTTTCTCCTTTGATCTCCATTGCAAAGTACAACCACAACCTTTGTTGTTTAGGCTATTGGTGTCGACCAACTCTTGTCATGGCTTGACCGCCTGCTTGTCCGAGCATTTTTTTACACTTGCATGACACCTCACGTCAAGACCGTGCTATGCATGTAACTGCTAAGATCATGGAAAGTGGGGGCGATATCACATGATGGCTTTGATTTAGTGGTGCTTTCTCGAGCACCAGTATTGAGCTCCAGGGTGAAAAGCCGAGATATGACCCTTGTTAGTTATATTTGGCAATGAAGATGTTTCTTATGTCGTTACATTGTTGAAGGCATTGCTTGGAATTGCTCAGACATGTTCTATAGGGTGAAAACTAATGATCCGACCGTCGGTGGTTGGATCCGGTGATGACGTCGCTTGAGCATCGTTTCCTTCCTGAAGGTGTTGTTGGTGGAGAATTTAGCTCATTTTTACTACTAATGTCAAAAGATGGTTGGTGCGGATGCGGTTGCTGCGGTAGATTGTAGATCGTTGTTTTGATCGCTTCGGAGTTTTATTATTTTTATTCCACCAAGACATAGCTTCTGTCTTGTTTGATTTTGCTAGCTGCAGCTATAATTTCCTTGTGTGTGTGCGTTGATGTTGACTGTGTGCATCATATCTGTGCAGAGGACGGGTACCAGTGTATGCTCTTTCTATGTGTATCCCCTTTATGCTTTATTTTAAGCTAATAAATTCCGCCCTTTTATTAAAAATAAATTATAAGATATTGATATGAAAACATAACGCATATCTTTTTGTGGGCTAACGTCGATCTTTTAAAAGAGTTATTCCAACGCGCACGTCCAAACTAGCAGTAATAGCCGACGTTGGTAATGGGGGTCAAACACTCAAACTCCTAAACTCTCTTCCTTGTCGAAATGTTTCGCCGGTTGAAGAAAGACATTTCCGTAACTATTGTCTCGCTTCAACGACCGAATTTTGCTGGAAACGGTAAAGTTCGTTCTTTGTTTATTCCTCCCTCCGGTCATTTTTGTTCCCCATACAAGATTTTTCTGAAATCAAAATTTCTTATAAAAATAATTAACATTCACAATACGAAATCAATATCACTAAATGTGTTGTGGCTTTAATTTTCACATTGTATAACTTTAGTATATATTATAGATATTAATATATGACAAATTTTATATGGGGAGTAAAAAGGGAGGGAGTATTAAAATTATTAATCTTGTTCGATCCACGCGCATGTCCTCAACCAACCTCCTAGCCGAGACAATTGTGTCGCATGACACAAGTCTGCAAAAGTTGAGAACTTACAAAATTCATGACTTCCTTGAGCCTATTCAACAACCTGAAAGCCTTTGTAAAAAAACAATCTGAGAGCCTCCTCGCTAAAATAAAATAAAATGAAATGAAAGTTGATGGGATGATTCCAAGGCCTCTGCACAAGTCGATCTTTGTATGAACAAACCGGTTTATTAATTTGCCATTTCTTGAAGGATAAAGAAAGCTTACAATACTAGATAGAGTATACATTGAGGAAAAAACAGGAAACAAAGCACTCGCACACATGGAATGGAAGCTTATAACTGATTCAGACTGGCATCCATTAGCGGGCAGCACGTCATCCAGGAAGGTTCAGAGCCACAGGGCTCCTGCCTGCCTCAAGAGCGGCAAGAGCTCTTCGGCGATGTGCATGGCAATGAGTTGCTCCAGCCCGCCCAACAGCCTACCTCCGACGAACACCACCGGGAGGGCGACGTCGGTGACCAACTTGGTGTTGTCGTCCTTGGGCCGGAGCGCGTAGACGAGCGCCGCCGGGTCGGCATCGTAGCTTACCTCCAGCACCGCCGGGTTCGCGCCCTGCCGCAGGAGCAGGTGCCGGGCCACGACCGCCAGACAGCACTCCGGCCGCCCCACCACCACCACCGGCGACTCCTGCACCGTCCTCCGCACGTCGTTGGTGCTGCTGACCATCTTACCTGCCGTCGCCGTCACTCACGGCACCTAGCGTTCGTGCGCTCGAGTTTGACGACGAGCAGTACTGTCGACTTAGGTGAGGGGTGTGTGTGTACTTGTGGGGGCGAGAGGTGGCTCTGGAGGTCAGAAATAGGTGTATAGAGCCGGACGTGAGGTCAGCTTCCTTGTCGTGGCGTGCCACGTGGCACATGCATGCATGGAGCTTTACTCCTTTATTGTACGTATTAATTATTAAAGATACTCCAAACATATATCGGATATACAACGCTTGTACGCAAGCAAATACACACTGTCACTCACACGCGCTCACTTTACAAACTAAATCAGAGACACGTACGTAAGCTTTTCCTTGTTGATAGAGACGTCTATCGCATGCGCGCACAGACACACACGACGTCAAACTCTGAGTTTCATATATCCTCACGGACAGGGCCGGCACGCGTACCACCATGCCCACTACTCACGTGATTCTGATTTTACTCAAATTAGTAGTAGTACTTAGTTTTCACCATTTGTGGCTAATTTTCTATAAAAAGTATATATTAATATCGCGAAGATACCAATTACACCAAATCTCTACAACAATGTGTGCCCCAACGACATGATGGATGCACAATTGCACACACAAAAAACTACTCCCTTCCAAAATACTTGTCGTGGTTTTAGTTCAAATTTGAACTAAACCACGACAAATATTTTGGAACGAAGGGAGTAAAAAAGAAAGTCCCGCTACAGTGTTCTAGGCCTTGCAGCAGTAGCAGCACAACCACCACCAAGACAACACCTGATGAAGGGGGCACGCCGATAAAGGGGGCTGGAGGGGACAGGGAAGGATCCTCCGGAGTCGCCCGGGAGGCGGCTAGGTTTCGAATGGGTTTCGGATCGCCGCTGTGGATCTAGGGCATTCCCTCCC
>LR738710.1:122195591-122321152 GCA_902687465.1 Secale cereale | reverse complement strand
CCCCCCTTGGCAGAGAAGGTGAGGGTCGTGGGAAAGGGGTAGTGCGGCGCGCTGGAGGGAGAGAAAGCCGTCGGAGTTGGGGCTGGGGCGGCGGCGGGGTCGGGACAGAGGCTCCGTGAGATGCGATGTGAGAAATAATACTTCCTTCATTCCAGAATAAGTGACTCAAAAATGACTCAACTTTATACTAGCTTTAGTATAAAGTAGAGTCACCTTTGATCATTTATTTTGGGACGGAGAGAGTAATAATTAGTGCTCTATTTCAGCAGTGGAGTCAATTGCTATTTGAGAAACTACTAGAGCATTGTTGTATTTCCACTAAAAAGAAACATCTGTCCAAAAAAACGAAAAAAATGCCAAACTTCCAACCTTTGGAACCAGCCATGATGTTTTTGATAACCAAGTGTGAACACGTCATATCTTTTCTTAAGAGAAAAGAAACAACCATGCGATCCAGTACTAGTATAAGGCCAGCACGCAGTTGCCATCACGTATTTTTCGATAAAAAATATATTAATATCGTGAAGATAACAATTATATCCAACCTCTGCATCCGCTAGAAATCGAAAGACGTTAAGGATGCACACAACAAAGAAAAAAAATAAAAAGAGAGAAATGTAAAAACAAAGACCCCGTCGCATTGATGAAACACTAACAACAACAACACTCTAATAACCACCCAAGACAACACCCGGAAGATGTTCTTCAAAAGCGACGCCTTCAAAAAAGAAACAATGCACAAGCGTTGTCGTCGCCCGATTAAGGATCTTGAGTTTTCATCATAGAAAGAGTCGGAGATCCCCAAAACAATGCCTTCGCAAGACCATTGCCAGGTACAATCAATGAAGGCCAGACCTTGGGCTTCCTCCCTGGATATCGCGGCTCGGTACTCGGGAAGCACCTCCAAAAATGTTGTTCACCTGTGTTGCCGCTCCCTCCCACCAAGGCCGCCGCTGCAAGTCTTCAACACCCGACACACATGAAATAAACCTGTGCCGCCATACTTCAACCCGACCGAAACTCATCTCCGCCATTACAAGTCTCCAATCGCAGCCACCATGACTTTCTTCACCACTATCAACACCGAGAAAATCCTATGCTTAGACATATTCCATGGCACTGGAAAGGCAGTGAAGTTTCACGCCACGCCCTCATGAAGCCTCTCTAGTCAAAGATGAGGGCACGCTCGGTCGGGTCAATTCTTATCTAGATATCCAGTAGCGCCATGCGCCAAAAACTGAGATCTTCGAGCAGAAGACCGGAGCTCGTGGATGTACAGATCGAGGAGGCCGATATGAATCAGACTGAAATTTTGGAGCATTTAGAACAGCAGGGCAAACCACCACCGGACTCTCATGGATCCCGACGAGCAACATCTAGGCAGTGCCGCCGCTGCCAACCCAGGCGAGAGCTGCCGCCACGACCATCCCTCCACGACTGGGATGAAGAACCGAAGACCGACCACCTCCAAGCTCTGCCCAGCAGTTAGAATAAATCCGAGGCCACCGCCGATCATCCAAGGACCAAGCAATCACACGGACACGACACCGAGATTTGTTAACGAGGTTCACCGATATGGCTACATCCCCGGGCCTGACTATGGGCACTCCTCCCGATGACACAGCTACAATACCGCACCCGGTCGCCCTAGACCTTGACACATGCCGCCAGCTTCCCCTGCGTTCCTATGCTATTATGTTGGCATAGGTTACACCGTGTCTCTAGCCTCGCTATATATGAGATGCATAGGATACAAGTGACCTACTAGGACACGACTTCATATCTTATCTAAACAAAATACTACTCAGAGTCCAACTGTAACCTACCTTGTACACAATATTCGACACAACTCTAACAAACTCCACCTTGGCGAATATTCTCCATCACCTTGAATTTGTCAATGGGTCAAATTTTCATGTACATTGGACCTGAGCTTATCCCATGAGTATAGTTGCTACTCCAAAGACTCCATATGACTCCACCTACAACTTGTAGTCATTTCTTTTCTTGAACACAGTCAACACTCGAGCAAAATTAAGTTCCTTATTACTATAGTTTGTGCTCCCAACTTTCAGAATATCCCTCCAACGCCATCACACACCGATCACTGACCTACGTGAAAGTGAACAACTCACATATTCGGTGTCACACATAAGAGTTACCTGAACTCAACGTCACCGCTCCTTTCTTGACTGCATGTCTGAAACTTGAAGGAATTTCACCGTTGCTTCTAGTCCTCCTGAGTCAAATTCGCAGTTGTCTCACCACATGTATGACCACCAGAGCCCTAGCCTGTCTCCATGTCCTGTGCATAACGCACGCCTCACCGCTATTACCGCGTAGAGCCTCTGCTTTCCCTGACGAGTCTCAAAAGTCGCGAACCCACACCACTCTACCCCCATTACAGAGTACCACCGATCATCACTGACCGATGACAAGTTCCACGCTTCCATCAGACCACTGGGCTCCAGTCTAAACTATGTGTCACTCGCTTTTTCCCGCTGAAAAAGGCTTTGACTCTTCGAACTCTTACGTTGTAGCCCCTCAATCAGTACCGAGTGAAGTCCTTCACACTCCAACTCCACCTTCAACATGACTCCATGGTAGATGATCAGTCCACCCTCACGCCCCGCCGACTTCAAGATCTCATGTGCATCGTCTTGAATCAACCCCGCGCCATAGTCTTGTCGAAGCCACATAAGTCCTTAGACCTGCGCCACGTGTTTCCATGCCCAGAAGTCGGTCACTATGAGCATCACGCACCTATGTCGTCATCGCCGCTCCCACCACCGTCTTCTGTACCAACTGACTAGCGTCGATCCGTCAGACTATTTAGTCCGACCCAACCGAACTTTTCCGCTGCACGACACGCTCAAGACTCCCAAATCGTCTTCTGTGAATTCTAATCCATCACAGGATAATTCCATCTTAGCTTAATTGACTTCTCGCAATGCCTTCAAGCATCTCTGTTGTGCTAAGAAATCTTTCACCATGTCTTGCTTAACCCCAGTTTTCAGTTTTGCGAACTTCTCCACCTCAAACCAGGTACCCGTTGGTGCCATTGTTCTTTGTACGACTGACTGTGTGAAAAATACCCGAGCTATCCTGCGATGCCGAAGTACACGAGCAAACCTGGCGTGGTCTTGCTAGCGTGCACTAGTAGCAATCCACCAAAAAACTTGGCCTTCACGTGATCTTCTCCCTTGGCTCAACTCCCTCGATGCTAGCGCAACTGCCTTGTCAACGCCTTTGTTTCAATGGATGCGCATCACTAGATGGATGTTTCCCTTCCCTTGAATCGATCCGGCTGCCTTGCGTGGCACATGAGGACTCGGTCCTCCTTTTTTCTCTCACTAGGTAATTGCCCGTGCCTTGCAACAGGGCATATCTATACTAATAGTTGACTTCCGAGACCAATCTTGTCTTCTTCTTTTACTTTTTCTTCACCCACTATCTTCATTTCTCTGCCTACTCAATCCAAGCTCGCATGAGAAACCGAGTTCTAGTATAGCTTTTGAGCCATTTATTTTTCATTATTCATTTACTTTAATCAAGTAAGAATAATTAAATCGCCCTTCGTTTTTTAGTAGAAATGTATTTGACGTTGTGAGCATCGATGGCAAGGACCTTTGACCATTATTTGCTAAGATCTACCCCACGGGCACTTAAGATATTCAAATACAATGTTGTGTCATTGCTTAAGCTACATTCAATTGTCATATTGCTTGTAGTACACTTTATCCAAATACAATATTATGTAATTTAACAATGTTTTTTTACCAAAAAATTGGCCAAAGCTTGTTAAAATTATTTTCATGAACCAAATAAATGCATACGCATCTTATAGTACAAGGAAATTTTGAATTAAACATTTCGTACAGATTTACAAATACACTGAAAAGTTCCCGCTGATCACAAAGTTGTCGTGCCGGCCAAGCTCCTCCACTTTTGGGCTTGCTGCCGATGATGCAAAGGTTATCCCTCTCTCCATATTTCATAAACATAATTACGTAGAGATCATGCTTAGCTTCTTGAAAGGCTTGCACCGATTAGAACAAGATTTTTTAAAGAAATGTCTTTTTTAAAGGGGGTATGCCCCAGCCTCTGCATCTGAATGATGCATACGGTCAATATTATTAATAAGCAAAATATCCAACATAAGTCTCCAAGACTCTAACAAAAAAAAGAAGAAAAAAGGCTCCATAAGAGCTTAAGATAAAAAAGACAAAGCCACAACCGGTTGGCATAAGAAGATAAGACCACTACATGCCTATCCTATTACATGACCGCCATCCAAACCGGTTGAAAATATTTTGTGCTACCATCTCCCATCGGGTAGACCCAGTAACCAAACACTCCATGGCCTCCGTCGGAATGAGTAGCGACCACATACGGATCAACGCAGTGGCTATGAAGATAACCTGCAAAAAGTTGATATTTGTTGTTCTGTTAAAAATCAAATCATTTCTGCAATTCCAGACTGCCCATAATAAAGCACACACTCCTACACGAATGTGTCTCGCTGTATCGTAATTTATCCCATCAAGCCACATCCCAAATAACGTATTGATAGAATTCGGTGGAGTACTGTTAAAAGCTATCTGGGCCAACCGCCACGTAATTTTTGCCATAGGATAATCCAGAAAGAGATGTTTGATTGATTCGTGTTGGTCGCAGAAACTACATCTGGTAGATCATGTTCAATTACGTTTTGCCAAATTATCCTTAGTTAAAATAACTTGTTTATGCACGAACCACATAAACACTTTGATTTTCAAAGGAACTTTAACTTTCCAAACATGTTTCGATCTAGGAAGCACACTAGAGTTGATAACATCCAAATACATGGATTTCGTCGAGAATTCACCATTCTTAGTTAGTTTCCAACACAACTGATCGGGCTGTTGGGGGCAGCTGAACATCCATTAATCTTCAAACAAGACTAAGCCAAGCTTCCCAACGGGCTCCCAATAGCGTCCTCCTAAATTGAATATTATGAGGAACGGACTGCATAACTGTTGCAACGTAAGCATCTCTACGCTGAACAATGTTATACAGAGAAGGATATTGAAGCGCGAGGGCGTCTCCCCTAGCCATGTATCCTCCCAAAACCTCATAGCAGTACTGTTTCCAAGTATGAATTTTGTCCTATTGAAAAAGAGTGGTGTAACTCTCATCAGTCCTTTCCAAAATGTTGAATCAGTCGGCCTTACTATCACCTGGGACAAAGTTCTGGAATGAAGGTACTTGTTCCGCAAGATTTGAGCCCAAGTGGCCTCCGTCTCGACAGGAAGCTTAAACAGCCACTTGCTAAGGAGACATCCGTTCTTCACTTCCACATTCTCAATACCTAGACCCCCCCTTGGTCTCTCGGCCTACAGATGATATCCCATTTAGCAAGTCTGTATTTTCGGTTAAATTCATCACTCTGCCAAAAGAAACGAGATCGATAGAAGTCTAGCCTCTTCTGGACTCCCACCAGAACCTCAAAAAACGAGAGAAGAAACATGGGCATACTTGTGAGGACCGAATTAATGAGAATTAACCGTCCTCTATATGACATCAGCTTGCCTTTCCAGCAGCTCAATTTCTTCTCAAACCAATCCTCAATGCACTTCCATTCTCTGTTGGATAGCATACAATGGTGAATTGGTATTCCTAAATAAGTAAAAGGTAAAGCCCCCAGTTCACACCCAAACAATTGCTTGTATGCATCTTGTTCACCAATAGCTCTTTCGAAACAGAACAACTCGCTCTTGTGGAAGTTAATCTTTAACCCAGACAATTGTTCGAACAAGCATAACACTAGCTTCATGTTTCGTGCTTTTGCCAAGTCATGCTCCATGAAAATGATAGTATCATCGGCATACTGTAGAATGGAAACACCTCCATCTACTAAGTGTGGGACGAGGCCTCCTACCTGACCCGCATCCTTAGCCCTTCCTATAAGAATTGCCAACATATCGGCCACTATGCTGAAGAGAATAGGAGACATCGGATCCCCTTGACTCAATCCTTTGTGTGTTTGGAAATAGTGACCTATGTCATCATTCACTTAATTTCCAACACTCTCTTTTTGCGTGAGGGAGTCTACCTGGTGTCTCCAGGCCTGATCAATACCTTTCATACGCAAAGCCTGTTGAAGGAAGGACCATTTGACCTTATCGTATGCTTTCTCAATGTCCACTTTGAAAACTACTCCGTCTAGTTTTTTTGAGTGGATTTCATGGAGTGTTTCATGCAGAACAACAACCCCTTCCAGGATGTTTCTGTCTGGCATGAAAGCAGTTTGCGATGGCTGCACGACAGCGTGCACAATTTGTGTAAGCCTATTAGTCCCAACCTTGGTGAATATTTTGAAACTTACATTAAGAAGACAGATCGGCCTGAACTGATCAATGCGAAGGGCCTTTGTCTTCTTGGGAAGCAAAGTAATCATTCCAAAATTAAGCTGAAACAACTCAAGCTGTCCAGAGAAAAGATCATGGATCAAAGGAAGTAAATCCCCTTTGATGATATGCCAACAGTTTTTTATAAAACTCCATCGGGAATCCAACCGGCCCGGGAGCCTTATTGTTCTTCATTTGTGAAATAGCCTCAAAGACCTCTTTCTCCGTAAATGGGGAAGTTAAGACCTCATTCTCGTCCGCCGCAAGTTGAGGAACATCCTCAACCCTGGACTCATCTAAGGACACAAAGTTATCTTCCGGCGGCCCAAACAGCTGCTTATAGTAATTGGTGATATAGACTTTTAGATTATCTTGACCTAAAATCGTCCCCTCTTCCTGCTCAAGCTGAAATATCCGCTTCTTGCGGTGCTTGCCATTTGCAATCATGTGAAAGAACTGAGTGTTATCATCCCCTTGGACGATTTTGCGAACCTTAGCTCGCAAAGCCCACTTCAATTCCTCCTCCCGAAGGAGATGTTTCAGTATAAATTCCGCCTCTATCTTAGTTTCCAGCTCTCTGGTATCTAAAATAGTGGATTCGGCTTTTAAGTCTAGGGACTGAATAAGTAAAAGGAGTATTTCCTTCTCAGCCTTATAAATCCCATGCGTATGTTTAGCCCATCCACGAAGGAATCTTCGCAGATGCCTAATCTTGTTCTACCATCTCTTGGTAGGAGAGCTTCCTCCTGCAGCATTAGTCCATTCTCTAGCGATCAGCTCAAAGAACCCTTCTCTATCAAACCACGAGAGCTCAAAAGAAAAGGTGTTCTTATTCCCCACATGAGATGGATCGCCAGAGTCAACTAGCAACGGAGTGTGATCCGAAATTGCGCGCGATAATGCCTGGACAGTTACGAGAGGGAACTTATGTTCC
Source organism: Secale cereale (assembly GCA_902687465.1). Classification (NCBI taxonomy): domain Eukaryota; kingdom Viridiplantae; phylum Streptophyta; class Magnoliopsida; order Poales; family Poaceae; genus Secale; species Secale cereale. Next base: position 122,313,829 of record LR738710.1, on the reverse strand, counting down.
CATTCGACACTAGCGAGGACACGGTCCAGCTTCTCAAAAGTCGGGTTAGGTAGCGAATTAGCCAAAGTGAATTTCCTACCAGATAGCTCTATCTCTCTAACATCCAAGCTTTCGATTATGGTATTGAACATAAACGACCACCTGCCGTCAAAATTATCATTATTCTTCTCCTCCCTCCTTCGAATAATGTTAAAATCACCCCCAACTAGGATTGGGAGTTGCTTGCTACCACAAATATGAACCAGATCAGCTAGAAAATCTCGTTTGAGTTCTGGTTGCGCGGCCCCATATACCGCCACCAAAGCCCAATTGAACCCATCAGCCTTAGATCTGATCCGAAATTTTACCGCAAAATCTCCCATGACCACACTCCGCACTTCCAGCGAATCACACCTAACCCCGAGAAGGACCCCTCCGGACCTTCCTCTTCGACGTAGGCAGTGCTAGTCAAAGTCGACACCCCCAGATAATGTACTAAGGAATTGGAGGGGGGGGGGTAAAATTACCCCTTCCCGTCTCAGACAGGGCAATAAAATCCAACTGGTACTCAATAGATGCTTCCGCTAGAAACCTTCTTTTAGCCAAGTCTTTAGGTCTGGATTTAACCATGCTACATGCATGAAATAGTGAAATTTCTCTGTCTAATACGCATGAATCATACATGCGTATGTTTCTCAATTAAAAACACACAAAAACTTATCTTGTTGCCGGAGGTGAGCCCTTGTTTCCTGCTGACTGCCATCCCGGAGGAGTTCCATACAATTGCATGAAACAACATGAGATTCTTCACTGAACTAATGTGGTACTTGTGGTGCAGAGTCATGGCACGTTCCCTGTGCAGAAATTATGAAGCATAGTAATCCATTTTCTATTGATAGTGGTGCAATGGATGACACGTTCCGTAGTGTCCCAGCCTTAGGAGGGAGATCGGGAGGAGTCAGGGAGAAGATTTTTACTGCATGCAGGAGCTGCACGATTTCCTTGGCTATGTTCGCGTGAGATCCTGGTAAACATCACAAAGCTTTCGCCACATCACGACCTCAGACTGCCAGCCACAGGAGACCTCCAGGCGGCAGAGGCACCGACCATTCACAATTTCATCCACAAGAGTTTGTAGTTCCTCCATGGGAAGACACCAACCACAAAAATGGAACAACGACAACTCACGGTCTAAAGGAAGCACACACCAAACTCAACAGGATCCGAATGTATTCTAAGTAATGACAGCCTAGTGCACCTCAGCGTAGTTGATGCAGTTGGCAACCTCCTCGATCTTTTGAAGAGCCACGATGATCTGCCCTAGCGCCACCGCTGGCCACCTTCTTGAGGCCTTCATCTACACTCCCTTTACGCACGGTTTGCTTCTAGGATGTTATTGACACGCTCAAGCATGACGTTCCTGACAAGTTGCTCATTGTCCGCCTCCACGGCAGGACCGACCTGCGTCCATGGTCTGGTAAGAAAAACATGCAAGGGTCCCTCTCCCGTGTTACCTCGTCGCACTTCTTCCATCCCTCCCCTCAAGATATCTCCCACCCTTCCACCAATTTTCTCCCCTCTTGGTTCTCCATTAAAAATAATAATTTTATCTAGCCGGACAAACCCAATCTTTGGTAACACAATCAATTTGCCTACGGTAATCAATCTCTTCTTTGGGCACACAAATCATGCAATAAATTCACGTATGCTAATAACCCTCCCTCATCTCCCATATTTTCCATCCATGCGATGTGATCTACGGAAGAGGGGAGAAAATTTATTGAAAGAAGGAAGGAGATTGATCACCGTTTCACGGAAAGAAGGAAGGAGAGATTGATCACCATTTGATTGAAAGAAGGGAGGAATTTGATGACCGTCATGCATGAATTTATTGTGTTTGGATTGATTGCGTCTGGTTACCTTAGGTGATGAGGATAAAACCGGTAGAACCGGCAGGGAGAAAACTGATGGAGGAGGGAAAGAAAATCGCTACAGGGGAGAGGGGGTCGTACGAGAGGTTGGACGAAGAGCGGGCAATGTAAGAGGGGAAATGGAACACTCCGTTTCTTCTAGGTAGTAGAGAAAACAAATATACTATATGTGCTCTTGCTTGCTGTATGCGGTCGGATCTAGCACGATCCGCCGCTTGGTTCGTGTCTCACTGCCTGCAGCCCTGCGGCTTTCGCCAGCTGGGCCGCTGCCTAGCACGAGCCTTTGGGCCTCCGCAGCCAGTGCCCATTGATTGACCTGCTGCCTGCGAAACGCGTCGCCCCCGCTGCCTCTACGCCCGCCCGATCAATCCAAGATCACCGCACGTCGAGCCTGCGCGCACGTACCTTCCTCTAAATTAATAATACGTGACCTCTGAATAGCATAGCTTTGATACCACTTGTTAGAACCAATCCGAGGCCACCGTCGATCATCCTAGGACTAAGAAATCACATGAGCATGACACCAAGATTTTTTAACGAGGTTCACCGATATGGCTACATCCCTGGGGCCTGACTATGGGCGCTCCTCCCCATGACACCGCTACAATACCGCACCCGGTCACCCTGGACGCTGGCACATGCCGCCGGCTTCACCTGCGTTCCTGTGCTATTATGTTGGCATAGGTTACATCGTGTGTCTAGCCTCGCTATATATGAGAGTCCTAGGATACAAGTGTCCTACTAGGACACGACTCCATATCCTATCTAAACACAATACTACTCAGAGTCCGACTGTAACCTACCTTGTACACAATATTCGACACAACTCTAACACCGGCGCCGCCAGGGATTGCCGGTCCGGGCCGAGCCCCCACATGCAGAGAGGAGAGATCCCCACCCCCCTCCCACCTCCAGTACTAGCTAGGCTTTGCCCGGCGGTGTGGACTGGCGGCAGTGAGGGTAGAGGATGGAGGAGGGGGACGCTGCTCGGACCATGACTGGATAACCTCCCGTTGTTGTTTAGTGTTGCCGTCATGCCTTGACGGATTCATCAAGATGCCATTCGGGAATGTTGACGTGAGGTAGCCCAACCTTCTCGATGATAGATCTCCAAAGCCTAAGCGTTTATCGACACTTGAAGAAGAGGTGCAACCCCATTTCTTGCTCTCTCTTGCATAGTGGACAAAGTCCACAATTGACCCAACCATGCTTCTCCAATCGATCAACGGTCCAAATTCAGTCTTGTAGGGCTAGCCATGCAAAAAAATCAACCTTAGGGTGTGTCCAAGCCTTCGAAACCACGCGGTCCATGGGGCAGAGAGTCAATCCAAGGAACAAAGCCTTGTACGTAGTGGCCGCCGAGTAGACCCCATCGTTCGCGTGCTTCCAAGTAATGTCATCTTTGGCTTGGTCATCAAGGGGGAAGTCATGAACAAGCATCCAAAGAGTGAAGAATTCACTAATGTGGCGAATAGAGACAACAATGTTTGGATTGATTTTGAGAATCCACACATTCTCATTGAGGGCTTCACGCACCTTCCAATTCTTTCTCCTCGAGGCCTCATAGATTAATGACGCAATATCCATGGGTTTCCCAAATAGACAAGGAGAGTCTAAGAACGGTGTTTTTGCGCCATCACCCACAGTGATAGTTGTAGAGGGATAGAAAAACTCTAGGTCCTCGGCGGTGCAAGGGTTACCAAACCCCACCCAAGGCTTGTGGGGCTCCTTCCACTCATACCACAGCCAGGGAAGACATAAAGCCCAGGAAAAATTTCCTGTGTTGAGTACCCTTAGGCCACCATATTACTTTGGCCTACAAATTATTTTCCAATAGACTTTGCACTTGGCTACCGTTGTCTTGTGCACACCGGACCATGGGAACGACCTCTCCAATTTATTTAGGTTGCTGAGCGTGCTTGGCGGGACAATGAGAGGCGTGATTGAGTAGATTGCTTGGGATAAAATGACCGACTTGACAAGTTTCTTGGTAGAATAACCAGCGTCTATTAGTTATTAGATCAATAGCACAAACAAACATCCTATTGATCTAATAACTATTGGCCGCCAGTTATACTACAAAGAAACGAGCTCTTAGCTTTCTAGCTCTAACGTATTAATTTCATTGCCCTTTGGTCCAAAGGCACCGAACAACTTACAAGACTTTGGTGTCGCCAAAGGGCACTTAGCGAGATCATTGCTCATTGTGATGTTAACACAGTGTTTGGTGGTAATTTATTCTTACTTTCTAAATTTAGAAGTGGCACCTTGTTACGGTGTTGGTTTATATGCAAAACATAATATTCCTATGCATGCAAATAAAATACCTTTCTTCATCACCAGGCCTTACAAACTCAGGCTAACAACCTTCTCTGACGGTGCATGGAGAGTCATAGGAGTTGCATATTAGTCCCAGAGAGGGACAAAGCAAGAGATTGACATGATGTTTATTGCAACACGGACAAAATATGAAAGCCACACGTGGGTTATGTTTTCACGTTGAGAACCGGAATTAGTTACCAAAGAGGGGTAAAACGGAAGATTGATGTCGATGTTTGTCGTGACATGGTTGAGAACTGCATGTATGCCTCGACTTCACGCCAAGAGGCATTTGAGTTGTATGTTGGTATCAGAGGACGATAACGAAGGAGGCCAACATCGATGCTTGTCGTGAAACGGTTGACACCACATGATGGTCATGTTGGGGAACATTGCATGGAAATAAAAAAAAATCTACGCACACGCAATATCTATCCATGGAGATGCATAGCTATGAGAGGAGAGGAGAGCATCTAGCTACCCTTGTAGATCGCAAAGTGGAAGTTTTTATCACATGGTTGATGTAGTTGTACTCTTTGCGATCCGATCAAGATCAAACCCATCTAGTGTTGAACGGACGACACCTCCGAGTTTAGCACACATGCGGCTCGATAACATCTCCTCCTTCTTGATCTTGCAAGCGGGAAAGGAGAAGTAGATGGGATCACAACCAACACGATGTCGTGGTGGTGATGGTGGTGGTGGAGCATCAATAGCGCTTCGCTAAGTGTCGCCGGGACGAGGCGGTGGAACTACGGAGTAACGAGAGAAAGAGGGGCGCCGAGGGCTTGATGTGTTCTATTGGGGCACCCCTTCCCCTATATATATAGGTGGAGGGGCGTGGCAAACATCCCATCCAAGCCCTAGGGTGCAGCTAAGGAGGAGAGGACTTGGAATCCAAGTCCAATCCTATTCCTACTAGGACTCCTTCCTTTTTTGCCTTCCCTAGCCACATCGGCTTTGGAGGACTTGGTGTGCCTAGCCTAATAAGGCCAGTGCGCCTCCCCGCAGCCTATGCTAGACCTTGGGTCGTCGTGGACCCACTTGTGGACTTCCGAACCCCTTCAGATTCCTCTAGAACCTTCTGGAAGCTTCCCGGTACTATACCGTAAAAACTGCACCTTTTTTCGGAACCCAAAATATGACTTCCCTTATATAAATATTTACCTCTCGACCATTCCGAGACTCCTCGTGACGTCTGGGACTCCGAACAACATTTTATTATCACTCATCAAATATCCCAATACTATTCTGCAGTCAACAAACGTTAAGCGTGCGACCCTGCGGGTTCGGGAATTATGTAGTTATGACCGAGACACCTCTGCAGTCAATTGTTGGAGATATGCCCTAGAGGCAATAATAAAAGCATTATTATTATAACTCCTTGTTCATGATAATTGTCTGTTATTCATGCTTGAATTGTATTGTACGGAAACAGCGATACATGTGTGAATACATAGACCACAATGAGTCCCTGGTAGGCCTCTAGTAGCCAGCTCGTTGATCAACAGATGGACACGGTTTCCTGACCATGGACATAAGATGTCAGTGATAACGGGATCACATCATTAGGAGAATGATGTGATGGATAAGACCCAAACTTGAGCATAACACGAGATCGTATAGTTCGTAATGCATAAGCTTTTCGGTGTCAAGTATTTATTCCTTAGACCATGAGGTTGTACAACTCCCGGATACCGTAGGAGTACTTTGGGTGTGCCAACCGTCACAACGTAACTGGGTGGCTATAAAGGTACGCATCGGGTATCTCCGAAAGTGTCTGTTGAGTTGGTACGAACCGAGACTGGGATGTTGTCACTCCGTATGACGGAGAGGTACCTCTGGGCCCACTCGGTAAGACATCATCATAATGAGCTCAATGTGACTAAGTAGTTAGTCACGGGATGATGGATTACAGATCGAGTAAAGAGACTTGCCATAACGAGATTGAACAAGGTATCGGGGATACCGACGATCGAATCTCGGGCAAGTACCGTACCGATGGACAAAGGGAATAACATACGGGATTAAGTGAATCCTTGACACAGTGGTTCATCCGATGAAGATCATCGAGGAACACGTGGGAACCAACATGGGTATCCAGATCCCGCTGTTGGTTATTGACCGGAGAGTAGTCTCGGTCATGTCTACGTGTCTCCCGAACCCGTAGTGTCTACACACTTAAGGTTCGGTAACGCTAGGGTCGTAGAGATAAATGCACGTGGAAACCCGAAAGTTGTTAGGAGTCCCGGATGAGATCCCAGACGTCACGAGGAGTTCCGGAATGGTCCGGAGGTAAAGATTGATATATGGGAAGTCCAGTTACAGCCAACGGGTGATCTCCGGGGGTCATCGGGAGCGTCCCGGGACCACCGGAGGGGCCCGAGGGGTCCACCGGGTGGGGCCACCCATCCCGGTGGGGCCCCTAGGCCGCGAGGGGATGTGTCCAGCCCTCTGGGCTGGCGCACCACTCAAGGGGGCCCACCTCCCCTGCGCCTAGGGTTCAAACCCTAAAGGAGAGGGGGCTCCACTTGCCTTGGGGGGCAAGGAACCCCCCTTGGCCGCCGCCCCCATGCAGATTGGATCTGCAGGGGGTCCACGCGCCCCCCTGGCCCCTATATATATGTGGGGGGGGGGGAGAGGGCAGCCGCACCCAAGTCCTGGCGCTTCTCCCCCTCCCGTCACACCTCCCAACTCCCACGCAGGGCGCCCGGCAAAGCCCTGCTGCGATCTCCACTGCATCCGTCATCACGCCGTCGTGCTGCCGGATCTCTGACGACTTCTCCTCCCCCCTTGCTGGATCAAGAAGGAGGTGACTTTGCTGCACCGTACGTGTGTTGAACGCGGAGGTGCCGTCCGTTCGGCGCTAGATCATCGGTGACGAAGAACGTGAAGAGTACGACTACTTCATCCTTGCTTCGTTGAAAGCTTCCGCATGCAATCTTCATAACGGTATGTAGATGCACTCTTAGTTGCTCGTTGCTAGATGTCTCCATAGTTGGATCTTGGTGAAGACGTAGAAATTTTTTGAATTATGCTACGTTACCCAACAGTGGCATCTGAGCCTAGGTTTTATGCGTAGCATCTTGCACGAGTAGAACACAAAGCAGTTGTGGGCGTATGATCTTGTTCAACTTTCTTACCGTTACTAGTCAATCTTGATTCGGCGGTATTGTGGGATGAAGCGGCCCGGACCGACCTTACACGTACGCTTACGTGAGACTGGTTCCACCGACAGACATGCACTAGATGCATAAGGTGGCTGGCGGGTGTCTGTCTCTCCTACTTTAGTCGGATCGCATTCGATGAAAAGGGTCCTTATGAAGGGTAAATAGAAGTTGACAAATCACGTTGTGGTTTTGGCGTAGGTAAGAAACGTTCTTGCTAGAAATCCTATAGAAGCCACGTAAAACTTGCAACAACAATTAGAGGACGTCTAACTTGTTTTTGCAGCATGTGTTTTGTGACGTGGTATGGCCAAGAACGAAGATGTGATGAATGATATATGTGATGTATGAGATTGATCATGTTTTTGTAATAGGGAATCACGACTTGCATGTCGATGAACTTGACAACCGGCAGGAGCCATAGGAGTTGTCTTAATTATTGTATGACCTGCGTGTCACTGAATAACGCCATGTAATTACTTTACTTCATTGCTAAACGTTAGCTATAGTAGTAGAAGTAATAGTTGGCGTGACGACTTCTTCAAGACACGATGATGGAGTTCATGATGATGAAGATCATGGTGTTGAGCCGGTGACAAGATGATCATGGTGCCCCGAAGATGGAGATCCAAGGAGCAAGATGATATTGGCCATATCATGTCACTTAATTGATTGCATGTGATGTTTATCATGTTTTTGCATCTTGTTTACTTAGAACGACGGTAGTAAATAAGATGATCTCTCACTAAAATTTCAAGTAATGTGTTTCCCCTAACTGTGCACCGTTGCTAAAGCTCGTTGCTCCGAAGCACCACGTGATGATCGGGTGTGATAGGTTCTAACGTTCGCATACAACGGGTGTAAGACAGATTTACACACGCAATACACTTAGGGTTCACTTGACGAGCCTAGCATGTACAGACATGGCCTCAGAACACGGAAGACCGAAAGGTCGAACACGAGTCGTATAGAAGATACGATCAACATGAAGATGTTCACCGTTTTTGACTAGTCCGTCTCACGTGATGATCGGACACGGACTACTCAATTCGGATCGTGTATCACTTAAGATGACTAGAGAGATGTCATTCTGAGTGGGAGTTCATTAAAATTTGATTAAGATGAACTTAATTATCATGAACTTAGTCTAAATTCTTTACAATATCTCTTGTAGATCAAATGGCCCACGCTCCAGTTTCCCTCAACTTCAACGCGTTCCTAGAGAAAACCAAGCTGAAAGACGATGGTAGCAACTATACGGATTGGGTCCGTAACCTGAGGATCATCCTCATAGCTGCCAAGAGATCATATGTCCTAGAAGCACCGCCAGGTGATGCACCTGCTCCCGATGCGGACCAAGACGTTTTGAACGTCTGGCAGTCGCGTAGTGATGATTACTCCCTGGTTCAGTGCGGCATGCTTTACAGTTTAGAATCGGGGCTCCAAAAGCGTTTTGAGCACCATGGAGCATATGAGATGTTCGAAGAGCTAAAAATGGTTTTCCAAGCTCATGCCCGAGTCGAGAGATATGATGTCTCCGACACATTCTACAGCTGTAAGATGGAGGAGAACAGTTCTGTCAGTGAGCACATCCTCAAGATTTCAGGATTGCACAACCGCTTGTCTCAGCTGGGAATGAATCTCCCAGATGAAGCGGTCGTTGACAGAATCCTCCAATCGCTCCCACCAAGCTTCAAGAGCTTCGTGTTGAACTTCAATATGCAGGGGATGGAGAAGTCCATTCCCGAGGTGTATTCAATGCTGAAATCAGCGGAGGTTGACATCAAGAAAGAACATCAAGTGTTGATGATCAATAAAACCACTAAGTTCAAGAAAGGCAAGGGTAAGAAGAACTTCAAGAAGGACGGCAAGCAAGTTGCCGCGCCTGGCAAGCCTGTTGCCGGGAAGAAGCCAAAGTATGGACCCAAGCCTGAGACAGAGTGCTTTTATTGCAAGGGAACGGGTCACTGGAAGCGGAACTGCCCCAAATACTTAGCAGACAAAAAGGCCGGCAACGTCAAAGGTATATATGATATACATGTTATTGATGTGTACCTTACCAGCACTCGTAGTAGCTCCTGGGTATTTGATACCGGTGCAGTTGCTCACATTTGTAACTCAAAACAGGAGCTGCGGAATAAACGGAGACTGGCGAAGGATGAGGTGACGATGCGCGTCAGGAATGGTTCCAAGGTCGATGTGATCGCCGTCGGCACGCTACCTCTACATCTACCCTCGGGATTAGTTTTAAACCTGAATAATTGTTATTTAGTACCAGCTTTGAGCATGAACATTGTTTCTGGATCTCGTCTTATGCGAGATGGCTACTCTTTCAAATCGGAGAATAATGGTTGTTCTATTTATTTGAGAGATATGTTTTATGGTCATGCCCCGCTGGTCAATGGTTTATTTTTGATGGATCTCGAACGTAGTAATACACATATTCATAGTGTAGATGCCAAAAGATGTAAAGTTGATAATGATAGTCCCACATACTTGTGGCATTGCCGCCTTGGTCATATTGGTGTCAAACGTATGAAGAAGCTCCATTCGGATGGACTTCTAGAGTCTCTTGATTATGAATCATTTGACACGTGCGAACCATGCCTCTTGGGCAAGATGACCAAGACTCCGTTCTCCGGAACAATGGAGCGAGCAACCAACTTGTTGGAAATCATACATACCGATGTGTGCGGTCCAATGAGTGTTGAGGCTCGCGGAGGCTATCGTTATGTTCTCACCCTTACAGATGACTTGAGTAGATATGGGTATATCTATTTGATGAAACACAAGTCTGAGACCTTTGAAAAGTTCAAGGAAATTTCATAATGAGGTTGAGAATCAACGTGACAGAAAAATAAAGTTCTTGCGATCGGATCGTGGGGGTGAATATTTAAGTCATGAATTTGGCACACACCTTAGGAGCTGTGGAATTGTTTCACAATTGACACCGCCCGGAACACCTCAATGTAACGGTGTGTCCGAACGTCGAAATCGTACTCTGTTGGACATGGTGCGATCTATGATGTCCCTTACTGATTTGCCGCTATCTTTTTGGGGTTATGCTTTAGAGACTGCCGCATTCACTTTAAATAGGGCTCCGTCAAAATCCGTTGAGACGACTTCGTATGAACTTTGGTTTGGCAAGAAACCGAAGCTGTCGTTTCTGAAAGTTTGGGGTTGCGATGCTTATGTCAAGAAACTTCAACCTGAAAAGCTCGAACCCAAATCAGAGAAATGCGTCTTCATAGGATACCCAAAGGAAACAATTGGGTACACCTTCTACCATAGATCCGAAGGAAAAGTCTTTGTTGCCAAGAATGGATACTTTCTGGAGAAAGAGTTTCTCTCGAAAGAAGTGAGTGGGAGGAAAGTAGAACTTGATGAGGTGACAGTCACCCCTCCTGGACCGGAAAGTAGCGCAGCGCAGGAAACTGTTCCTGAGGTGCCTGCACCGACAAGGGAGGAAGTTGATGATAATGATCATGAAGAAACAGATCAAGTTACTACTGAACTTCGAAGGTCCACAAGGGCACGTTCCGCACCAGAGTGGTACGGCAACCCTGTATTGGAAATCATGTTGTTAGACAACGGTGAACCTTCAAACTATGAAGAAGCGATGGCGGGCCCAGATGCCAATAAATGGCTTGGAGCCATGAAATCCGAGATTGAATCCATGTATGAAAACAAAGTATGGACTTTGGTGGACTTGCCTGATGATAGGCACGCCATAGAAAACAAATGGATATTTAAGAAAAAGACAGACGCAGATGGTAATGTGACCATCTATAAGGCTCGGCTTGTCGCTAAGGGTTATCGACAAGTTCAAGGGATTGACTACGACGAGACTTTCTCTCCCGTAGCGATGCTGAAGTCAGTCAGAATCATGTTAGCTATTGCCGCATTCTATGATTATGAGATATGACAAATGGACGTCAAAACAGCATTCCTTAATGGCTTCCTCAAGGAAGAGTTGTATATGATGCAACCGGAAGGTTTTGTCGATCCAGAGAACGCTAACAAGGTATGCAAGCTCCAGCGCTCGATTTACGGGCTGGTGCAAGCATCTCGGAGCTGGAATATTCGCTTTGATGAGGTGATCAAAGCGTTTGGATTTATACAGACTTATGGAGAAGCCTGTATTTACAAGAAAGTGAGTGGGAGCTCTGTGGCATTTCTCATATTATATGTGGATGACATATTGCTGATGGGAAATGATATAGAATTCTTGGAAAATGTTAAGGCCTACTTGAATAAAAGTTTTTCAATGAAGGACCTTGGAGAAGCTGCTTACATATTAGGCATCAAAATCTATAGAGATAGATCGAGACGCCTCATTGGTCTTTCACAAAGTACATACCTTGACAAAATATTGAAGAAGTTTAATATGGATCAGTCAAAGAAAGGATTCATGCCTGTTTTGCAAGGTATGAGATTGAGTAAGACTCAGTCGCCGACCACGGCAGAAGATAGAGAAAAGATGAGTGTCATTCCCTATGCCTCGGCCATAGGTTCTATCATGTATGCCATGCTGTGTACCAGACCTGATGTGAACCTTGCCATAAGTTTGGTAGGGAGGTACCAAAGTGATCCCGGTACGGAACACTGGACAGCGGTCAAGAACATCCTGAAGTACCTGAAAAGGACTAAGGATATGTTTCTCGTTTATGGAGGTGATGAAGAGCTCGTCGTAAAGGGTTACGTCGATGCTAGCTTCGACACAGATCTGGATGACTCTAAGTCACAAACCGGATACGTGTATATTTTGAATGGAGGGGCAGTCAGCTGGTGCAGTTGCAAGCAAAGCGTGGTGGAAGCATCTACATGTGAAGCGGAGTACATAGCTGCTTCTGAAGCAGCGCGGGAAGGAGTCTGGATGAAGGAGTTCATCACCGACTTAGGAGTCATTCCAAGCGCGTCAAGCCCGATGACTCTCTTCTGTGACAACACTAGTGCTATTGCTATTACCAAGGAGCCCAGGTTTCACAAGAAGACCAAGCACATCAAGCGCCGTTTCAACTCCATCCGGAATTATGTTCAGGATGGAGACATAGATATTTGTAAAGTGCATACGGATCTGAATGTCGCAGACCCGTTGACTAAACCTCTTTCACGAGCAAAACATGATCAACACCAGAACTCTATGGGTGTTCGATTCATCACAATGTAACTAGATTATTGACTCTAGTGCAAGTGGGAGACTGTTGGAGATATGCCCTAGAGGCAATAATAAAAGCATTATTATTATATCTCCTTGTTCATGATAATTGTGTGTTATTCATGCTTGAATTGTATTGCACGGAAACAGCGATACATGTGTGAATACATAGACCACAATGAGTCCCTGGTAGGCCTCTAGTAGCCAGCTCGTTGATCAACAGATGGTCACGGTTTCCTGACCATGGACATAAGATGTCAGTGATAACGGGATCACATCATTAGGAGAATGATGTGATGGACAAGACCCAAACTTGAGCATAACACGAGATCGTATAGTTCGTAATGCATAAGCTTTTCGGTGTCAAGTATTTATTCCTTAGACCATGAGGTTGTACAACTCCCGGATACCGTAGGAGTACTTTGGGTGTGCCAACCGTCACACCGTAACTGGGTGTCTATAAAGGTACGCATCGGGTATCTCCGAAAGTGTCTGTTGAGTTGGTACGAACCGAGACTGGGATGTTGTCACTCCGTATGACGGAGAGGTACCTCTGGGCCCACTCGGTAAGACATCATCATAATGAGCTCAATGTGACTAAGTAGTTAGTCACGGGATGATGGATTACGGATCGAGTAAAGAGACTTGCCATAACGAGATTGAACAAGGTATCGGGGATACCGACGATCGAATCTCGGGCAAGTACCGTACCGATGGACAAAGGGAATAACATACGGGATTAAGTGAATCCTTGACACAGTGGTTCATCCGATGAAGATCATCGAGGAACACGTGGGAACCAACATGGGTATCTAGATCCCGCTGTTGGTTATTGACCGGAGAGTAGTCTCGGTCATGTCTACGTGTCTCCCGAACCCGTAGGGTCTACACACTTAAGGTTCGGTAACGCTAGGGTCGTAGAGATAAATGCACGTGGAAACCCGAAAGTTGTTCGGAGTCCCGGATGAGATCCCGGACATCACGAGGAGTTCCGGAATGGTCCGGAGGTAAAGATTGATATATGGGAAGTCCAGTTTCGGCCAACGGGTGATCTCCGGGGGTCACCGGGAGCGTCCCGGGACCACCGGAGGGGCCCCGGGGGTCCACCGGGTGGGGCCACCCATCCCGGTGGGGCCGCTAGGCCGCGAGGGGATGTGTCCAGCCCTCTGGGCTGGCGCACCACTCAAGGGGGCCCACCTCCCCTGCGCCTAGGGTTCAAACCCTAAAGGGGAGGGGGGCTCCACTTGCCTTGGGGGGCAAGGAACCCCCCTTGGCCGCCGCCCCCTTGCAGATTGGATCTGCAGGGGGTCCAGGCGCCCCCCTGGCCCCTATATATATGTGGGGGGGGGGGCGGGAGAGGGCAGCCGCACCCAAGTCCTCGCGTCTCTCCCCCTCCTGTCACACCTCCCAACTCCCACGCAGGGCGCCCGGCGAAGCCCTGCTGCGATCTCCACTGCATCCGTCATCACGCCGTCGTGCTACCGGATCTCTGACGACTTCTCCTCCCCCCTTGCTGGATCAAGAAGGAGGTGACGTTGCTGCACTGTACGTGTGTTGAACGCGGAGGTGCCGTCCGTTCGGCGCTAGATCATCGGTGACGAAGAACGTGAAGAGTACGACTACTTCATCCTTGCTTCGTTGAAAGCTTCCGCACGCAATCTTCATAACGGTATTTAGATGCACTCTTAGTTGCTCGTTGCTAGATGTCTCCATAGTTAGATCTTGGTGAAGACGTAGAATTTTTTTGAATTATGCTACGTTACCCAACATCAATAACCAATAGCGGGACCTGGATGCCTATATTGATTCCTACATATTCCACGAAGATCTTTTATTGGTTGAACCTTTATGACAACATACATAATTCCCTTTATCTGGCGGTATGTTACTTGCCCGAGATTCGATCATCGGTATCTCGATACCTAGTTCAATCTCATTATCGGCAAGTCTCTTTACTCGTCCCGTAATACATAATCTTGCAACTAACTCCTTAGTCACTTTGCTTGCAAGCTTCTTGTGATTTTGTATTACCGAGAGGGCACAGAGATACCTCTCCATCACATGGAGTGACAAATCCTAGTCTCGATCCATGCTAACCCTATAGACACCTTCGGGGATACCTGTAGAGCATCTTTATGATCATCGAGTTACTTTGTTACATTTGATAGCACACAAGGTATTCCTCCGGTATCAGGGAGTTGCATGATATCATGCTCGAAGAAATATGTTTTAGACATGAAGCAAACAATAGCAATAAAACTAAACAATCATTATGCTAAGCTAATGGGTGTGTCTTGTGCATCACATCATTCTCCTAATGATGTGATCCCGTTATCAAATGACAACTCATGTCCATGGTTAGGAAACCTTAGCCATCTTTCGATCAATGAGCTAGTCTAGTAGAGGCTCACTAGGGACATAGTGTTTGTCTATGTATTCACACATGTATTAAGGTTTCCTATCAATACAATTCAAGCATGAATAATAAACATTTATCATTAATAAGGAAATATAATAATAACCATTTTATTATTGCCTCTAGGGCATATTTCCATCAGTCTCCCACTTGCACTGGAGTCAATAATCGAGTTCACATAACCATGTGATTAACACCCAAAGAGTTTACTAGAGTCAAAAATCTAGTTCACATCGCCATGTGATTAACACCCATAGTTCACATTGCCATGTAATTAACACCCAAATTCTTTACTAGAGTCAATAATCTAGTTCACATCGTTATGTGATTAACACTCAAAGAGTTCTAAGGTATGATCATGTTTTGCTTGTGAGAGCGTTTTAGTCAACGGGTCTATAACATTCAGATCCGCGTGTATTTTTGCAAATTTCTATGTCTACAATGCTCTGCATAGAGCTACTCTAGCTATTTGCTCCTACATTTAATATGCATCTAGAGTCATTTAGATTAGTGTCAAAGCTTGCATCGGTGTAACGCATTATGACGAACTCTTTATCACCTCCATAACCGAGAAATATTTCCTTATTCCTCTAAGTATAATTTTGATTGCTGTCTAGTGATCAACTCCTCGATCACTCTTATACCCCCTTGCCAGACACGTAACAAGGCACACATTAGGTATGGTACACAGCATGCCATGTTTTATAGAACCTATGGCTGAGGCATAGGGAATGACTTTCATTCTCTCTAGATTTTTCAGCCATGGTCGGGCTTTGAGTCTTACTCAACTTCATACCTTAAAACTCAAGCAAGAACTCCTTATTTGACAGATCCATTTTGAACTCCTTCAAAATCTTATCAAGGTATGTACTCATTGAAAGTCTTATCAAGTGTCTTGATCTATCTCTATAGATCTTGATGCCCAATATGTAAGTAGCTTCATCGAGGTCTTTCATTGAAAAACTAATTTTAAACAATCCTTTATGCTTTCTAGAAAATTCTACATCATTTCCTGTCAACAATATGTAATTGACATATACTAATCAGATATGTTGTAGTGCTCCACTCACTTTCTTGTAAATACAGTCTTCACCGTAGTCTGTATAAAACCATATGCTTTGATCAACTCATCAAAGCGTATATTCCAACTCTGAGATGCATGCACCAGTCCATAGATGGATCGCTGGAGCTTCCATGCTTTGTTTGCACTTTTAGGATTGACAAAACCTTCTGGTTGCAGCATATACAATTCTTCTTTAAGAAATCCATTAAGGAATGCAATTTTGATGCCCATTTACCAGATCATAATCATAAAATGCGGCAATTGCTAACATGATTCGGACAGACTTAAACTTCACTACGGGTGAGGAAGTCTCATCGTAGTCAAGTCCTCGAACTTGTCGAAAACCTTTCGCGACAAGTCGAGCTTTCTAGACAGTAACATTACCATCAGCGTCAGTCTTCTTCTTGAATATCCATTTATTCTCTATGGCTCGCCGATCATCGGGCAAGTCCACCAAAGTCCACACTTTGTTCACATACATGGATCTTATCTCAGATTTCATGGCCTCAAGACATTTATCGGAATCTGGGCTCATCATAGCTTCTTCATAGCTCGTAGGGTTTGTCATGGTCTAGTAACATTACTTCCAGAACAGGATTACCGTACCACTCTGGTGCGGATTGTGCTCTGGTTGACCTATGCGGTTCGACAGTAACTTGATCTGAAGTTTCATGATCATCATCATTAGCTTCCTCTCTAGTTGTTGTAGGCATCACGGGAATGATTTTCTATGATGAGCTACTTTCCAATTCGAGAGAAGGTACGATTCCCTCATCAAGTTCTACTTTCCTCCCACACACTTCTTTTGAGAGAAACTCCTTCTCTAGAAATGTTCCATTCTTGGCAACAAAAATCTTGCCTTCGGATTGTAACATCCCAAATTTTCAATATGGAATGTTATACATAGATCATACTACATTGCATGCTCTTTGCATTTTTTTTGTGGCGTTCCTCGAAATTCTAAGCAACTCAAGGACCTACGGAGAGAGTTGGGAATTTTACCGTTTTCGTATTTGAGTTCGCTCGAATACCGGTACGAGGACAGTGTGATTCTAATTATTTTCCCCTCATAAAAATATTTCTAAATACAAAATGTGAGCGGAGATAATATGACTTCTCCAAAATAACAGAAATATTGGAGGAAAAATATTAAAATCACTTTTGGTATTTTTCTGGATTTATTTGCGATTTTATTTGCATAGGAAAAATGCGCGTTTTTCAAAATTGCATTTAGGTCCGGGAAAAATGTTCACTTTGTCGTAAATATTATTAGAGGACAGTGAAAATTTACTTCGGGATTTTTGGAGTCCGTTTAGTATTTCTTTCTTTAGTTTTTCTACGCCAGGACTCTATTTTTTTAAAACAAAATGCAACCGACTTAGAGTCGTTTAGGACCGGGACTCTAAGCTTTATAAGCCGACCGCCCGGCCCTTCAGCCCAGCCGCCCCGCCTCCCTGCCCTAGCCCCGCAGCGTCGCCTCGCACCGCCGCCGCACTTTGCCGCTGCCGCCGCCGCTCTCCGCGCAGCGCCGCCGCCGCCCGCCACCCCGCCGCCGCCCGCAGCGCATCGCCGCTCGCCGGACTGCCGTCTCGCCGGAGTTCGTCGTTGAGGTAGTCATCGGTTTTTTTTAAAGAACCGATCGGTTTTCGTAAACCGTAGATCTGTTTTTTTATTAGATTAGATCGGTTCGGTTTTTCGTCGGTTTAGTTATTTAGCGAACGTTCGTCCGTACGTTCGTTTTAACGAACGCTTTTTATCCGTTAGCCGCAGACAGCGAACGTTCGTTCGTTAGCCTGTTCGTCAGTTTTCTTTTTCGGGGTATTTATCCGCGATTATTCCAATCATGATTTCTGCCCTGATCTTGTTTTTCGTTTTTCTTTTCGCTCGAGAGTCGGAATCAGGTGATTCAAAATCCCAGATCTTCGTCTCGATGCCCTCTTTACGTTTAACCAATTTGAACAAAGTTTTGGCTACTGTAAAATTTGACTTTAGGCCAATTAGTAACCGGAGCTCGTTTCTTTCGCAGTTTGAGTTTCGTTGCTTCTTTCGAGTTGATTCTTTTTGCAAACCGGATTTCTTAAGTTGAACTTTCTGGTTAGATCTGATCTTTTGGAGTTTTTGTTTGTGCATCATTGCTTGTTTGCTTATGTATGCTATTGTTTGCTTGCGATAGAATACCCGGACTGTGAAGCGTGCTACTACGAGTCTCTAGGTTTTGCGAATCGCCAGCAAGGCAAGTAACACTTTGATCATACCTTTTATTACCCAGTTTTTATGCATTAGATCAAACCCTCACACTTTGCATGAGTAGGATCTCTTAATATGTGGGACTGGGAAGTAGATTGAGGTGGAACCTATTACCTGCATTATTTTCAAACCCTTGGGAGTTACTTCTACGTTTGCTTAGGTTGCTATGCTATGCTCGTAGACGTGGTTTGGGTTTGAGTGAAATCCATGACAGATGTGAGTTGTTAATTAAGGATTCAACTTAAGGTGGCTACTTGAATACACATCTGGGTGGATTGGTTGCAGGGCACCTGGGGAACCTAGTGTTGTCCTAGGAAATCCCGGGGTTCCGTGTGATTTTTCCTATGGAATGCCACCCAGGCTCAAAGGGATCATAAAACTATTCATGCTAGAAACTTCCGTGTGCAGCCACATGCCAATATGGGCTCTGGCATAGTTGAGTAAGTTGTGGGAAACCTTTTCGTGATTGGCTAGCAGATGTAGAGGGATTGTAGGTGTACCGGCCTATCTATCCGGTTAAGGGGACCTCTTCGGAAAGACTGTGTCTCGGTCATCCGTTTCTCAAACACCATGCAGTGCGAGAAACCAAACGGAGGCGATCGAGTCTTGTGGGAAAAGTGCACAAACCTCTGCAGAGTATACAAACTGATCATGATTAGCCGTGTCCCCGGTTATGGACATCTTGAGTATCTGGTACTTGAATTATTGGTTGATCTTATCACTCTATAATTTAATTTGTTAGGTTAATGATGAACTTTTAATTTGGGATTGAGTTGGGGGTACCTTCTCAATGATTCTCAACCAACATGATAGTTAAAATAAAATTTATTCCTTTGTTGTAGGGGAAAATTGGCTTTACGCAAAAAATTTAACCCTAGAGCCTCCACCAGCCAAATATGCATATAGTATAGCCTTTATTATGTTACTTGCATTCTCTGTGTTATCTTGCCAGCATATTCGACGTGCTGACCCGTTTTCGGGCTGCAACATATCACGTTGCAGACTTTTCAGACGAGGAATAAGACGTGTAGGTTGTTTGTCATGCACTCAGCCATGCCGTTGGAGTTGATGGACTCACTTATCTTCCAAGCCTTCCGCTGTTATTTTGTTAGATGGCCTTAAGCCATAGATTTTGTAATAAGTTCTCATTGGAGACATTCGATGTAATAAGTGTGTGATTGCCACTCTGTTATAAATCCTTCAAGTACTGTGTGTGTCAGCATTACCGATCCAGGGATGACACAGAACACAGAGACTTCGGTCCATTCGGATCGTGGTCGCTACACGTCTCTGTGGTAGAAGGTGTACCCAATAGTTACTTTTGGGTATCCTATGAAGACACAATTCTCCGATTTGGGTTCGAGCTTATCAGGCTGAAGCTTTTTCACATAAGCACCGCAACCCCAAACTTTAAGGAACGACAGCTTTGATTTCTTACCAAACCATAGTTCATCCGGTGTCGTCTCAACGGATTTAGACGGTGCCCTATTTAACGTGAATGCAGCTGTCTCTAATGCATAACCCCAAAATGATAAAGGCAAATCGATAAGAGACATCATAGAATGCACCATATCCAATAGAGTACGGTTACGACGTTCAGACACACCATTAGGTTGTGGTGTTCTAGGTGGCGTGAGCTGTGAAACTATTCCGCATTGTTTCAAATGAAGACCAAACTCGTTACTCAAATATTCGCCTCTGCGATCGGATCGTAGAAAATTTATTTTCTTGGTACGATGATTCTCTACTTCACTCGAAAATTCTTTGAACTTTTCAAATGTTTCAGACATGTGTTTCATTAAGTAGATATAGCCATATCTACTAAAATCATATGTGAAGGTGAGAAAATAATGATACCTGCTGCGTGCTTCAACACTCATCGGACCGCATACATCAGTATGTATTATTTCCAATAAGTCAATAGCTCACTCCATTGTTCCGGAGAACGGAGTTTTAGTCATCTTGCCCACGAGGAATGGTTCGCAAGTATCAAATGATTTATAATCAAGTAATTCCAAGAAGTCCATCAGCATGGACTTTCTTCATGTGCTTTACACGAATATGACCTAAATGACAGTGCCACAAGTATGTTGCATTATCATTATCAACTCTGCATCTTTTGGCTTCAATATTATGAATATGTGTATTACTACGATCGAGATTCAATAAACCATTCACCATGGGTGTATGACCATATAAGGTTTTATTCATGTAAACAGAATAACAATTTTTCTCTGACTTAAATGAATAACTGTATTGCAATAAACACAATCCAATCTTGTTCATGCTCAACGCAAACACCAAATAACAATTATGTAGGTTTGACACTAATCCTAAAAGTAAGGGGAGTGTCCGATGATGATCATATCAATCTTGGAACTACTTCCAACACACATTGTCACCTCACCCTCAACTAGTCTCCATTTATTCTGCAACTCATGTTTCGAGTTACTAACCGAACAAGTATCAAATCCCCAGGGGCTACTACGAGCACTAGTAAGGTACACATCAATAACATGCAAATATACCTTTGTTCACTTTGCCATCCTTCTTATCTACCAAATACTTGGGGCCGTTCCGCTTCAAGTGACCAGTCCCTTTGAAGTAGAAGCACTCAGTTTCAGGATTGGGTCCAGCTTTGGGCTTCTTCCCAGGAGTGGCAAATTTCTTTCCATTCTTCTTGAATTTCCCTTTCTTTCCCTTCCCCTTTTTCTTGAAACTAGTGGTCTTGTTAACCATCAACACTTGATGCTCTTTCTTGACTTCTATCTTCGCCGATTTCAGCATTGCGAAGAGCTCGGGAATCGTTTTCGTCATCACTTGCATATTATAATTCATCATGAAGTTCTAGTAGCTTGGTGATAGTGACAAGAGAACTCTGTGAATCACTATCTTTTCTGGAAGATTAACTCACACTTGATTCAAGTGATTGTAGCACCCCCTGTTTAAGAATTCACCAGATTAACCAGTTAACTTGCCGATTAATCCCTACTCGTAGGGTCACCGAGTAGCCGATAAACCGATAAATCGCCTGATTAATTGATTAAATGACCGATTAACTTGCCGATTAGCCAATTAATCCCCTACTCGCCAGCCAACCGAGCAGGTACCAGTTAACGATTTCCTCAACAATGGTAGCACCCAGACATTCTGAGCACATGCTCACTAGCTGAGCTATTCTCCTCCATCTTGTAGGAAAAGTACTTCTCAGAGGTCTCATACCTATCGACATGGGCATAAGTCAGAAATACCAATATCAGCTCTTTGAACATCTCATATGCTCCGTGGCATTCAAAAAGTTTTTTGAAGTCCCAGTTCTAAGCCATAAAGCATGACACACTAAACTATTAAGTAGTCATCATATCGAGCTTTGCTAAACGTTCATAACGTCTGCATCTGCTCCTGCAATAGGTCTATCACCTAGCAATGCATCAAGGACATAATACTTCTATGCAGCAATGAGGATAATCCTCAGATCACGGACCCAGTCCGCATCATTGCTACTAACATTTTTCAAGTTAGTTTTCTTTAGGAACATATCAAAAAACAAGGGAGCTAAATCGCGAGCTATTGATCTACAACATAGATATGCAAATACAATCAGGACTAAGTTCATGATAAGTTAAGTTCAATTAATCAAATTACTAATGAACTCCCACTTAAATTAACACCCCTCAGGTTAACGAAGTGATACATGATCCAAATCAACTAAACCATGTCCAATCATCACGTGAGATGGAGTAGTCATCAATGGTGAACATCTCTATGTTGATCATATCTACTATATGATTCACGTTCGACCTTTCGGTCTCCAGTGTTCCGAGGCCATGTATGTACATGCTAGGCTCATCAAGTTTAACCTGAGTATTCCGCATGTGCAAAACTGTCTTGCACCCGTTGTATGTGAATGTAGAGTCTATCACACCCGATTATCACATGGTGTCTCAACACGACGAACTGTAGCAACAGCGCATACTCAAGGAGAACACTTTTACCTTGAAATTTAGTTAAGAGATCATCCTATAATGCTACCGCCTCACTAAGCGAAGTAAGATGCATAAAAGATAAACATCACATGCAATCAAAATATGTGGCATGATATGGCCATCATCATCTTGTCCTTTTGATCTCTATCTCCAAAGCATCGTCATGATCTCCATCATCACCGGCTCGACACCTTGTTCTCCATCATAGCGCCGTGGTCGTCTCGCCAACTATTGCTTCTACAACTATCGCTAACTCATAGTGATAAAGTGAAGCGATTACATGGCATTTGCATTTCATACAATAAAGAGACAACCATAAGGCTCCTGCCGGTTGTCAGATATCTTACAAAACATGATTATTTCATACAATAACAATTTATCACATCATGTCTTGACCATATCACGTCGCAACACGCCCTGCAAAAACAAGGTAGACGTCCTCTACTTTGTGGTTCATGTTTTACGTGGCTGCTATGGGCTTCTAGCAAGAATTGTTCTTATCGACGGCACAAAACCACAACGGTGTTTCATGAAGTTTGTTGTTTTAACCTTCTCCATGGACCGGCCATAGACAAATTCAATTCAACTAAACTAGGAGAAACAAACACCCGCCAACGACCTTTATGCAAAACTAGTTGCATGTCTGTCGGTGGAACCGGTCTCATGAACGCGGTCATGTAAGGTTCGTATGGGGCGCTTCATCCCACAATACCGCCGAATCAAAATAAGACACTGGTGGAAAGATGTATGACTATCACCGCCCACAACTCTTTGTGTTCTACTCGTGCATATCATCTAAGCATAGACCTGGCTCATGATGCCACTTTTGGGTAACGTTGCATGGAAAACAAAAAAAATTCTACGCACACGCAAGATCTATCCATGGAGATGCATAGCTATAAGAGGGGGAGAGCATCTACATATCCTATTAGATCACTAAGCGGAAGCATTTATCACACGGTTGATGTAGTCATACTCTTCGCAATCCGATCACGATCCAACCGATCTAGTGCTGAACGGACAACACCTCCGAGTTTAGCACACATGCGGCTCGACGACGTCTCCTCCTTCTTGATCCAGCAAGCGGGAGAGAAGAAGTAGATGGGATCATAGCCAACACTGTGATGGTGGTGGTGGAGCACCGACAGCACTTCGCTAAGCGTCGCCTGGACGAGGCGATGGAACTACAAAGTAACGAGAGAGAGAGAGGGGGGCGCCATAGGCTTGATGTGTTCTCTTGGGGAACCCCTTCCCCTCTATATATAGGTGGAGGGGCGTGGCAAACAGCCCCTCCAAGCCCTAGGGAGTAGCTAAGGGGGAGAGCACTTGGACTCCAAGTCCAATCCTATTCCTTCTAGGACTCCTTCCTTTTTTTTGCCTTCCCTAGCCACATGGGCTTTTGAGAACTTGGTGCGCCTAGCCGAATAAGGCCAGGGCGCCTCCCCGCGGCCCATGCTAGACCTTGGGTCATAGTGGGCCCACTTGTGGACTTGTGGACCCCTCCGAAATCCTCCAGAACCTTCTGGAAGCTTCGCGGTACAATACGAAAAAACTTCACCTTTTTCCGGAACCCAAAATATGACTTCCCATATATAAATCTTTACCTTTCGACCATTCCGAGACTCCTCGTGTCGTCTGGGATCTCATCCGGGGCTCTGAACAATATTTTATTACCCCTCATCAAATATCCCAATACTACTCTAGCGTCAACGAATGTTAAGCATGCGACTCTACAGGGTCGGGAATTATGTAGTCATGACCGAGACACCTCTCCGGTCAATAACCAATAGCGTGGGACCTGGATGCCCTTATTGATTCCTACATATTCCACGAAGATCTTTTATCGGGTGAACCTTTATGACAACATATGTAATTCCCTTTGTCTGTTAGTATGTTAGTTGCCCAAGATTAGATCGTCGGTATCTCGATACCTAGTTCAATCTCGTTACCTACAAGTATCTTTACTTGTTCCATAATAAATTATCTTGCAACTAACTCCTTAGTCACTTTGCTTGCAAGCTTCTTATGATGTTGTATTACCGAGAGGGCCCAGAGATACCTCTCCGTCACACAGAGTGACAAATCCCAGTCTCTATCCATGCCAACCCAACAGACACCTTCGGAGATACCTATAGAGCATCTTTATGATCACCCAGTTACGTTGTGACGTTTGATAGAACACAAGGTATTCCTCTGGTATCCAGGAGTTTCATGATCTCATGCTCGAAGAAACATGTATTTGACATGAAGAAAGCAATAGCAATAAAACAGAACGATCATTGTGCTAAGCTAACGGGTGGGTCTTGTCCATCACATCATTCTCCAAATGATGTGATCTCGTTATCAAATGACAACTCATGTCGATCGTTTGGAAACTTAACCATCTTTTGATCAACGAGCTAGTCTAGTAGAGGCTCACTAGGGACATAGTGTTTGTCGATGTATTACACATGTATTAAGGTCACCTATCAACACAATTCTAGCAAGAATAATAAAAATTTATCATGAATAAGGAAATATAATAGTAACCATTTTATATTGCCTCTAGGTCATATTTCCATCAGGTCAAGTTATTGCGATGAGAGCCAATGTTGGATATCGAAGAGGGATAAAGCGAGGGATTAACGTCATTGCTTGTCGTGTCACGGTTGAAAACCGCATGTGGGTTATTTTTTCAGGATGGGAGCCAATATTGATTTCTCAAGAGGGATAACAGGGAGACCAATGTTGATGTTTGTCAAGACATGGCAGAAAGCTGCACGCGGGTCACTTTTTCGCTCCTAGAGCTATGGGAGTTGCATGTTGGTTAGAAGAGATAGATAAACTAGGGAGGTTCACAATGATGGTTGTTGTTATGCGGTGATCTACATTTTTTCGATGTTTCGTAGGTGGGTCACTTTTGTAGATGCTTGTCGTTACGCGTCAGAAACCGCATGTGGGTTATGTTTCTACACTGGGACCCGATATTGGTTACTGGTGAGGCAAAATGTGGGGTACTAACATTGATGTTTATCGCAGCGTGGTACATATTCACCCTTTTGCCACTTTTTCGCTCCTAGAGTCATGGGAGTTGCATGTTGGTTAGTGGAAATGGATAAAATACTGGTTGACATGGATGTTTGTCGCGACCCGGTCAAAAACCGCACGTGGGTCGTGTTTTCATGTCGGGAGCCAATATTGGTTATATGATAGGGGTACAAAGGGAGACTGAGGTTGATGTTTGTCGCAACACGGTCGAAAAATGCATATGGGTTTCATTTTAATGCCAAGAGCCAATATTTCTCACAGGAAAGGGATAACACAGCGGACCAACGTTATTGTTTGTCACAATGTGGTAGGAAGACACACGTGGGCCACCTTTCGCACCTAGCGCCATGGGAGTTGCATGTTGGTTACCAGAAATGGGTAAAACAAAGGTTGACATTGATGTGTGTCATGACTCGGTCAAAAACCATAAGAGCAAGTACAATAAGGTGATGTAGGCGGGCTGTAAGACATTAAATATTATATTTTTGCTTACTTGGAAGAGAGAGAAGAGGAGAGAGAAGAGAAGCGGGCTACTAGTTAACAGCCGGCTGCAGCACGTGCTCCTAGGTACTTTGTGAGAGAGTGGGGTGGGCCATGTATCAACAAAGTAGTACATATTTATATCTAGCTATTGTATTTGTGGGCTATAAGCTTGGCTATATGTGACATGGCAACATCATATAGCCAGCAGCTGGCTATATTATTAACCATGCTCTAAGTGGGTCATGTTTTCATGTTGAGAGCCTATATTAATTAGGAGGTGTCCATGATTTTTACTACACGGACGAAATCTCATGTTTGTTAAGTTTTCATGATGAAGGCCATAGGAATTGTAAATTAGTTATCATTGAGTGATAAAGCAAGATACTGACATTAATTATGTTTGTCATGATGCGGTCAAAACCATGTGGGGTCACATTTTCATGGTCAATGATGAATAACATGATGCTTGATTTATATCTTCACGTATAATTTGGTTGGTTCAAAACAATGCGTGAGGCCCTTAGTTATTACGTGTTTGTGGAGAGGCTGAGCCATGGCCTGCCCAGAAGAAGATACACTATGGCTCGCAGCAGCGACACCGATGGAAAAGAGGAAGGGAAGAGGTTGATGGTTGCGGAAGAACGATGCCTAGAGTGGAGGTTGTGATGGTCGAAAAACAACAAAGGTGGTGACGATGGTAAAATATGGCAACAAGGCGCCCAGGAAGTGTGAGTGGGGGCTTCAAGCGGCGCTAGATGGAGCTGGTCGACGAGAGTGATGAAGGAACAAGACGACATGGTGGCCGTTGGATGAAAATCCAACGGTTTGGCCAGATCGATTAATGACAAATTGAGTTTTAGAGACTTGCACCTAGTCGGTCCTTAGTTATTAACAATTTTATTGCAGGAGATCAACTAAAAGATTGAGGAATAGAAATTCTGTAAAATTAGTGGACTATTAATACTGCAATCAAGGCGGTGTGTGTGTGTGTAGTTAGTAAGGCCATTTCATACATGCCGACAAATGAATTGCGCTGCCCAAGGCAAGACAATAAGTACTCTCTCCGATGCATATTAGTTTTGACTAAAGTAAAACTTTGTAATGTTTAACCAAGTTTGTAGAAAAAAAATACCAAATCAATATCATTACATGAATTGTTGAATATGTGTCTATTCTATATTTATTTAATATTGTAGATGTTTTTTTGTGGGTGAAATATTGTATTACTCACTTCAAAAAATTCATACAATGAATCATAGCAAGATTTGTAGCAAAAAAAGGCCATGAACCGAACCAAGTCACGATTCTGCCTTGTAAACGAGCAAACTTAGCTAGACTATCACTAACTTTATTTTGGCTAAGATTGATATGAGTAATACAAGAATTACGGAGTGATAAAGATATCTAATCTCCTTAATGAGCGATGCGTAGATTGATCTGTCCACTTCCCAGGCATGAATCAAATTCACAGCAATAAGTGGATCCATCTCGATCATGACCGGAAGATCACTTCTCTGGAGAGCAAACTACAACCCCTCCATACAACCACATAGTTCGGCTTCAAGGGCTTCATGACATGAGAAGAGTTTCATGCATGATGATAATATAATTACACCCTTGTCATCTCTCAGGACCATCCCTGCACCAACTGAACCATCGTCCGCGAATGGGCCATCAGTGCATAAATTTACCCAGCAAAAATTTGGAGCACTCTACTTTGCCTCATTTTTTGTTATCACATCTGGCATCTTAAACATTTTTTCATAAGTAGTGGCACCCCGGCTCAGAGCGACCGGTTTACCTTGCATTGCCCGCCCAGAGATCTAGTCTTCTGGCAACAAACAACAACTTGGTACAGAAAAGCACCGCTTTATTGATACTAGCGGAAACATAGTTTCGATATTACATCAGATAGGGAGGCCAAGCAGCACACACGATGTGGCTGAACATTATGTACATTATTTAATAAACATGAAGGGGCCTCGATCACAACATCTACGCGGTAGTGGAACGACGACAAAGTGGAACTCCATAGCACAGCGACACCGATGTGGACACGATCTAGACACGGGAAGCACTCCAATCCGATATGACTTTCCTGAAATCTGGCATGACACGCCAGGTTTGTACATTGAATGTACTTGCAAGCTCACAACAGATAAAAGCATAATGGCAAAGAATAATATGACAATTAAGCAGGTTAAATGCAATACTTTGAACATACTACTCATGTAGTGAAGATGCTTGTGCATCGAGCCCCTCAGACTCGCTTACCATATGGGTTACCTCGTAACTGTAACACCCCAAAAATTTAATCTTGTTTTATTAATTAGAATTTTGTCAGAAAGATTTATTTTCTATTTTCTGGCTTTTCTATTAATTTCAGAGCTACTTCTTTTCTCTGGATTTTTTTTTCCTCTTATCTGAAACTTTTGGATAATATTGAGGGGCTTGAATGCTTTCTTAAAACATTTGATTTTTGTTGGGTATGCAAGTGGAAGCATTTTTATAATACTTTTGCCAAGCATCAATTCTTTTAAAATGGCTTTTCCATTCTTTTAAGGGCTCCCATTGCACTGCAACCCATTTAAATTTTTCTTTAAAAATTACATAAAAATTTGCAGATGTCAGTAGATGCATATAACTCATTTTTATGCAAAAATCCAGCTTTGTGTTTTATAAATTTTGAGCAAAACATCCTCCTTTTCATTCTGGTCCAGTTTGGTATTTTGCACTGCAACCCTATTTTAAATTCCTCTAGTGATCTTGGGATCTTTCCTGCTATTAGTACTTGCTACCAAACCCTTAAGTCCAAGATATTGGACCCATTTGAATAATTTTGGTCCATGCAATAATAGCCTACATTTTCTGCCCAGATTTGGTTTTCTCAAAAACTTGCACTAACAAGTTTCTGTTTTTCTCAAAATAACCATTCCATTTTCTTGTGCATCTAGAGAGACCATGATATGGAAAGTTTGGTGGCCAGAAAACATCCCTAGATGCCCACGACATTCTGTCGAGCACCTTGTGCGTCGGGACAGAATTGGCATAGTTTTTAGTTTGCATTGTGGAGTTGCTTTCTGTGCCAAACCAGCATGTCTAATGGAGCTATAGTAACCAACCTAACTATCCTGTTAAGTCTTACCCTAACCCAAGCTTTCTAGATTGCATTGGCATTTCGTCGAATGGTTGGTGGGCATGCTCTGGGCGCGGCCAGAGCGCGCATATGGCTGCCAACGCAACCGAACCGCCGCGTCGCACTTAACCCCGCGCCCCTGGCTTTGGCTCGCCCGCAGGGCCGCGCCCCGTTCCCATCAGCTCGCCCGTGCCTCTCTGCCACCTCTGGCACCCCTCAGCGCCGCCGCAGCAAGCTCTCTCGGCGGCATGCCTTCGGCCGCAGCGCGCCCCTGCCGCGGCAGCACCGCCCAAACCATCTCCGCTCGCCAGCTGCCTCCTTGTGCAGTGCCTCGTCCGTCCGCTTGCTCCTGACGCCGTCCCCGACCTCGACGCGTCACCCTGCAAGCTACAGAGCAGCAGTTCACCGATCTTATCCGCCGCCACCGTCGAGCTTATCCTCTGGCAACCGACGAACCGACCTCCCCCGCCTATAAAAGGAGCCCCCGAGCTCGTCCAGACCCTCAGGCAACCTCAGGCCATCTCCCTAGAGCCCCCGTAGCCAGCAATCGATGGAGGGAGGCCGTCTTCCTCGTCTCCGGTAGCTTCGGCCGCCGCCGCATTCCAGTGCCGTGCGTCGCAGGCAGAGCCTCCCCCGCCCATCCAGTGCCACCATACTCTTCCCCTAGACCATGCGGAGCTTCCCAACCCCTCAAACACGACCAAGAACCGCCGTAGCTCGAGACCCCAAATCCCCCCGAGACGTCGTCCGCCGCAGAGCTCGCCGCAGGCGACTCCCTCCACCCCCGCGGACCTAGCAACCACCGGAAGGACCGCCCTGGACTGGTGGATCCATCCCCGCCCTCAGAACCCCGCGAGGAGCCGCCGTTCGCCGGCGTCGATCGCTGGAACCCCGCCTCGGCTCGGCCAGAGGAGGAAGAGGGCGCGGGCGACTGGTCAAACCTGACCAGTGGGCCCGAGGGACCCACTGTCAGTGACCCCGAGCCGGCCGCGCTGGTTTAAGTGAAGACGTAAACCTTGAAGTACGCCTTCTCCACCTCTAAAGCGTATTCTATTTCGAACCGTTTTCTTTTGCTGTTTTATTTAAAAACAGATTTTGACCAGGACTTTGACTGGGCATATCTTTTTAAATAAAACTCCAAATGAGTTGATTCTTTTTCCTACCTCTCTCAAATTTCACCTAGTTTATTTTAAGATTTATTTCAAAAATAATTATGACAACTTTTTGTACTGTTTTTTTTTAAGTTTGTGTTAATTTGAATATTTTCAAAAATAGGATTTGGAGGGAAGATCAAAACTTTCAAAAGTTTTGGAGTGCACCTCACCTCTCTGCACCTTGAAGGCAAGCATCTTGAACTCCATTATGACATAAGCTGTGTGTTGTTTGCTAGAACATATGAACTCCATCAATATGCTAAAATGGAGTAGCGTTATTTCATGTGGAAGTCATACTCTTGCATATCAACATATGGTGGAAATCTTTTCTGTTATAAGTGTGATATTGGTGACAGTAGCCACTTCTCATGCCACATATGCCTGGTGATAGTTCGGATGGAGTCCGAAGGAAGATTGTGTTCCGGTGAACACAACCACGTGACGGACATCTCGTTGTGGCGAGGATGTGCAGTGAGGCATGAAGGGGCATGAGGGGTGGTGACCCTGTCAGGAAAACTGTGGAAAGTATCTGTTGTGCTAACCATGCAGGGAACACATAAGCCTCCTGAGTCGACCATAGATCGAGTCTTGTTCCAGTAACCCCCATGCTTGTTTTCGTACTACCACTTGTCCCTGCCGCGGACAGGGTACGGTTCAGTAAGTTGTCAACCCCTTTCTTGGCACACACCGTACAGAGAGGCCATGGTGGAAGATACCGGGTGCATCCGGTAGGCATGCCACATGGTCCGGGGGCATGGGTGTTTCCGGTTGGGGCCGAGAGGGGGGCACCCCTTAGTAGCGCGCGATATAAATTTGATCCCATGCTAATCGAGGTTGTAGCCTTCCCACTTAGAGTTTTGCTTAACAAGTGTCGTGGGTGATTCCAGGCACCGGTAAGTTAAGCTGGTGTGTGCTGGTTGGGTGTGTTTTCAATTCAAAGACCGTAAGCGGAATTAGTCCCGGTGGACTAAAGGAATCCGTTACTCATGGGTAAAGAGTACACCCTCTGCAGAGTTTATATCTATTCGAATAGCCGTATCCGCGGTTAAGGACTACAGTCTGGGATGGGTCAAGTGTCGGTCTTAGCGTCGGTCTTCGGAGGAAAACTTTTAAACCAGAATATTGATCATGACGTGTGACGAATGATGATTGTGATTATTATTATTGTGGACTAACCATTTATATTGTTGTTGAATTGTTGAGTATCCCTAGGATGGTTCTACCTCCAGAATACTCATTGTGATTATTATTATATAAGCCCTTTATGTGGTGTCGCTGAGACGCCCGACTGTGGCATACTTGTTATTTATTTATAAGCCCTTTATGTGGTGTCGCTGAGACGCCCGACTGTGGCATACTTGTTATTTATTTATAAGCCCTTTATGTGGTGTCGCTGAGACGCCCGACTGTGGCATACTTGTTATTTATTTATAAGCCCTTTATGTGGTGTCGCTGAGACGCCCGACTGTGGCATACTTGTTATTTAATTTCCTTATAAGCCCTTTATGTGGCGTCGCTCAGACACCCGACTGTGGCATGTTGATTATCTATTTTCCTTATAAGCCCTTTAGGTGGCGTCGCTCCGACGCCCGACTGTGGCACGCATGTGATTTATTTTTCTTATAAGCCCTTTATGTGGCGTCGCTTAGACGCCCGACTGAGGCATGCTTTATATTATTATCCTTTCGAGGCGTCGCTTCAGACACCCGATCGGTTTATTTTATCTTCATTCTCTGATTGCTTATTCCTGTTTAGTACAAATGACCTGCTCATGTGCATCATGAATTTTATTTTGGGACTGACTAAGTGATCGTGGATTATTTCAGTGCATGATTATCACCTGCTATGTTATACCTGTTTTTCATGATGTTTGCGAGTACATTCAAAGTACTCACTGGCTTGCCCCTGGCTATTGTCTTGGCCAGATCTCTTGCTTGGATAGGAGCACAACGACGACAGCCCCGGAACCTAGGCAATGGAGATAGCAGACGCGCGAAGATAGGAGTTATCCAGGTCAGCTGTTCCTGTGGGAAATGGAGTCACATAGACGCTGATGATCTGCAAACCGCTTCCGCCGTCAACCATTAGAAAACTTTTGTTGTACACATGGACCAGAATGGTCTTGTACTACATATTTTTATATTTTGCTTGGAATTTCTGTATCAAGATTGTGTCTCATCAGCTAACAGTAATCCTGGGGCTGGTGAGCACAAGGACCATTGACTGGGAAATTTATATCCTGGAAAACCGGTCCTGACAGTAACCAATGTCATCAGCACGATGATCATTCATGGATCACAACAGAAACCACTCTTGGTTTCATAACCATATCAATACGGTGATCATTCATGGATCACAACGAAAACCAACTCTTCGTTTCATCAACAACCATCTTCATTGTTTCAACGATCTCATCACCTGACCAGTGCCAATCATATAACCTTAGTGTGCAAGATTAAATTATTTATGTTGATCCATGGTGTGACCTACTACGAACTATGTCTGTAACCAAGGACGCGGCTATCAATAGACTTAACGCACACTCTGCAGAGGTTAGTGCATTGTACACACACAATGGAATCCATGGCCTCGGACTCCCATTCGGGTGGATCAACGACATTCCAACAGAACCAACCCATTGTCATGACACTCTCTTGGCCACTCCGACCAACTCCCCTCTTAGTCTAAGTCATGGGTGGCCCCGATGTCAACCCGTGACATCCACTGCCACCGTCGTGGCAAAACTTAAACGGTCCCAAACGGGGACAAGGTACCATAATAACAACAATGGGCAGACAAGGTTATGTTTGCTTACTAGGCCAGGGTACTGCACGCCCATAACCTTCCCTCGTTGGAGGTACCGACCAGAGGCATGACAACGGACCAAATAAAGGCCTTCCCATAAAGGCAAATGTGGTTGCATTGGGAAGCTCGATTCGGTGGCACCATGACTCGATCAACATTATGTTCAAGTTGAATTATCATCAAGTTTAACTTGAAATAGATCCATAGTGTGCCATGAACATGCAAATATCTGACATGCAATTATATTCACACTTTACTGAAATGAAACGGATCAACATCATAAAATCATTCTGCAGTTGCACTACTCATCACTTTAGAGACACTAGTTTTAGCCCACTGGTTTTAACACCATCATTTTTAGTTAGGCCTTTAGCATCGTGAAAATAATAAATCATGTATGGCAATAATACCGCTCATAACCAAACCATAGTCATGCTATCAAGATCAAACTACTGCATCCAACTAGTTTATGCTCTCAAGTACTACATCAAGCTAAGCAAATCAAGCAGAACAAATAAACTAACATAACTATTATTTATTAAATGATTAAATGCATGAAATAAACCATATTCAAGTTGTGAAAATGATAGTTATTAAAATGACACCATGCAAATATTTGTGTGGCTTGTCTTAGCACAGAGGAGGGTCAGACTCCTCCTTGTTCTCCTTTAGGCAAGCTTCTCCTTCTGAAAAAAATTAAAAACAACAAAAAGAAAATATCAAGAACCACTCTGAAATTCACCAGAAATTCTAGACAGCAAGGAAAAATCTCAAATTTGGTGTGCTGCTAGGGAATTCCAATACAAACACAAGGCAAAAAGAATTAACTCTTTTGGATTCATGGTTTAGGAGTTAGGGATGGTCAAAGTTTCTGGTCAAACTGAGCTAAATATAAGAGAAAAAGAAAAAAACAGAGGGGGGTGACGTCGAAGGCGTATTCAAAGAATATGCCTCCATTCGTTCCGCTTTGGGCGCGAGTGAGAGGCTGATCGCGGGCCCCACTCACCAGATCTGGGGAGGGAGAGAGGGAAATAGAGGCGATGGTTGCCAGTGGGCACGCCGGCGAGAAGGGCACGAGGGCCAAACTGATAGGGAGGGATGGCAAGAGCAGGCTGTAGCGCACCTGCTCATACCTGTAGCACGGCAAACGGTGGTCGAAGCTGCTCGGAAACAACATCTGCAGTGGCGGCTGCGGACGGGGTTCACTGGAGTTGAAGAAGACGGTGAGGTTAGGTGGTTCCAGGGGCTCTAGAGGGGTCGGCTAGCTCCAGTGGTTCACCAGAGAGTCATTGGAGAAGTAGGATGAGCTCAAGAGGCTCTGGAGAGGTGGGGAGCAGGTAGAGGGCTTCGCCGGCGAGCTTGGGTCGGGAATGGCGGTCAAAGGCCTGCTCAGCCGGGCTGCGGCATAACTACGGTGTCATGGAGGTTGGGTGAGTGCGATGATGATCTCGGAGAGGCGAGGGATGGCTCTATTTGTAGGTGGAGGGGAGGAGGGGATCGAGCTCCGCCGGAGGGCTTTGGAAGTAGCGCATGGTGATGAAGAGCGCCAGTGAGAGGGGGAGAAGAGGCCGTGGCTCACACAACCACTGTGGGAGGGCAAAGATGAGCACAGGGATCATGTCGCGATGAGCACAGGGGCACGGGCTCACTGTGTGCTTGGCCGCGTTGTGCCCGTGCTCGTTGTGGTGAGCTCTAGCGTCAGCGAGCAGTAGGGTGGAGTTAATGGCATTAAGACAAGGATGGTGACGCGGTGTGGCATGATGCGATGAGCGGGGAAGCGAGCACACGCTCAACAGAAGCCATGGCATTGTGCAGAGCCCACTGACTGCATGCCAAAGAGCTTGGACGAACGCGGTCACTGCGTGAACTCTAGCACCACGGGACATAGTGCATTAATTTCATGCCTGGGGTGTTGACCGTGGAGTGTTTAGGCTAGGCAAGGGTTTACCAAGCCACCATGATGAGAGAGTTGATCACAGCTTTGACTGAAAGTTTCTGGACAGAAACTTGTGGCT
This sequence comes from Secale cereale, assembly GCA_902687465.1. Classification (NCBI taxonomy): domain Eukaryota; kingdom Viridiplantae; phylum Streptophyta; class Magnoliopsida; order Poales; family Poaceae; genus Secale; species Secale cereale. Next base: position 122,278,943 of record LR738710.1, on the reverse strand, counting down.
TAATTTGTGATCTAACCAAAAGGAGTTAGGAGCTGAGCTTTGGGGCCTAGGATTAGGTTACTAGGCTGAAGTTGCTCAAGAAAATTTATTTCCAAAAGATCAAGGAATAATGCACTTGCTGTACAAACTGCATTTCCTAGTTAGAATAGAAAAGATTTTTTGTAGCAAAAATATTCCACATAACCATTAAATATTTTTGCATAGGGAGGTGTGCCAAGGTCAAAAGAATTTTCAGGAATTTTCTCATATTTTTGTGGGCCAAAAAAATGAGGGTTGCTTTGGAGCAAATGTGACTGAAGTGCAATTTCAGAGAGAAAATGTATATTTTTCATTTAAGAAAAATATTCCTATGACTATTTGTGAGATATCAGAATGAAATTAGTAGTTTGAGAGGTAGGTGAGTCACTTGGGTGAAAATCAAATAAATGCCCAAGTGGTTTAGTCCAACTGAGTTTATTCAAAACTCCAAATTCAAATAAAAAGGCAACAAAGTCCAGAAAAAGAAAAGGAGCAAAAACTAGGGTGTCACAAACCTCCCCCACTTAGGATGAATCTCGTCCTCGAGATTGGGTTGCTTGGGAAAACAATTCTGGATAAGATGCTCTTAAAAAGTCCTCTCTTTCCCAAGTTGCTTCTGCTTCGGTGTGATGCTCCGACTCTACCTTATAAAAATTTATCACCTTACTGCGAGTGACTCTTTCCATTTCTTCCAAGATTCGGAACGGTTTCTCCTCATACGTTAAATCCTTAGAAAGCTCTATCTCTGCCATATCAGTCCTTTTCTCGGGTGGCAAGATACACCTCCTCAACTGCGAGACGTGAAACACATGGTGCACTTCTGACAATTCTAGTGGTAGTTCCAATTGATAGGCAACTGTACCAACTCTGGACATAACTGGGAATGGGCCAATATATCTGGGTGCAAGATTTTCACGGGTCTGAAATCTCTTCACTCCTTTCATGGGGGTGACTCGGAGGTAAACATACTTCCCGGGTTTGAAACTGATCGGTCGGTGCTTGGAATCATAGTAGCTCTTTCGTCGGGACTTGGCCACTTGTAGTCTATCTCGGATCTCCTTGACTTGTTTTTTAGCCTCCATGATTAAGTCGGTTCCGAAAATGCGGCTATCTCCGGTTTGAGACCAGTTTAGCGGAGTGCGGCACTTACGACCATATAGAGCTTCATAAGGTGACATCTTGAGGCTGATCTAGAAATTGTTGTTGTATGAGAACTCAGCATAGGGTAGACAATCTTCCCACTTGGGTCCTTGGGCCAGAGCACATGCTCATAGCATATCTTCAAGTATCTGATTTACTCACTCTGTCTACCCGTCGGTCTGAGGATGATAGGCAGTGCTGTACTTTAGTGCGGCCCCCAAGGCTTGATGGAGACGTGACCAGAATGCTGAGGTAAAGAGAGAACCTCGGTGGGAAGTGATAGTTCTTGTCACTCCATGCAAACTGATGATTCTGTACACATATAGCTATGCAAGTTGATCGGCTCGGTATGTTGTTCGGATGGGACTGAAGTGAGCTACCTTTGTGAGCATGTCCACCACAACCCATATTGCATCATTGCCTCGGTGAGTCTTTAGCAGGCTTGTGATGAAATCCATGCAGACATCATCCCACTTCCATTGCAAAACGAGTAGAGGTTGGAGAAGTTTGACGGGTTTCTGATGTTCCACCTTTACCTTGTTACATATGTCACAACAGGCAACAAAATAAGCAATGTCTTTCTTCATTCCACCCCACCAAAATGCCTGACGAAGGTCTTCATACATCTTGGTACCTCCTGGATGAATCGAGTACGAAGATTCGTGCACTTCTGTCAAGATCTTCTTTCGCAGTTCTGCTTGTTCAGGCACACAAATCCGTAATAGAAACCTTAGAGTACCTTGCTCATCCTTCGAGAAATCCTGGGTCTTGCCTTCTTGCATACACTTGACATGGTGCTGCAAGACTGAGTCATCTTGCTGAGCCATGCAGATTTCTTCTTCGAGGGTCGGGGTGACTTCCAATACATTGACAAGGTCAGCCTCAACAATAACCAGGTTAAGCTGAGCGATTTCTTCTTGGTGTTCGGGAGGCAAGGACTCCATTAAGGCATTCAGGTTGGCAGGCTTGCGACTAAGGGCATCGGCAACCACATTAGCCACAATCCTTGACCAATTCGACCCATCTTCACTGTCGGAGGTTCAAGTCCGGTTGGGTGAATATATACTTGAGACTCTTGTGGTCCGTAAATATTTGACATCTTTTGCCAATGAGGTAGTGCCTCCAAATATTCAATGCGTGTACAACCGTGGCCAATTCCAAATCATGGGTGGGGTAGTTCCCTTCGTGCAGTCGTAGTTGTCTAGACGCATAGGCTACAACCTTGCCATCTTGCATGAGTGCACATCCAATACATCTCGTAGATGCATCACATTATACATCAAAGTTGTGATAGATGTCAGGAAGGGTCAACACAGGTGTTGACGTCAATCGGGTCTTCAACTCGTTAAAACTCTTCTCACAGTCCTCGGAACATACACACTTCTTATCCTTCTTAAGGAGTTCTGTCATAGCCTTGGCAATTTTAGAGAAGCCTTCAATGAATCGACAGTAATATCTGGCCAATCCAAGAAAACTCCGGATCTCAGTCATTGTGTTGGTTGTTGTCCATTCAAGCACATCCTTTACTTACCTTTGATCCACTACTATGCCTTCTGCGCAAAGAATATGCCCCAAAAATCTGACTTGCTTGAGCCATGTGGGGACCCCGACTCATAAGTCAAGATCACCGAATGCATGTATACAGTGATCCCAGAGATCAATGCTCACTGAACACACATAAGTTGAATAACAATAGTCTTACATCCATACATATCGTTTTACACAAGTAGGACCATTATGGTCAAGTCTTGAGTATATCATCGCAACGGAAATCTTCAATAACAACTTGGACCCATGCCATATGCCTTAACCCTACAGGTATTCTGACTCAGAAGCATCCTAGCTCGCATGTTCATCACCAAGAAATCTTTGTCATATCCTGTTCTTTCATGCCTGGCCAATATAATAACTAGTGGCAAGCCAATGATTGCTTTGAATGTACTCGCAAGCAACCCAAGAGTGATAACAGAATAATTATGGAAGGCTCTACTACTAAAATTGACAGTTTTGTGGAAAGCTAGTTTTTCTCATGCAAGTATGATCAATATTTATCAAGAACATGAATGCGTCTGCAACAAGTATCAGCAGGTTACAGAAATCAAGATCGAGAAAGAGTCATGAACAAATCATGCTCAAGCTCATAGTGAATTCCTCATGAATCACGCCAACAGATTTACCAAACCGTGTTATTTTCCAGAATGTTATGGACATAGTCTAAGAAGCACCACCCAACTGTCCTTGACCATGGACACGGCTATTCGAATAGTTTTACACTCTGCAGAGGTTGCACACTTTACCCACAAGATCTGGGGAACTTCCGTGTCATCCATGACCCGCGGTACCTCAAGTACCCGGGGTAAGTACCTGATCACTATCTTTCCCTAGACAAGACTTACATAGAGTCCACTCGATTGGTAGTAACCCATGTGCCTAACATTCCACATCATAAGTTTTTGGAGCCATGCTCCCATATTCATCACATACCACAAGCACGGGGTACAAACGATGTGTCTGGTGCCTTGTAAAAACAGTCATGGCCGCCTATCCAAGCACGACCCCGTCCCGGGAGTGACCGTGTGTCACCCTGTCACTAGTAATGCAGGCACCATGCTAGTATTGGCCTAGGTAATCAATAATGCCCTTTCCCATACAAGGGTAGAGTGGTTGCGCATGTTTGGTTGGGACGGTCGACAAATCTTAAATCTAATCCGTCTCTGTAAACAACACTTTCATCAAGCCTCGGTACACTACATCTCCACCAAGTAGTGCCCTAGTTCATCATCATCTCCCAGGGGCATTAGTCTCACCCACTGGGTTATTTGCAAGTATGTCAAACCACACTTATTTCTTTCAATGCATAACCCTGATCCATTTTTGCGTAGCCAACTACTATAGCATATTTCTACAACCCACCAACGTAACTCTAAACAAGGATAGAGTCATGAACAATGCAATTATCCATGGGGTATGCAACGGAAGGAAGCCCAGCAAGGTTGCCATTCAAGGTATATCATGCACTCAGTGAAGCAACGGAAATGCTATTATGATGTAAAATGGTTCATCATGGTCAAAGGGTTGCTTGCCTTGTTCATCAGAGTCTTCAAAGCTTCTGGTCCATCTCCAAGTACTCTGTATATTCCGTCAACTACCATTCAAAACAATCACAATAAGTAACACCACCAGGCAAAAATAAAAGTGCTCTAAAAATAAGAGTTGGACTTTTCTAGGATACCTCTGGTCATATGAGGAATGACCAAAGTGATTTCATTGGAAGTGGATCAATGGATATTTCTAAACATTTTGATATGATGGAATCAAGAGGTTTATGGATTTGCAAGAAGTGTCCAGAAGAATTATTTTGAAAAATGAGCAAAGGCACCCATTTAACAAGAAATAATTTTAGGAGCATCTAGGAGTTTGTTTCACTGGATTTGGAGTTCTAAGGAATTTCCTAGGAATTTACAAAGTTGGTTATACATGGATAATTGGACCAATATTTCATGTGGTACATAAAGCATTGGGAAAAATGTTCAAAAACTAAGTTTTGAACATATATGTATCTAGGAATTTGAATCATTGCATTTGGATCAAGAATGGGCCCACCATGATTTTCTTAAGTTAGTCACAAAAATTAAAAAAATGTGATTCCATAAATATTTGTGAAAGAAATATTTCTGGAAAAATGTGCCAATAGCACCATGAGGTAGATCATGATTTATAGAGTCACTAGAAATTTGAATCATCAAATTTGGAGTTCAAATGATTTCATTATGGATTATAGAAGCACGCTGGAAAAGAAAAAGAAAAAGGTCCAGGATTTACGTAAAGCGTGCACAGGGCACATGATAGCCTTTGGGCTGGCCGAGTGGCTCAGCCACGCGGGGCGCCCAGGCGACGTCGATGGCGCACTTTGGGAATGTGCCAACAGAGTGGGGGAGGCGCCAGCAGCCGTACCCGCCTCCACTTTAATGACGTGGCGGACAGCGCGCTACTGAATCGTGGGGCCCCGCTGCAGGGCCATCTCCCTGGCTCTGCGTTATCTCCTTCCTCGCGCGGGAACGACGGCTGGGGAGGCAGAGGCTTGCGCGTCGCCCTGTGCCGGCGACACAGGCCATCCTCGGCGAGGCTGCGCGTGCCGGAGAGCTCAGGGAGGCCCGCCACATTCGGTGGTGGTTGAGAGGGTCGCTGACGAGCTCGATAGCGAGCCTTTTGTCGATCGGAGCAGAGGGAAGTGAAGCTGAGGATGGAGCCGACAAACTCGGCCATGGAGAAGAGGAATTCGAGGGCAGAGTGGTTCCTGGAGATCGTGGGGTTCTCGAGAATGACCAGAGGGAGCGGGGAAAGCAGTGTCGGCTCGGGTATGCCCGAGGGAATGGCGGTGGTACTCCGGCCTTAGAAGGGGTAGGAGGGCACGACTCTGTGAGGGCTGATGTCTGGGAGGTGCATGGGAGAGAGGGGGATCCAGAAGAGGCGAGGGAGTGCTCGGGGGAAGGCTCTATATAGGGGGTTCGTCGGTGCATCGTGGGCGCGGTCTATGGCACGCTCGGGTGAGCTCGTGGAGGGAGAAGGAGAGAAAGGAAGGAGGGGGCGGACAGTGTTGCGTGTCACGGACATCAAGGCGACCTCGGGGGACACAATTCCGGCGCCCAAGGCTGTCGTATGCCCTTGGCATGAGTGAGCTACAGTGTGGGGGAGCACTCTAGTGTGCTCCAGACCGCGAGCTCTGCATACCATGGCATAAACAAAGTGCCCTGGGCATGCCCCACCTTGTCTACTAGCTTCTAGATCTCCTGGAGATGCCATGAGGTAGCTTTGGTACTAAGGGAGAGGTAGGAAAGTAAACTAGAGGGGGGGAGAAATGCTGCCATGGCTGTCCAGATAGGTAAATGGGGGCTTTCACCCACCAATAATTGAGCAATGGGCAGGGGAGAGTTACTGGAGGTAGATGGTGATCGGGATCAGCTCTAATAAAAATTTGACCTAAAGGAGATAAGTGGAAGTGGTCCAAGTGGAGGTTCTAGCAAAATAACAAAAGGTGTTTGATAGTGATTTGGGAAAGTAAATGCATTCTTCTTGACATGAAAACTAACAAGATCAAATGGCATATAGAATTGAGGTTGGTCACAAAGTTTGAGATCATTTGGAGAAAGGTTCCAGTGTAACTTTGACAAACCCTAGAAATCAATATAAATGAGTTTTCCAAGATTTATACATGCAAATCATTCCTCCTTGATACACCACTTGGTTTAGTGTAATCATTTGGGATTGTGAGCATGTCCACAAAATTTGAGGTCATAAGTAAAAAGTTGAGAATGTAGAGTTGTTCAAATTTAGATCTGGTCAGAAAGGGTTTTGGGGCACTTTGGTCAAGTTATACTTCTCCAAAACTTGTGAAATTTGGTCTATATGCATAATTAGACCATTTTATTATGTGCACCAAGTTTGAGAGCATTTGGACATGTTTGGCAATGTAAAGTTAGTCAAACTTCAAAATGGACCGAAATGGTTTTGAGGGGGTTTGATGATATTTTCTTGATCTTCAATGCTAGAATTTTCTTGGAACTAATGAATAAAAATTCCTTTGTAAATATTTCAAATGCTTGAAATATACATAAGGGTTTTTGAGGGATTTGACCAATATTTTGAACATGACCATGTGTCGATACTCATATATATGGACAATATATGTCCACTAAGCTTCCCTATATTTTCTCAAATATTTTTGAAACAATAAAATAATTTTAACCTATTAAAGACCATTTTTGGCCTTAAGAAAAAGCATTTAAATAAAATAGCAAAATAACTTTGAAAATAATATTTTTGTGGCTTTGGGGAGTCCTATATCTAATAGGATTCAAATATAATTTTTGAAAGATTTTTCACACCCTTAATTAAGTACTTGTAGTGCAAACCTCAATTCATGGGTTTTTGGAAAACTAAATTTAGAAAATACTTTTTGGGCAATTTTTTTTGTAAGAAAATACTATTATGTTATACACACATGCCATGATTATTGGGCAAAATGTTTGGATCAAGGAGAAGGAGTATAAGAGTAGGAGGATTTATTTCATTTTTAGAGCACTTGGAAACATCAAACAAAGACCAAAACACTCAAAAGTTTTTGTAAAACCATATTTTAGCATGATTATTAGCTTAAGTGTTGTGGCATGAAAATCAGGGTGTGACAGACCTACCCCCCTTACAAGAATCTCGTCCCCGATATTCCCAGACTAGGTGTGGAAAGGAATACCGAAGCTTTGGATCTGGGGTAGTATTCACGTCCTGATAATGCTTATGCTTCTGAGTGGTGCTCCATTGATTCTTGAAGTGCTTGGTGGTGTGGCTTTTTGTATGAAGTTCTGCTTGATCCTGGTTGCGAATAAGTCTCTCTGTAGGTCATAATGATATGGAGGTCGATGGCTTGGTGATCGATGTCCTCGCAAAGACCGCTCTAGTTAGGAAGTTGGAAACGTTTCCGGAGTGGTATCGTGTGGAAAGACGTTGTGCACAGTGGGTAACTCAGGTGGTGACTCCAACTGGAAACCGTCTACTCTTCGTCTTGTAGTGATCTTGGAGGGGGCCGATAAATCTTGGCGTGAGTTTCTCTTTGACATGGGAATGCTTGGTTCCTCCGAGAGAAGTGGCTTGCAGATACGCCTGGTCTTCGACGTGGAGGTTTACTTCTTGACAATGGTGGTTGGTGTAGTTCTTCCTTCTTGACATGGCGGTCTTCAAATGTCTTCTAACCAGCTGACCAGCTCTTCTTTTGTCTTCGGGTAGACAAGTAGGTCATCAAATAATGATGTTACCCAACTTGTCCAAGTACTTCGTGGATGTTTGTCCACAGGGTTCATAAGGTGGGTTGGGGTACTGGTGGTGGTCCTGGTTGAGTATTGGCAAATGTCTTCTCGACCTAGAGCTAAAGCCCGTGGTCATGATCCGACCATGTTGTGGCTAGCTGAGGCACAAGGGTTCCTGGGATTCTAGTGTGCGAGTGAACATTTCTCAGCTTATCCTTAAGAACAGTTTCTGAGATGCCAATAGTTCTACCTAGTCCTTCAAACAAATAACCTTATATCACTAAAAGCATCATCTCGTATAGGTCAACTCCAATCTTCACTCATGCCATACATATCCTCATGACTCCCAAGAGGAGGTCTAACAAAATTATACATGTATACGATCCCCGAAAATCATATGTATGGCTACCCCTAAGAATCCATAGGTAGAGCATACAAGCTACTAAGTTTTAATTCAACACAACCATGCAAGTGCCATGCCTATTCTTCTAAGGTTTAAGACAATGCATCTCTGTCCTAGGGAAACATGTCGTATGCCACTCCAAGATATTGTTTCCTTCCTATGAATCAGCCCATTAACTTCCATCATTCACTATGTGATCGTTTAATTCTACAAATCCAATGTCTATGGTGTTGATCTCCTAAAGTCCCTATATTCCCCAGATACTTGGAAGGGCTATCCATTACTATGGCAAGTCCACCAAATTCCCACCATCATGGTCTAATAAACTACAAGGTTACGCTTATATAGATCCCTAAATTAACTCCGACAATCAATCCAATATCCTAGTTTATGGTCCACCGAGAATCATGGTATCACGATCGAGATCATCGGTCTAAATCCAATTACTCCGAACCATGTAGACATACTTAGCATCTATACTCAACTAGAATCACCTACTTAAATCCAAATCGCATGTCCAAGGAGAATTTCTACACTTTCCCCCAAGTCTTTTTTGTACTGGATACTATCTTCTATCAATATCCCGGCTAGGTCAAATCGTTATACCCCCAAAAATTTCAGCTTGTGATCACAATTTGTCCTACTAAATCCAATTTACTCAGAGGTAATGAAGGCTATACTACTCTATTGATGTGATCCCACCAAGGTCATTTGCCTTCATGAAAGCCTCATAATCCACCAAAGTCTCAGATAATCTCCTCAAAGTCACTGATATTAACTTATCAAGTCATTTGTCCTCTATTACTATATCCTCAAAGTTTTCTTACCTATGGCATCGTTAGTTCTTGTGCTATCTTAGGATGACAATGGGCTTGCTCACTTCATTCACTAGTTTCATAATGAACCTTGTGTTGTGCAGGGATACGGAGGCTTAACTGGTCCTCTTGCAATTCTGTGGGTTAAGCACTTGGTTAAGGATTCAAGCTGGGATATCTAGCGAAGGGATGGTTTTCCAGTCTTGAGGGGTAAACATAACTCTACAGGGTAGCACTTGGTTGAGGAGGTTGTGGCTAAAGTCGTCAGTGCTAATTGGTTGCCGAACAAGAATCCATGGTGTATCTTGTCTTGCCGGTCTTTTGTTGAGGAGAGATATGAGAGGGAAAGGTAGCATATAGGAGGGGGATGCCTAAAGGGGGTTCTATAGTGCAAGTGCAAACAAACATGTGATGTAAAGGCTACACACATTCATTATAATAAGATAGGTGATATAGTCGTGTACATGCTGCCCAAGGCAAAAGTGCGACTTATATCATAACATAAACAAATAAGAGCAGACAACACACAACATGGTTTCATTTGAACCATCACATGGAATCGACTTTGCAGAAGGGGTACACGACTCATCTTACCCTAGGGGTTCTTGGACTTGACAGTCGTGCTTGCTTCCTTTCCCGAGGAGAAGGGCCTTCAGTCTTCAGCTTGTAGGCCCTCTGGCGGTGCCGGTGGGTATGAGACAGTTGGCTGCTTGTTGGGACACTCCTGTTGATATGCCTGAGTTCACCACACCCGTGACATGTGACGGAAGAAAAGAGGTTGTTATCCAGTCTTGGGTCATATTGTTGGTTGCCTGACGATGGTCCTCCACGAGGTGGATATGGAAACATATTCCTATGCCTTCTTCACGGGATTCGGCTACGAGCTCCCCGAAGTTCTTCAATCTGTTGGTTCTGATTAGCAACGTAGACTTGTAGGGTAGTGATTTGTTATTCCCACTCGATTACCTTCTTCTTCTCGATGAAGTGAAGGTGTACAAGTGAAGGAAAATCCTGACGGGACTTAAGGAATTCTTCAGTGAGTTCACGCAAAAGATAATAAACCGTGTGGGCGAAGCGCATCTGGAGCTTTAGGGTTGAGTCTTCGTCTCTTATGGAAATCAGTGCTTGTGAAGTGGTTCCTGATACACTCTTGCTGGGTAGGTAACAGGTAGCTTGTTCCTCCTTCATTTCCGAGAGGAGTTCTCGAAGGCGGAGAAGGGCTTTGTAGGCCACTTACTGAATGGACAAGTTCTGAGTTGGCATAGGTGGTCCGAAAAAGAATCAACTTTGAGGTGAGGTCTTGGTAGGTACGACCACTTTGGCATAGAACTCTGTTTTGAACTCGCCATTGTCCAGTTCGTGCAGGGTGTACATCGATTCAGAAGGATGGTGGCATTGCTGGAGGCAGTCCCTTAGGAGTGATGGAAATCCGGTCATGAGGAGTCTTGTGGGGGCGACGGCCATCTACAAGGAGGTTAGAGCATCTCCAGTCGTTGGCCACCCAGGGGGCACTTAAAATTGCTGCCTTGGGGGCGTATTGGCACTAAAATCGGCGTGGGGCTTTCGGGTCCCCAGCCTCCGGCCCCAGGGTCGCCCCAGAAGGCGTTTTTTTATACAAAATAGGAATTTGGCTAAAGTTCGGCGAAAATGACATTTTATAGCATAGTTTTTATTACAAAAACAAATTTAATGTCATTCTACGACGCAAAGAACGCGGCGAGCACGGCGAAGTCGCCGTCTTCCTCGTTGGCCTTCTCCTTCTTGACGCGGGTGCCGCCCCTGCTGGACCACTGGCCGGCGGTGCGCTGGCGGACCGGTGCGGGTGGTGTGCCATCGTCGCTGTCGTTGTCGAGGACGACGAAGCCTCGCCGATGCCATGTGGCGAGCTCTTCATAGGTGCAGCACTGGCGCTCCATCACCGTCCGCGCCTAGTCTTCGCGCGCCCACTTCAAGGCCACCGCATCGTCGAGCTCCTCCTTCTCGCCGACAGCGAGCCCGGGTTCCGTCTTCACAGGAGCGAACCCATGCTACTTCTTGACGGCGGTGAGCCCCGGCTCCATCTTTGGCCTGACGAAGCGGGGAGGAGCCGAGGAGTAGGCGCGCCCGCCATCCTCGTTGATGACGATGCCGGCCGAGCGGGGTCTACGCTCCGGGCTCGGCCTTGATGCCGAACACCGCCGGAGAGCCGAAGGAGTGGGAAGAGGAGCAGGAGGAGGAGCAAGAGGAGGAAGACGAGCCGGAGATGAACCTCATGGGCATCCATTGCTGGGCGCCGCGGCGGGGGACCGGGACGGAAGCCGGGTATGTAAGCGGCTGGTTGTTGTCGCCCTCGAGTTGCGCGAGAACCTCGTGGAGCGTCCAGCCGGGGGTGGCCCACCACATGCGTCGCCCCTCGTTGTTCCACCGGCCCCCACCACTGGCGCCCCATTGGTGGAGGCGAGCCGCTGCTCCTACCGGCGCTGGAAGTACGCCGCCCACGCCTCGTGGTTGTCGGCGGGTATTGCGGGAGGGCCCGCTGCTCCTCGGTCAGCGACGACCGAATGCAGTCAACTTCGCTGGCAAAGTAGTCACTACAAGAAATATGTCAACTTGTGACCACCACTATTGGTCACTGAATGGTCACAAATTTCCATTTGTGACCTTTTTGTGACCAAAAACATAATGTCAAAATATGGCCATCATAAACTGACATTAGCGACCTTCTCTGTGAGAAGGTCATAGACGTTTATGACCAAAATATGCCTACTGTCGTGTTTTGGTCACTAGCAGCCTCCCCAGGCCACGTAGGCATCCGACGAGGCACAAGAATCAGCCCGGTCCAATTCGATTTTCTACATGGGCCTAGCCCAACAATTCGGCCTTTTTAATGTATTTTTGTCCTATTAATTTTTGCTAGCTACATGGGCCTGGCCCAGCAATTCAGCCTTTTTATTTCTAGATGCGGCCTTTTACATCGTATGATCTTTTATTTTTTGCCATTTTATTTTCCACTGTTTTACATTTGTCCCAAATATCATAATATCATACACTGGTCCCACGCGTCAGAAATTTCAAATGTGCTCAAATTAGTTTGATAAGTTGGTCGCATGAGTCATGTTTCCATTGCACACATTTTCAAATCACATACATAATTACTAGTTCATATGAAACAGAAATAGTAATTCTGAAACATACAACATTTCAGTCAGAAACGAAGAGAAGATACATGAAATTCTAGAGTTCACAATGCCTAGATAACCCAGCTATTATTACATAACTTGCTATATAAGAATGTCTTGGAGCTTCTTTGAACATCTTTCATCTTGAATTTACGCAAAATATCTGCCAACAAGAAAACAGAACAGCAATGATAGGGTGAATAACAACAACAACAACAACAACAACAACAGGTGATGGTGTGCTATTTAGTAGTAAGATCATGTCTGGAAAGAAACATGCATGAAAATGAAGAGCTAGAGCAAGCCTACATGAATATTAAGAAGTGCTATTTAGTATGGGTGCCCTCAAGTTTTCGTGCACATCATGGAATGCATCATTTTGCACCAGCTTCACCTTTCCCGTTATAAAATACTAGAGAGGGAAAATAAAACAAATCTTATAGTTGCATAGTGACATGTTTACTTTTACAGATCGTATATAATATATTTTTTATGCCAGGAATGGATCAGTTTGTACAAATACTAGAAAGGGCAAATAAAACAACAGATTTGCATAGGGCAAATAAAACACATTAATCTGTAGTTGTTCTACACTTCCACTACAACACTCAAACTTATGTTAGGCACTAACAATACTAACCTACAGGTGCCAGCATGGTATATTGGTACAAGTGCAGGTCATGCAATGAATGTCACTTTAACAAATTCACCCAAAGGAAAGTACAATAGACCATCCATTCAAGACAGCATCTAACAATAGTAGTAAGCCCACACAGACTAACATCACAAGGGAGGAGAGAATAAAGGGAACCAAGACCTGATGATGATAGTGTCAACGATGATCTGATTGGGATAGCATCGCTGAGGTGGATGATCCACACACATTTTTCATCGAAAGTTACACCTGCATGATTTAAAAAAATTAAGTATTGTTCTTTAAAGCACAAGAACATTAAGAAACACCCAAACAGAACACTAAGCTATGAACACTAGAGGAGCAAGCATACTATGAAACTGAGGTGTCTCAATCTGAAGGAAATATTGAATTGCAAATTTCATTCTATATTATCAAATTGTTATCATTCCTGAAATGTTGTTTTTCATACAGTTAGCAGGGTCGCACTTAATTAAAGGGCAGGTGAGCCCATGATAAGTAGCATCAAGAAAATTGGGCAGAAATGAGAAGGGCATAGTTTAGAGTCCTGTTAGTTAGCGTTCACAATCGAACCTTGTGGAACTGCAGGAGGAACAAATGGCAAGTTCAGTATTGGGCGCATAGCTGGAAACCATCTCGTTCAGCGTCTACGTGAGAATCATCCCGATGGCAGCCCACCGGTACATCTCAAAGGTAGTCGTGACTCCAAAATCCTTTCCCCTACGACATCAACAGTACAGGATTCAGAAAACCATAACTAACCATTTCATTAAGTTCAACACACACTGAAACTACAATAATAATCACCGATCGTGGCACAACATATGCACAAATTATATATTACAAAAGAAAGTCAAGCAAATCAACTCCCTGATCCCTTCCTCCCCTACAATGGCTAATATGGGTGTGCTTCTCCCGAATGAACAAATTTGAATAGATTTTTCTAATACATGTGCTAGTATGGGGATGCTTCTCCCGAATGACTACATGTGCACAGATTTTTCAAGTGAATGAGGACTCCAAGAACAATTAGAGAATGAATGAATGTGAAAGCCATAGAAGTATCATTAGTACAACAAGCTGCATGATCCTACTATCACTAGCACAACAAGCTGTAGGTTTGCATACTTCATGAACCATGTACATCATGACAGATACAATATCATCTAATGCTCGACTATGACAAAAATTGAACAATTACACCTCACAAAGGCAGATCATAGAATCATAGAGCAAGTAGGATGGGTAGAAGGGGAGCTGAGGATCTCACTGGAAGGGGTTGTAGCCTAGGCTCGGCTTCATCACCATGATGGCGGCCAGGGGAGGCAACCAAGCCTACCAGCGCATAGCCACCACTACCGCCGCCGGAACCGGAGCGGATGGAGTGAATCGCCATCACATGGGTTACCGTCACCAAAGAATCTGGCAAGGGGTGAAGTATGCACATTTAAGTACAAAATATTGGCGTCAAGAACCAAGCAGTAGCAAGCAGAAGCTAAATTCTAGTAAACGATGATTAGTATACAAACACAGGCAGACTAGACTAACTATAAGAAATTAACCTCTCCCAAAAGGGGCAAGCCACACAATACGTACTACAAGCTTCCAATTCATGGTACTACCTTGAGAACGGCAGGATAAGATACACTACAGAGCAACTGGTAGTGTCCTGCATTGACCATTGGTGCAGATGGTATCCATGCAACACACAAGATCAGCGGCAAGTAGTACTTACAATACTTCAGTTCAGATGGCATCCATGCAACACACAAGATATGTGATCCCTCAACAAAAAAATATATGTCATAGTAATTTCCAAGTACTTGCAGCTAGAGCAAGTATGCAATGGAAGCGACTGCATTACTCATGATTGTTGTCTCTGAAGATGAAGTGCTCCTAGTATATACAGTACTTTAATGCAACAAAAGGCTAGCACTAGAAATAACATCTTGCTTGCTCTGGCCATGGAATATTATACTCTCGACAAGAAATACACATCACATTTTCTCGACAAAGAAAGAGACTAGTATCTCATCACATGTAACTGCAAACATAGCATGTAACGCATGTATAGATTAACAAACATAGCATTATATGCTCACGTCCTTGATGTTGTCATCAGATCCAGGCATAATTGCGCGTTTATTCCAAATCACAAGAGCAATGAAGTTGAAGGCAGAAAAATACCTTTGGAACGAGCGAGGAGAGGGGGTGAAGGCCTCGTAGGAAAGGGGCAGCACCAACGCGAGGAAGACCGCGATGTCGGGGGCGGCGAGGCGGCGGCCCAGGGCGACGGTGAGGCGGACGGCGCGGGAGATCCGGCGGACCTCCTTGGTCAGTGACCCCGCCTCAACCACGGACGCAATCTCCTACAGATCTGCATCCACAGAGAGGCAGACACACGTGAGCTACCGCCCGCTGAGCGCCCACGGTGCCGGAAGCTGAGCTAGCGGTCGTGGCGGACCGCGTCGGTGTCGCGCCGCAACAGATCTCGGCGTCGTTGGCCACACCCCGCCGCCAGTGCCGCGTGCCGCTCGACGAGGGCGCCGACCTCTACGCCACCATCCTCGCCGGGATCGGGCGTCCTCGCCGAGATCGACTGCTACGTCCTCGCCGGGATCGGGCATGGGAGGTGGCGGCGACAAGTGAGTCGAGATGAGGGGAGGAGGGGATGGATAGGGTTCGTACGAGAGAGACAGAGAGAGTTGCGGCTGTGGGAGACGAGGGCAGGGGATGGATAGATTTTTTAATTTTTTTAGGGCAGGGGGATGGATAGATTGTTGGCAAGGGATGGACGGATGGATGGCCGCCACTTCATCGATCCGAGTGAGAGCTAGTTCCACCAATGAGAATAAAGTACAACAAATTGTGTTTACATTTTTGTTTTCTTCTACTTTTTTCACATTAATAGGTACTAAAGTACCTATTTAATTTTTCCAAAAATAATTTATAGATACTAAAGTATATATTTCATCAGAGATACTCTAGAATGTTTGTAAGATTCAATGCCTAACTACCGAAATTTCATTTTCTATTTTTCGAGTGCCCAAAAAGTGGTTTTTTTGTGAAGGACCTCCCAAATAATTGTTGCAAAATTGGACCAAATCATTTTATAAAATAGTAGGCCATATTTAATGCACAATTGACCAAATCGTTGGGTGTAAAAAGTTTTGATCCACCTCTCGTGAAAAAGACAAATTTCGGTCGATTTCAGTTGGAAGTGGGTCAAATTTGAACTATAGCTGCATTGTAGTTTGCTCTTTATTTTTTACAAAAATCATTTCTAGGTACATAAGTATCTATTTAATCAGAGAAACACCAAAAACTTACCAAGATTCAACCACTAGCTAGGAACGGTCATTCCCGCCGTTTTGACCGCATTTTGAAACGGGCATAAACAATTAAAAAAAAATTAAAAAAATGGAAAACCTTCGCATTGTGTCATTATATATGACCAAGTTACCAGGAAAAATAATAAACTTGTAATACGGAAATTATTTTTAAAAAATGTTCTCAGAAATAAGCTATCATGCGTGAAGATTCATGGCTTTCAAGACAAATGATCAATCTTATGCCACATTCATGGCATAGTTTGTTCAAATGATCTCATATTGTGCACAAGGGTGCATCTTGGAATGGCAAACAATGTTGCCTAAGGGAGTTTTCACTTTCTTTGGACGAAAAAATCATTTTCCATTTTTCGAGTGCCCAAAAGGAGGTTTTTTTGTGAAGGACCTCCCAAATAATTGTTGCAAAATTGGACCAAATCATTTTTATAAAATACTAGGCCATATTTAATGCACAATTGACCAAATGGTTGGGTGTAAAAAGTAATGATCCACCTGTCGTGAAAAAGACAAATTTTGGTCGATTCAATTGGAAGTGGGTCAAATTTGAACTGTAGCTGACTTGTAGTTTGCTCTTTATTTTTAAAAAAATCATTTCTAGGTACATAAGTATCTATTTAATCAGAGAAACACCAAAAAAATACCAAGATTCAACCACTAGCTAGGAACGGTCATTCCCGCCGTTTTGACTGCATTTTGAAACGGGCATAAAAATTAAAAAAAATCAAAAAATTGGAAAACCTTCGCATTGTGTCATTATATATGACCAAGTTACCAGGAAAAATGATAAACTTGTAATACAGAAATTATTTTAAAAAAATATTCTCATAAATGAGCTATCATGCGTGAAGATTCATGGCTTTCAAGCCAAATGATCAATCCTATGGCCACATTCATGGCATAGTTTGTTGAAATGATCTCATGTTGTGCACAAGGGTGCATCTTGGAATGGCAGACAATGTTGCCTAAGGAAGTTTTCAATTTCTTTGGACGAAAAATTCATTTTCCATTTTTCGAGTGCCCAAAAGGAGGTTTTTTTGTGAAGGACCTCCCAAATAATTGTTGAAAAATTGGACCAAATCATTTTTATAAAATACTAGGCCATATTTAATGCACAATTGACCAAATGGTTGGGTGTAAAAAGTTTTGATCCACCTCTCGTGAAAAAGACAAATTTCGGCCGATTCAGTTGGAAGTGGGTCAAATTTGAACTGTAGCTGCCTTGTAGTTCGCTCTTTATTTTTTACAAAAATCATTTCTAGGTACATAAGTATCTATTTAATCATAGAAACACCAAAAATACCAAGATTCAACCACTAGCTACGAACGGTCATTCCCGCCGTTTTAACCGCATTTTGAAACGGGCATAAAAATTTCAAAAAAATCAAAAAATTGGAAAACCTTCGCATTGTGTCATTATATATGACCAAGTTACCAGGAACAATAATAAACTTGTAATACGGCAATTCTTTTAAAAAAAGTGTTCTCAAACATGAGCTATCATGTGTGAAGATTCTTGGCTTTCAAGCCAAATGATCAATCCTATGGCCACATTCATGGCATAGTTTGTTCAAATGACCTAATATTGTGGACAAGGGTGCATCTTGGAATGGCAAGCAATATTTCCTAAGGAAGTTTTCATTTTCTTTGGACGAAAAAATCATTTTCCATTTTTCGAGTGCCCAAAAGGAGGTTTTTTTGTGAAGGACCTCCCAAATAATTGTTGTAAAATTGGACCAAATCAATTTTCTAAAATACTAGGACATATTTAATGCACAATTGACAAAATGGTTGGGTGTAAAAAGTTTTGATCCACCTCTCATAAAAAGGACAAATTTCCGCCGATTTATCTGGAAGCGGGTCAAATTTGAACTGCAGCTGCCTCACAGTTTGCTATTTATTTTTTTCCAAAAATCATTTCTAGTTACATAAGTACCTATTTAATCATTAATACATGGTTTGGTGGCGATACGTCGAGGTTTCGGCGATGGTCGAGGGCCCCAACTCTAGAGCGCGTAAACTTGCATGCCCGTCGCGTGGTCACCGCATGACTGTGGCGTTGCCATGTGTTCTGGGCGGCCTAGGCATGTCTAGTGGGTTGGGCACTCCCCAGGTAGGTGTTAGGAAGAAAATTACAACATAAGATTCTCACGAGGAGACCGATCGATGCTCAAACATGAATTAGCAGCCAAGTGTTTGATTAGCGGTACGGGAAATGCACATGGCTAATGGGCGTGAGTTTTGGTTGAGGATGATCAGTTACTAAGAAGACCGTCTCCACAAATTTTCAGCTCAAAAGGAGGAGTCTAGGTGGTACTTGCTTTGCAAAGTACCACACTGGACATTAATACGAATGTTGAATCTGGGCTCATAAATAATGAATGGATTGAGCCGGCATTTGGTGGAGGATAGTTATTTGGGCATAGGAAAGCACTGTAGAAAATGGATACCATTTGGACATGACAAAGTGGTACTTCCTTCAGAAAGTGTTTTTTTGAACAGAATAGGAAAATGAATATATGAATTATTTTTGAACTAGACAAGGAAGGTTTTTTTTTACATATTTGACGAAGATATGACCCAAAGAATTTATGAGATTTTTTGGGGAATTTTGGGAATGACAGAAATATAGGTTGCTTCACAACCTAGGGCAAAAATTGCCACATGGACATGACACATAGGCAAAACCGATGAAGTGGAGCCTAGTCGTAGCAACCCACCACAATTTACAAGGTTATGACCATCTATATTGGTCATGATCAGCTAGAAATAAGGCAGCTGACCAGTGCTATCTGCTTTATGACCATTTCGTGTAAGGAAATTACGACGTTTCTTACCAAAATGGTCGTTATAGTTTAGGGTTTGGAGCCTCCCGAACAGCTTTTGACCAATTGGTCTGAAATGGTCATAGATCTATGACCAATTCTTCCAGGGTCACTAACAGAAGGTCATAAGTTGACATATTTCTTGTAGTGAGTCGGCGCGCACGTTGATGTCTGACAGTGGGGGAATGGGGACGCCTCCGGTGTTGAGCCTCCATCCTGTCAGCCCAGCGCACATGTCTGGAGGCGCCGGGATGTTGACCTCGAAGAGCAGGTGCGCCTCCCATGCATGTAGTGAGCGGCGGCCGAAGACTTTGGCCGCTGATCCGTCGCCGGGGAATGGCTCGCACATCATCGCGGCTGGGCTGGGGAGAGAGGGGAGGTTCGTCGGTGGGAGCTAAGGAGAGAGAGGGAGAGCACGGCGTGTGTGGCCAGAGGTGGGGGGAGGCGACGCTTTTTATAGCTGCCGGGGAGCCATGTGTACGCGTGGCGGGGAGTGAGGTGTCACCGCTCCGCCCATGAAGAGCCGCCCCGTGATGAGGAATCAATGGAAGGCTGACCGGCGGTAGCCTTGGCATTGATTCCCCATGGTAAACCGAGGCGTTCTGAGGATGACGAGGTGAGTGTCGCTGACTGGGCGGGCCCGCGGTTTGTTCAGGCCAAAACCATATCGCCCGGCACCCCTGAGCGCCCCCTGGTGTGTCGGGTTCGTCTTGGGTCCACCGGCGCCAAATTCGGCCCGAGCCGGCGAAAAATGGGCTTCTCGGGGCGCGACTCGGCAGATTTCTGGGCGCCGGCGCGAAAAAAGCCTGGGGAGGGTGTGTTGGCGGCACGGCTGGAGATGCTCTTAGAGGAGGGTTAATATGACAAGAGAGAGCACGACAAGCGTGTAAGCTTGTTATTGCTGGCTAGATCAGAAGATGAGAGAAGAATGAGCCTTGCAAGTGATTTTGGGGGTCTGGGGTCTAGTCCTTGTCCTAACTGACGTCCATGCTAACTAAGGCTTCCTACCGTCGGGATGGCTGCGATACCAGCAATATGGGGACCCCGACTCTTAAGTCAAGATCACCGAATGCACATGTACAGTGATCCCAGAGATCAATGCTCAGTGAACACATAGAAGCTGAATAACAAGAGTCTTACATCCATACATACCGTTTTACACAAGTATGACAATTATGGCCATGTCTTGAGTATATCATCGCAGCGGAAATCTTCAATAACAACTTGGACCCATGCCATCTGCCTTAAGCCTACCGACATTCTGACTAGGAAGCATCCTCGCTTGCATGTTCGTCACCAAGAAATCTTCGTCATATCCTGTTCTTTCATGCGTGGCCAATAAAATAACTATTGGCAAGCCAATGAGTACTTGGAATGCACTCGCAAGCAACCCAAGAGTGATAACAGAATAATTATGCAATGCTGCGATCTCCACACTCCGCCACTAATTGCTTGATTGTCTCCGGTCATTGGCTTCGGCGTCCTCCGCCGGTCAAGTTAATACCCATCTCTCATGGGTTCTCATGGTGGTTCGACCCTGGGCTTGGATTTCTCCCCGGGTCTCAAGTTTGCTGATGAGATCTTCAGATCTACAGGTTGCTCAGTCCACCCTATGAATGGGAGGCGTTCTTTCAAGTTAGTGGTTTCCTTCAGCCGTCACATCTTCCGTCTAAATGAAGATTATGTCGCGGCAGCCATTGAATCTGCGATTGGGGGTTCTGCTATTGATTTGCAAGTTTCCCACATCAAAGGAAAGGTATTTGTGTTCCACGTCTCTTGTAAGCAAGTTGGGTTTTTCATCATGGATCTTCGCTCCTACTCTTGTTATGATTTCAAGTGTTATTTCAATCTGTGGGGCAACGGGGGACCTAACTGGGAACAAGAGGTCAATATCTGGAGAAAGGAATGTGATGCTGAATGGATCTTTGTTAGCCCTAACAAACGTCGTTCATCTTTAGCTTTGATTGCTATGCATAAACCCCCAGTTTGTTCTTGCTTTAAGTCTGCGGATCCGGTTCAGAAGAAGCTTTCTTTTGCTACCTTTGAGAAATACACTACTTGCCGTGGTTATCGTTTGCCGGCGACTGAAGGTCACATTCAGTCTGTCTTAGAAGGGGGATATTATTTGCCACCCCATGAGCGGGTTGTGATCCACCCACCACCCCCTGCTGAACTCCGTTGGACGGTGGCGAGACCGCCTATTTCCTTTGGTTCTGTTAGGCCCTTTTCCCCGGCGATTAGCCGCCCGGCAAACCCACCGGCCTCTCACCACATGCAGCCCGAAACTTCTCCCACAATCAACGCGGATTGCGCGTCTGTTGCGGAGGCGCCGTACGCGGCTATTCAAACTGTTGGGCCCTCGTCTATGTTGACTAAGGATTCGTCTGGGCCAGGCCAAGTGGGTTTGGGCTCCTTGCAGGCGCTGGCAACGCATGCCTCGGTTTCTTCTTTGGATCATTCTAGGATTCCTGGGCCTGATGTTATCTCTGGGCCCTCTTCCTCCACTGCCAGTCCGGCCCCTCTGCAGGTGTGTTCGACAAGCCCGGACTTACCATCTACTCAGGAGGCAGAGGCTGATTTTTCTGCTATGGTCGATGACATGGTGGACCGAATCCTCACCTATACGTTATGCTCCCAGCGGGGCCACATGTCATCCTCCTGTGGAATCCGACCGGTCTGCTCGGCTTGCTCCCGCGTTGGCCACTCTAGCAGCGTTTGTAATGATTTCGCCCGGCGAAACGGATTGGTTTGGAAACCGATTTTGCAGCGGCAGCTCTTTGATTTTTCAGCATTTCCTGCCCCTCTTGGAATTCACATGTCAGTTATTGTGGACGACCCCAAGGTCTCATCTCCTCTCTACCCCTCTTCCTCCTCTGCCGGCGATTCCAAAGAAAGCCCTGCTCCAACGCCTCCACCTCCATTGCTCTCACCTCCGCCTGGACTAGTGCCAATGGCGAACTTTGAGCTCGACCCTGAGCGCTTCGTGCCTGCGGGGCATCACATCGTCGACGGTGGCGCCTTCCGACTGCCGCGCACCTTCATCACGCCTTCTGCTCGTCCGGCCCGTCGCCACGAAGATTACATGGTGGCTGAAGTAATGCCTGCACCTCCGGCAGGTGATGAAGGCCATGTTCGTGAAGAGGTCATCCTGTTCCTACAAAACAGAGGTATTCTGGTCCGCTCCGCTCAGCCATGGTTTCATGGGGTTGGTCTTATTCAAGTCAGGGATCCGGCCGTTCGTTTTAGCTTAACCCAGCATGAGCCTTTCCATATTGGAAACGACCGTTTTGTTCGCTTTATGAATCACGATGAAGGGGAAAATTTCTGAGGAGTACATGGCTTTCGTACTGGTTGGCTGATGTTTATCGGAATCCCATTGGATTATCGCAACACATAATTTATTTCTAAGGCAGTGAGCACTTTTGGCAAGTTTATTTCATGGAACAGTGAAGATCCCTACCTTGTCCGTTCAATTTTTCATGCAAGTTTCCCTGACACACCCCTTGTTCCGCAGGATGTGGTTTTTGGTGACTATGTTGATTGGGGTGGCGCTCGTGTTTCTTGGGCGGCTGCTTGCTATCTTTTGGGAGCAAATTTCGCGGATCAGATGCCAAATGATGAGGAACCCATGCCACTCGATGGAAACCCGCACCCCTTACCTGGTAATTTGCAGCCGGATAATCTCCCTTTCGTCATGCCGCAGTACCCGCTTCTGGGTTGGAATGAAATGCCGCAACCGGAGCCGGAACAGCCAATACCTGAAGGATGGGGCAATGCGGTCTGGGGCGAGGATGAAGAGGTCAACCAACCTGAGATTCCCACGCAGGTTCAAGTCTCAATTGAAATCGATCAACCTGAAGATTCGATCTCCTCCCAGACACAGGAAGTTCATTTCCAGCAGCAGGAGACCCAGCAAGTCCAACCTCTCGCCATAGTGCCTTACCAACCACCTATGATTCAACGGCAGCAGATATTTGTTGGTATGATCAAGATTGTGGCGGGTCCAGTTTTGCCACCTGACATGCTTTGGAGGAGGTCTTTTGAATTCCTCATGAATGACATTGCTATCACCAAAGTGCCACGCCCTCTGCTCTTCAAACCCTTGGGCACTATCATTTATCCCAAGAAGAACTGGTCTATTGTCTTTAACGTGGATGCTGGAACATCTTCTCTTATTCGGCAACAGGAGCAAGTGCCCTCTCTGGCTTCATCTCCGCCAGCAAGGCGTCCGGTGGCGCACGCTCTTTTTCCCTACTCTGGGGGATCCTTCATAGTCTCTGGTTTTCATTGCACAAGCTGACGCGCCCAGCGCGTCGAAGAAGAAACGCAAGGGTGCCCCTGTGGTGG
Organism: Secale cereale; assembly: GCA_902687465.1. NCBI lineage: Eukaryota > Viridiplantae > Streptophyta > Magnoliopsida > Poales > Poaceae > Secale > Secale cereale. Next base: position 122,255,435 of record LR738710.1, on the reverse strand, counting down.
ACACCGCTGTCAGAAGGTGCACCAGAAGCTCTGTCAGGCTGAACAGGTACAAGAACGATGTCTTTGAGCAGCTTGTGTCCCAGCCCCGGAAGAAGAGCCCTCGCTCCAAGCCAATTGCCGACACCATCAACAAGTCTGACGTGGATCAGGAGAAGCCCCATGAAGGTGCCCAAGTTCCACCTTATACCCCAATTAAGGTGCTGCAAGCAGCTGGGGCTGAGCTGGAGATGGACACTTCCCTTCTGACGGTGGAGAAGCTTATGGCTGATCCCCAGGTGTATTCCTCGTCGCCAAAGGATGTTTAATGTTGTTGACACAAACCTATGCTCACCACCTGCCCTGTAATTGGGCCTATCCTTTTGGTTTCTTCTGTTATGATACAATGTTTCTGGAGGGTGTTCTTGCGTTGGAGGGTATCCTTGCGTTGGATACTTTTGAACCTGCCATGGTACTATGTACCATGCTTTTATCCTACTGCTTATCTAGTTTATATAATGAGTAATTTCGATACTCGTAGTTGGAATGTTCTGTGTTGGAATGTGAGAGGGCTCAATTTTGAGGCCCGCCAACGCACAGTCAGAGAAAAGGTGGTCTCTAGCAAATGTGATGTCGTATGCTTACAGGAAACTAAATTACAGAACGCCGATCGTGCTCTCATAAAAAAGATTTGCCCCCCTTGCTTTGATCATTTCATTGAATCACCCTCCAACGGTGCCTCTGGGGGTATCATCACTATTTGGCGGTCTGACATGTTCACGGGCACATTACTTCAAGTTGAACCTTATGGTATTATTATCAAATTTGCCTCGGTTCATAACAATGAAGCATGGACATTAGTGAATGTTTATGGACCCTATCAGGGCATAATGAGAGATGCTGTGGTAGCATAGTTATACAGCCTGGATATTGACCCCAATGCCAACTGGATGCTCATGGGGGATTTTAATTTCATAAGGTCACTGAATAATAGAAACCTTCCTGGAGGCGATATTAATGATATCTTTATTTTCAATGAAATAATTGGACATCTGGGTCTTCTTGAATTACCTCTTAAAGGAAGAAAGTTCACTTGGTCTAACATGCAGAACTCACCTCTTCTTGAGCAGCTTGATTGGGTTCTCACCTCTGCCAACTGGATCCTTCAGTACCCAATGACACAGGTCACCCCACTTGCCAAAACCACTTCAGATCATGTGCCTTGCCTCATTACTATTAGCACAAGTATCCCTAGGGCACATATTTTCAGATTTGAAAACTTTTGGGTTGAACAGCCTGGCTTCATGGAGTGTGTTAAGGAAGTCTGGCAGAGGAAATCAACAAAGTCTCATTTTTCTGCAATCATAGTTGACAAGTTGAAATCCTTGAGATATGCCCTCAAGAAGTGGCAGAAAGGGCTATCACATATTAAGAATTTGCTCCTAAAAACAAACTGGGTCATCCTGTGGTTTGATGATCTTGAGGAGATCAGATCCCTCTCAGTGCCTGAGAGGAACTTTAGAAAATTGGTAAATCTACATCATGAGCACCTTCTGCATCTCCAATTCTTATACTGGAAGAAAAGGTGCACTATCAGATACATAAAGGTGGGAGAGGACAACACAAATTTTTTTCAAGCTATGGCAACTGAGAGGCACAGGAAAAATGCAATAGCTAATCTAGTGTTACCAGATGGGAGATCCATGGCTAATCATGATGACATGGCAGCCGAATTCTTGCAGGTGTTCAAAAACCGAATGGGATCAGTCAAACCAATAGTGTTGGGTGAGGAAATCCTATCTCTCATTCAGCATCTTCCTGGCCTAGAGGTTTGTTCTAAACCTTTCACTTCCATAGAGATTGAAAAGGTTATCAAAGAAATGCCCATTGATAAGGCACCTGGTCCTGATGGTTTCAATGGTCTATTCCTCAAGCGCTGTTGGCCTATTATCTCTCAAGATTTCACCTCTTTGGTTCATGAATTCCATGCAGGAACAGTCAGGCTGGAGAATCTCAATGATGCATTCATCACACTGGTTCCCAAGAAGAACTCCCCTGAGATTACAAGTGATTTTAGGCCTATTTCCCTAACCAGTGTAGGCCTAAAATTCCTAACCAAATTGGCTGCCAATAGGTTTCAGGAAATGATTATGGACTGCATCCACAAGAACCAATATGGCTTTATAAAATCCAGAACAATACAGGATTGTTTGGCCTGGACTTTTGAATACATTCACCAATGCAATCAGTCAAGGAGGTCCATTATTCTGCTCAAATTGGACTTTGAAAAGGCTTTTGACTCCATACAACATGAGGCAATAATCAAAATCCTGCAGGCTAAAGGTTTCACCCCAAAATGGATTGGTTGGGTTAAGGAGCTCTTATCTTCTGGAACATCCACAGTCCTACTTAATGGAGTGACAGGCAAGCACTTCAAATGCAAGTGTGGGGTTAAGCAAGGTGATCCAATGTCCCCATTGCTCTTTGTCTTAGCTGCTGATCTTCTGCAAACAATGATTAATAATCTTCTGCGCCAAGGAGACATCAATCTACCCATTCCAACTCAGGACCCTTACTTTCCAATAGTGCAATATGCAGATGACACATTACTTTTTATTCCAGTAGAGGAATCCCAATTGCTTGCTCTAAGAGGGGTTTTGGACTCCTTTGCCTCAGCTACTGGCCTGCAGATCAACTACCACAAGTCTTCAATGTACCCTATTAATACTGATGTCAACACATCATCTGCTCTGGCAAACCTGCTTGGTTGTAAGTTAGGATCAATGCCATTTACATACCTAGGTCTACCGGTTGGCACCACCAGGCCTAAGATAGTTGACTTCATGCCCTTGGTTGATTGCATGGAAAGAAGGCTTACTGCTAGCTCCTGGTTCTTACCACAGGGTAGCAGGCTACAACTGGTTAACTCTGTTATTTCCTCGCTGCCAATATATTTCCTATGCAGCCTCTCATTACCTGCTGGCATTCTGAAGCAACTGGAGAGAATACAGAGGCAATGCCTATGGAGAAAATATGGCCAGGAGAAGGGCCCTTCTCTAGCTGCTTGGCCCTTAGTTTGTAGGCCCAAATCCAAGGGGGCTTGGTATCCTTAATCTTGGCTTACAGAATGAAGCCCTACTTATGAAACACCTCAGCAAATTCTACAATAAAGCAGATGTCCCTGGGTAAACCTGATCTGGGACTCCTATTACTTTCACAGGATACCACATGACACTACTCTTTGTGGATCTTTTTGGTGGAAGGATGTGTCCAAGTTAATGGACAAGTTCAGAGTAGTAACAATGATAAAGGTGAGCTCAGGAGACACTGCCCTATTCTGGTATGATAGCTGGGAGTTGGATAACAAGGTTTTACCTTTGAGGGATAGATTTCCAAGACTGCACTCTTACTTCTCCAATAAATATCTTTCAGTCAGGGATTTCTTTATGATTGAGGACATCCAGGAATTGTTCTCCCTTCCTCTTTCTTAGGTGGCCCACAATGAAATGCTGGAACTTTCAGCCCTGTTATCCTCTGTGCACTTAAACCAGGAGATTCCTGATACATGGCTCTGGAAACATAATAAGCCCTCTGAATACACAGCCAAGAAGTTCTACCTTCATGTGCATCAACCTATGGTGGCTAACCCTCTCCTGGGTTGGATTTGGAAGAGCTCTTGTACCATGTCTATAAAGATGTTTGCTTGGTTGGTCATCATGGACAGGATCAACACCAAAGACATGTTACAGCGCAGACACTGGAAGATCAATGATGGGCCACAATGTGTTCTTTGCCCTACAGCAGCACTGGAGGACAGGAATCATCTTTTCTTTCAATGCAACTTTAGTGTGAGAGTTTGGAATTACCTGCAGATTAAATGGACTGACAGTTCAGATATGTATCAAATTGCTAAGCAAGCTAGAAGAGGTTTTGGTCAGCCTTTCTTCGCAGATGAAGTCTTCCTGGCATGGTGGAATATCTGGAAAGTCAGAAATGATAAAGCTTTCAGACACATTCCCCCAACCTTCAGACAGTGGAGATCTGGCTTCATCCATGACATCACCCTGGTTTCTCATAGGATCAAAGCCAAATTCAGGGATGTACTCCTCAAATGGATAGACTTCCTTCCCCCTTGAACTCTATTTATGTCTTTAGATATGTAAGTAGTAGGTTTGTTTCTCTTTGCTTATAGTTTAGCCCCTACACCCCCCCTCTCTTTGTAAATTGTATTTATTTGCTCCTTTTCTTATCAATAAAATGCTGTGAGGTGTAAGCCTTGCAGTCTTCATGGTCAAAAAAAAATTGACAGTTTTGCGGAAAGTTAGTTTTTCTCATGCAAGTATGATCAATATTTATCAAGGATATGAATGCGTCTGCAACAAGTATCAGGAGGTTACACACATCAACATCGAGAAAGAGTCATGAAAAACTCATGCTCAAGCTCATAGTGACTTCCTCACGAATCACGCCAACAGATTTACCAAACCGTGTTGTTTCCAGAAACTTATGGACATAGTCTAAGAAGCACCACCCAAGTGTCCTTGACCATGGACACGGCTATTCGAATAGTTTTACACTATGCAGAGGTTGCACACTTTACCCACAAGATCCGGGGAACTTCCGTGTCATCCATGACCCGTGGTACCTCAAGTACCCGTGGTAAGCACCCAATCACTATCTTTCCCTAGACGACACTAACATAGAGTCCACTCGATTGGTAGTAACCCCCATGCCCAACATTCCACATCTTAAGTTTTTGGATCCATGCTCTCATATTCATCACATACCACAAGCACGGGGTACGAACGGTTTGTCAGGTGCCCTATAAAAACAGTCATGGCTGCCTATCCAAGCACGACCCCGTCCCAAGAGTGACCTCGTGTCACACCCATCACTAGTAATGCGGGCACCATGATAGTATCGGCCTAGGTAATCAATAATGCCCTTTCCCATATAAGGATAGAGTGGTTGCGCATGTTTGGTTGGGACAGTCGACAAATCTTAAATCTAATCCATCTCTGTAAACAACACTTTCATCAAGCCTTGGTATACTACTTCTCCACCAAGTAGTGCCCTAGTTCATCATCATCTCCTAGGGGCATTAGTGGCACCCACTAGGTTATTTGCAAGTATGTCAAACCACACTTATTTCTTTCAATGCATAACCCTGATCCATTTTTGCGTAGCCAACTACTATAGCATATTTCTACAACCCACCAACATAACTCTAAACAAGTATAGAGTCATGAACAATGCAAGAATCAATGGGGTATGCAGCAGAGGCAAGCCCAGCAAGGTTGCCATTCAAGGTATACCATGCACTCAGTGAAGGAACGAAAATGCTATTATGATGTAAAATGGTTCATCATGGTTAAAGGGCTTCTTGCCTTGTTCATCAGAGTCTTCAAGCTTCTGGTCCATCTCCAAGTACTCTGTATACTCCATCAACTAATGTCGAAAACAATCACAATAAGTAACACAACCAGGCAAAAATAAAAGTGCTCTAAAAATAGGAGTTGGACTTTTCTAGGATACCTCTGGTCATATGAGGAATGACCAAAGTGATTTCATTCGAAGTGGATCAATGGAAATTTCTAAACATTTTGATATGATGGAATCAAGGGGTTTATGGATTTGCAAGATGTGTACAGAAGAATTATTTTGAAAAATGAGCAAAGGGACCCATTTAACAAGAAATAATTTTAGGAGCATCTAGCAGTTGGTTTCACTGGATTTGGAATTCAAAGGAATTTCCTAGAAATTTGCAAAGTTGGTTATACATGGATAATTGGACCAATAATTGATGTGGTACAGAAAGCATTGCGAAAAATGTTCAGAAACTCAGTTATGAACATATATGTATCTAGGAATTTGAATCATTGCATTTGGATCAAGAATGGGCCCACTGTGATTTTCGAAAGTTAGTCACATAAATGGAAAAATGTGATTATCAATATTTCTGAAAGAAATATTTCTGGAAAAATGTGCCAATAGCACCATGATTAGATCCTGATTTATAGAGTGACTAGAATATTGAATCATCAAATTTGGAGTTCAAATGATTTGATTATGGATTATAGAAGCACACATGAAAAGAAAAAGAAAAAGGTCCAGGATTTACCTAAAGCGTGCACAAGGCGCAGGATAGCCTTTGGGCTGACCAAGTGGCTCAGCCACATGGGGCGCCCAGGCGACGTCGATGGCGCACTTTGGGGATGCGCCAATAGAGTGGGGGAGGCGCCATCAGCCGTACCCGCCTCCACTTAAACGACGTGGCAGGCAGCAGGCCGCTAACTCATGGGGTCCCGCTGCAGGGCTGTTTCCCTCGCCCTACGTCGTATCCTTCCTCACGCGCGGACGACGACTGGGGAGGCAGAGGCTCGAGTGTCGCCCTACGTCGGCGACACATGCCGTCCCTGGCGTGGCTGCGCCTTCCAGAGAGCTCAGGGAGGCCCACCGCATCCGGTGGTGGTTGAGAGGGCCGCCGGCGAGCTCGATAGTGAGCCCTCTATCGACCGGGGCGGAGGGAGGTGAAGGTGAGGATGGAGCCGGCGAACTCGGCCATGAGAAAAAAGAACTCGAGGGCAGCATGGTTCCTGGAGGTCGTGGGGTGCTCGAGAACGATCAGAGGGAGCGGAGAAAGCAGTGTCGTTTTGGGTATGCCCGAGGGCATGGCGGCGGTACTCCAGCCTTGGAGGGGGCAGGAGGGCACGACCGGGCGAGGGGTGATGTCTGAGAGGTGCACGGGAGAGAGGGGGATCCAGACGAGGCGAGGGAGTGCTCGGGGAAGGCTCTATATAGGGGTCTCGTCGGTGCACCGTGGGCGCGGTCTATGGCGCACTCGAGTGAGCTTGTGGAGGGAGAAGGAGAGCAAGGGAGGAGGGGGCCAATAGTGTTGCGTGTCATGGACATCGAGGCGACCTCGGGGAACACAATCCCGGCGCCCGAGGTTGTCGTATGCCCTTGGCTTGAGTGAGCTACATGTAAATGGGGGTTTTCACCCACCAATAATTGAGCAATGGGCAGGGGAAAGTTACTGGAGGTAGATGGTGATGTGGATCAGCTCTGGTAAAAATTTGACCTAAAGGAGATTAGTGGAAATGGTCCAAGTGGAGGTTTTGGCAAAATAACAGAATGTGTTTGTTAGTGATTTGGGCAAGTAAATGGATTCTTCTTGACATGAAAATAACAAGATCAAATGGCATATAGAATTGAGGTTGGTCACAAAGTTTGAGGTCATTTGGAGAAAGGTTCCAATGTAACTTTGACAAACCCTATAAATCAACAGAAATGAGTTTTCCAAGATTTATACATGCAAATCATTCCTCCTTGATACACCATTTGGTGTAGTGTCATCATTTTGGGTTGTGAGCATGTCCACAAAATTTGAGGTCACAAGTTAAAAAGTTGACAATGTAGAGTTGTTCAAATTTGGATCTGATCAGAAAGGGTTTTGGGGCACTTTGGTCAAGTTATCCTTCTCAAAAACTTGTGCCATTTGGTCTAGATGCATATTTAGACAATTTTAGCATGTGCACCATATTTGAGAGCATTTGGACATGTTGGCAATGTAAAGTTGCTCAAACTTCAAAATGGACAGAAATGGTTTTGAGGGGGTTTGATTATGTTTTCTTAATCTTCAAGGCATGAGGCTTTGCAAGATCATAAAATATGTCATATCTGACCTGCTAGAATTTTCTTGGAATTAATGAAGAAATTTTCCTTTCTAAATATTTCAAAAGCTTGAATTATCATGAAAGGGTTTTTAAGGGATTTGACCAATATTTTGAACATGACCATGCCTTGAAACTCATATATATGGACAATATATGTCCACTGAGTTTCCCTATATTTTCTCAAATATTTTTGAAACAATAAAATAATTTTAACTTATTAAAGACCATATCTGGCCTTAAGAAAAAGCCTTTAAATAAAATAGAAAAATAACTTTGAAAATAATATTTTTGTGGCTTTGAGGAGTCCTATATCTAATAGGATTCAAATATAACTTATGAAAGATTTTTCACACCATTAATTAAGTACTTGTAGTGCAAACCTCAATTCAGTGGTTTCTGGAAAACTAAATTTAGAAAATACTTTTTGGCCAAAATATTTTTGTAAGAAAATACTATTATGTTCTACACACATGGCATGATTATTGGGCAAAAGGTTTGGATCAAGGAGAAGGAATATAAGAGTAGGAGGATTTATTTTATTTTTAGAGCACTTGCAAACATCAACCAAAAATTAAATCAAACAAATACCAAAACAATCAAAAGTTTTTGTCAAACCATATTTTAGCATGATTATTAGCTTAATTGTTGTGGCATGAAAATCGGGGTGTGACAAGCCAAAACTCACATTTGCTAAATTTCGCATATAGTTGATGTGGTCACGGAATCTTTGCAAGACTGCTCTGAGACGCCCCTTGTGTTCTTCTTCACTTTTCGAGTATATAAGGATGTCATCAACGAAGAATACCACAAACTTATCCAAGAAGTCCATGAATACTTTATTCATCATGTGCATGAAAAAAGCAGGGGCATTTGTGAGGCCGAAAGACATGACTGTATAGTCATAAAGACCGTATCGAGTGGTGAATGCGATCTTAGGAATATCCTCCTTCTTGATTTTGTGCTGGTGATACCCGGTCCTCAAATCAATCTTGGAGAATACTTTTTCCCCATTGAGTTGGTCGAACAAATCATCAATCCTCGGAAGTGGGTATTTGTTCTTAATAGTGACATCATTCAGTTAACGGTAATCCACACACATCCGAAGATTGTCGTCTTTCTTGTCCAAGAAAATTGCTGGTGATCCCCATGGTGAAGAGCTTGGACGAATGCATCCTTTCTGAAGCATCTCATCAAGTTGTTTCTATAATTCCACTAATTCAGATGAAGGCATCCGGTAATACTTCTTGTATAGCGGTGCGGTCCTGGGCACAAGATCAATTGCAAACTCAAGCTCGCGGTCTTGCGGCATTCCTGGTAGTTCCTCAGGGAATACATCTGGAAATTCACTAACCACAGGAATCAAATCCAACTCTTCAGCTAGCGCTGCGAAGACCATTTCTTTTTTGGGCATGTTTCTGTGGGCAAAGAATTTTGTGGTTTGGCCTTCCTGATTTGCCAATGTGACTTCTCTAGTCGCATAGTTGATGCATACTTCATGTTTGGTTAACCAGTTCATTCCGAAAATAATATCCAACTTGGCAGACTCAATGACTATCAACGAGGCTGGGAACTTGACTCCCTTGATGTCAATCTCCAAATTGCAACAGGCCAAATTTCTTTTGACAAAATGATCCCAAGGATTGTACCATCATACACTTTTCCAAAAGCAAGAAAGAAAACTTGTTTTGGGCAACAAAACTTTATGAAATAAAAGAATGGGAAGCCCCAGGGTCAAACAAAATTATTGCAGGTATGCTATTAACGGAAAACGTAGCAATGATGACTTTCGGATTCTCTTGGGCTTCTTCTGTGGAGAGGTGATGAACTTCCGCTTGGACAGTCTTCGGGCTAGGGTATGGCCCCATGTGATTAACATGTGGCTTGAATGGAGCATTTCACTTGCCGCTCTTAGGGCACAGTCTGCCATAGTGTCCGGTTTGCCCACATGTAAAGCACGTATTGTTATGTTATCAATCTTCGTGTAACGGGCTGGTCATAATATTCTTGGCGTGGGTAGTGGTCTTGTTAACATTCTATTGCTAGTTGGGTTTAAACTCAACCGGAGTATGCTGCCAGGTACGAGCCTTCTGCACTGGCTGTCCATCCTTCTTAGGCTCGAACTTGCGCTTATGGTCATTATAGGCGGGCCTATTGTCCTGAACAAGCTTGTGCTCCCGTTATGCAATTATTTTCTTGTTTACTAGTCTCGAAATCCAGAAAATCAAGCATACTGAGAGTGCATCTGAGTGGTCGATTCAGTCCTCCAAGGAATCTGTCGATCTTTCTTTCTTTTGTGGCCACGTCATATAGAGAATAGCGGGCCAAATGATTGAACTTATTCAAATACTCAGTCACTGATAAGTTACCTTGCGTGAGGGCTAGGAACTCACGCTGCTTGACTTTCATGTTACCTGAAGGGATATGATACTTGTGGAACTTTTGCTTGAACTTATCCCATGTGATTTCTTCATCTTCTGGCCACATAGCTTTAGTGTTGTCCCACCAAATAGTTGCGGCTCCTTCCAGATAATGGGTTGCCAATGGAACCTTGTCAGTTTCTTCGGTACGGGTAATGTCCAATTTCTTCTCCATGGTCCTTAGCCAGTCATCGGCTTCCAGAGGGTCAACAACTTGAGTAAAACTGGGTGACTTAGTCCTTTGAATATCCGAGAGCTTGGAGTAATGGCCATTCTGATTTCCATTCTGCCCAACCATAGCATGCACACTTTTCAATAGTTCAAGCAGATCAGTGTTTCTCCTTTCTTCGAACATGCACATGATTTGTTCTGTGGTTGGTGGATGTGGCAGTGGAGGTGGTGGCTGTGGATATGGTTCGGGGGAATTCCCTGCGTGCCTTGCTGAGCGACGAACAAAGACATCCTCACTAGTGTGACTGCTGGTGCCTCCACGCATCATCCTATTGTTTGTTATTTCCAATATTAAGCAACCGAAATGAGCAACATCCAAAAATGGGAAAAGCGAATGACAAATCCGAAGAAAAGCGATAAAAACTAGGGCGAGTAAAGAAAGTTCTGAAATAATCATACATAGACTCATACATGAAATGGAACATCATGACAGGTACATCTACACTCATACATGAAACGAAACATCATGACTAGTACTACTACATCTGTACATACAAGCATCATGACAACCTCAGATACTCTGACGATCTAGAGCTCTGCTGGTCCTGCTGGGTCCGCTCCTGAGCCGGACTCGGATCCTGAACTGACGGTGTTAACGAAAACCTCCGGGTTAAAGGTAACATGACGATGCTGCCTCGAGGGCTCTCCCTCAGGGGCAGGTGTGGGATGAAGCTGGAGCATAGAGGCTGCGGGAGTAGAGAGATGGGAAGCCCACTCGGCAGGGGCACTGTGGGGAGTCACAGTCGAGGTGCCCGAGCTACTCGAATGAGTAACCGGGATAACTGGTGAAATAAAAGGAGTGAACCCGGTGGAAGGGGGAACGAGGTAGGACCTAGCGGCCACTAAAGCAGTGCGGGCACAAGTCAGCTCTCCGGCCAGCTCATGAATCAGAAGATAACTAGCAGTGATGTAGCGAGAAAGGTGGCTAGTGGGACTATCGGCCACCGGATCAATAATAGGGAAGCGGACACGACCATCATCGTGTAGGGATGGGTAGTAGTAGAAACCTGGGTGGGTCTGCATTTGGATCTCATTATAGCATAGCTCAATGAGAATCTCAAATGCAGCAAACTGAACAACCTGAGCGGGGGTAGAAGCGAAACCACTCCTAGAAGAACGAGTGTATGAACCAGATGTCGTACTGTAGCGCAAGGTAACCACCACGTGATACTCGTATACTGAGTCTGGTAGGTGCTCCTGGTACACCCGATACACTGGGTCATCACCATGATGGTAGAGGCGATGCCATACACTCTGAAGAAGGTGCGGCGAAGTGCATGATGACAGCTCCAACTGACACGCATACGGTACTGGAGCCATCTACACTCACAACCATTAGTCGGTTAGTAAAAACAATAAATCAGATGCATGCAATGCAGTAATCAGATGCAAACACTACCTGCATGCCAAACCAAACTGTCTATACCATTCAACTAACGCATCAACGGTCTAGCGTGTCCTACAATCAGCGCGGCTCTAATACCAAGCGTTGTGGCACCCCGGCTCAGAGCGACCGGTTTACCTTGCATTGCCAGCCCAGAGATCTAGTCTTCAGTTAACACACAACAACTTCGTACAGAAAACAAACACTTTATTGATGCAGCAGAAACATAGTTTCGACATTACATCTGATAGCGAGGCCAAGCGGCACACACGGTGCGGCTGAACACTATGTACATTAATTAATGAACATGAAGGAGCCTCGATCAGAACATCTATGGGACAGCAGAAGGACGGCGAAGCGGAACTCCATAGTACAGGGACACCGTTGTGGACACAATCTAGACACGGGAAGCACTCCGATCCGGTATGACTTTCCTAAAATCTGGCATGACACGCTTGGTCGGTACATTGAATGTACTTGCAAGCTCACAACAGATAAAAGCATAATGGCAAACAATAATATGACAATTAAGCAGATTAAATGCAATACTTTGAACATACTACTCATGCAGTGAACATGCTTGTGCACCGAGCCCCTCAGACTTGCTTACTATACGGGTTACCTCGTAACCAGTCTCATCAACACGGTGATCATTCACGGATCACAATGGAAACCACTCTTGGTTTCATAACCATATCAATACGGTGATCATTCATGGATCACAAAGGAAACCAACTATTGGTTTCATCAACAACCATCCTCATGGTTTCAACAATCTCATCACCTGACGAGTGTCAATCATATAACCTTAGTGTGCAAGATTAAATCATTTATATTGAACCATGGTGCGACCTACTACGAACTATGTCCGTAACAGAGGATTCTACTATCGATAGATTTAACACACACTCTGCTGAGGTTAGTAGATTGTACCCACACCATGGAATCCATGGCCTCACACTCCCATTCGGGTGGATCAGCGGCATTCCAATAGAACCAACCCATTGTCATGACACTCTCCCGGCCACTCCGACCAACTCCCCTCTTGGGATAAGTCATGGGTGGCCCCGATGTCAACCTGTGACATCTACGGCCACCGTTGTGGCAAAACTTAAACAGTCCCAAACGAGGACAAGGTACCATAACAACAATAACGGGCACACAAGGTTATGTCTGCTTACCAGGCCAGGGTACTGCACACCCATAACCTTCCCTCGTTGGAGGTACCGACCAGAGGCATGACAACAGACCGAATAAAGGCCTTCCCATGAAGGAAAAGGTGGTTGCGTTGGGAAGCTCGATTCGGTGGCACCATGACTCGATCAACATTATGCTTAAGTTGAACTATCATCAGGTTTAACTTGAAATAAAATACTTGAGTGAAATGAAACAGATCAACATCATAGAATCATTCTGCACTTGCACTACTCATCACTTTAGAGAAACTAGTTTTAGCCCACTAGTTTTAACACCATCATTTTTAGTTAGACCTTTAGCATGGTGAAAATAATAAATCATGTATGACAATAATACCGCTCATAACTAAACCATAGTCATGCTATCAAGATCATACTACTGCATCCAACTAGTTTATGCTCTCAAGTACTACAGCAAGCTAAGCAAATCAAGCAGAACACATGAACTAACATAACTATTATTTATTAAATGATTAAATGCACGGAATAAACCATATTCTAGTTGGGAAAATCATAGTTATTGAAATGACACCATGCAAATATTTGTGTGGCTTTCCTTAGCACAAAGGAGGGTCACACTCCTCCTGGTTCTCCTCTAGGGAAGCTTCTCCTTCTGAAAATAATTAAAAATAGCAAAAAGAAAATATCAAGAACCACTCTGAAATTCACCAGAAATTCTAGACAGCAAGGAAAAATCTCAAATTTGGGGTGATGCTAGGGAATTCCAATACAAACACAGTGCAAAAAGAATCAACTCATTTGGATTCATGGTTTAGGAGTTAGGGCTGGCCAAAGTTTCTGGTCAAACTGAACTAAATATAAAATAAAAATAAAAACCAGAGGGGGTAACGTCGAAGGCATATCCAGATAATACGCCTCCACTTGTATTGCTTCGGGGGCGAGTAAGAGGCTGACCACGAGCCCCATGTGTCAGATCTGGGGAGAGAGAGAGAGGAAAACAAAGGAGGGGCGATGGTCGTTGGTGAGCACACCGGCGAGGAAGGCACGACGGCCAAACTGAGAGGGAGTGATGGCAAGAGGAGGCTCTGGCGCACCTGCTCGTACCCTAGCACGGCAAAACGGTGGTCGAAGCTGCTCAGAAACAGCGTCTCCAGCGGCGACTGCGGACGGGGTTCGCCGGAGTTGAAGAAGACGGCAGGGTTAGGTGATTCCAGGGGCTCCAGTGGGTTGAGCTTGTTCCAGTGGTTCACCAGAGAGTCACCGAAGAAGTGGGACGAGCTCAAGAGGCTCTGTTGAGGTGGGGAGCAGCAGGAGGGGATCGCCGGCGAGCTCGGGTCAGGAACAGCGGCCAGAGGCCTGCCCGGCCAGGCTGTGTCTTAACTATGGTATCGTGGAGGTTGGGTGAGTGCGGTGATGAGCTTGGAGAGGCGAGGGAGGGCTCTATTTATAAGCGGAGGGGAGGAGGGGATCGAGCTCCGCCGTAGGCTCTGGAAGCGGCGCACATCGACGAAGAGCGCCAGTGAGAGGGGGAAGAGGTCATGGCTCACGCGGCCACCGTGGGAGGGTGAAGAAGAGCACATGGCTCGGGTGCCGACGAGCACAGGGGCACGGGCGCACTGTGCACTTGGCCGCGTCGTGCCCGTGCTCGCTGCGGCGAGCTCCGGCGTCGGCGAGCGGCAGGGTGGAGTTAATGGCGTTGAGACAAGGATGGTGGCGCGGTGTGGCATGCTGTCGCGAGCGGGGTAGCGAACACACGCTCAACGGAAGCCATGGCATGACGCAGAGCGCACCGACTGCATGCCAGAGGGTTTGGACGAACACGGTCACCTTGTGAACTTTGGCACCACGCGACATAGTGCATTAATTTCATGTCTGGGGTGTTGACCGTGGAGTGTTTAGGCTAGGGAAGGGTTTAGCAAGCCACCAAGATGAGAGAGTTGATCACATCTTTGACTGAAAGTTTCTGGACAGAAATTTGTGGATTAATTTGTGATCAAACCAAAAGGACTTGGGAGCTGAGCTTTGGGTCCTAGGGTTAGGTTACCAGGGTGACGATGGTCAAGAAAATTTAGCTCCAAAAGATCAAGGAATAATGCACTTGTTGTACAAACTGCATTTCTTTGTCAGAATACAAAAGATTTTCTATAGAAAAAATATTCCACATAACCATGAAATAATCTTGCGCATGATGGTGTGCCAAGGTCCAAATAATATTCAGGAATTTTCTCAGGATTTTGTGGGCCAGAAAAATGAGGGTTGCTTTGGAGCAGATGTGACTGAAGTGTCATTTCAGAGAGAAAATGAATATTTTTCATTTAATCCTATGACCATATTATGATATATCAGAAATGCTATTTGAGAGGTAGGTGAGTCACTTGGGGTGAAAATCAAAGAAATTCCCAAGTGGTTTAGTCCAACTGAGTTGATTCAAAACTCCAAATACAAATAAAAAGGCAATGAAGTACAGAAAAAGAAAAGGAGCAAAAACCAGGGTGTCACATAAGTAATGAAAGATTTGCCTTTACTTGGATCGGCTAATAGGTCTATCTTAACATCAATAAGGGAGTCTAGGTAGCTTACCAAGAAACGTCTAGAAGCATCCATGAGACAATACTAAAACGTGCCCTAAATGAAATGGAGGGAGTAATGAGATTCTTCGAGATCACTGATGCGGACGTGCACGTAAAGGTTGAATGTGTCACAGAGTGCGATGGCATGGAGTGACCGACCGGCGACCAGCAGGGAGAAGAATTGACACATGTCATATGTACATGTCGATTTGGTATGCACACACGCACAATTAGTCAATTACGGGTGAGGCAGCCCCGCAAGCAAGTGAGCAAGCATGCATCATGCTCACAATGGTCAGCGAATGGCGAGGGCTGCCTGGAGCTGGTTGCGTCCATCCTGTCTCAGGAACCTTCAATGGCGACTCATAATTTTACTTTCACATCTGTTCATGGATAGGGACCAGTCCGGGTATAAGGATGTAGGAGTCTGTCGTTTAGCTCTACCCGCATATATTTCAAACACTTTGACAACAAATCAGACAAAATTCGTACAAACACGACATATTTCATATATACCAGACGACATTCATGCAAACATGATGGATTTTCATTAGATTTAACATTTAGAACAGAAAAAAGTGTTCCGACCCGACCTTAAACCTATCATACGGTGGCGTAGGCATCCAAGCCCTTGTCGTCCTGCATCCCTCGTCTCAGTGACCACCGGCAAGAAGACCGATGGAGTGAAGGTATGGTCCCTGGCGAGGAAGAGTAGAACACGGGAGATGGACCAGCCCACGTTGGTGACAAGGCCCTGCCGCCTCTCTTGCCCTACTCATCCTCAAACGAGTCCGCACCTTGTCTACCACCGGTGGACGTGAGGTCCACGATGGAAATGGTGGCACCCGCGTTGTTGTCGTCCCACCAGGCCGCCAATTGGCTCGTCGACGATGCGTAGGAGGCGCAACTACAGTTGTTCTCCTCCGTGATCACTTGAAGCTGAGCCTCTAGGGCACTCGCTTCCTAGAAAACAGCGGCTTGAGCGCAGACAGCATCGCTGATGGCACTCTGCATTGTGATGAAGTTGGGGGTTCGTGATAACCCACAAGTGTAGGGGATCGCAATAGTTTTCGAGGGTAAAGTATTCAACCCAAATTTGTTGATTTGACACAAGGGGAGCCAAAGAATACTCTTAAGTATTAGCAGCTGAGTTGTCAATTCAACCACACCTGGAAACTTAGTATCTGCAGCAAGGTAGTTTAGTAGCAAAGTAATATGGATATAACGGTAGCGGAAATAAAAGTAACGGTAGTGTTTTTGTAGTTTTTGTAACAGTAGCAGCGGAAAAGTAAGTAGCAACAAGCAAAATGTGAAAAGCTCGTAGGCATTGGATCGGTGATGGGGAATTATGTCGGATGCAATTCATCGTGTAAAAGTTATAACCTAGGGTGACACAGAACTAGCTCCAGTTCATCAATGCAATGTAGGCATGTATTCCGAATATAGTCATACGTGCTTATGGAAAAGAACTTGTATGACATCTTTTGTCCTACCCTCCCGTGGCAGCGGGGTCCTAGTGGAAACTAAGGGATATTAAGGCCTCCTTTTAATAGAGTACCGAACCAAAGCATTAACACATAGTGAATACATGAACTCCTCAAACTAAGGTCATCACCAGGAGTGGTCCCGATTGTTGTCTGTCGGGGAAACTGGACACCCACGAACACCTATGGGACCGAAGCCCCTTCTACGTTGCGGTAAGGGAGCGGAGGGAGCACGGAGAGCAGATCGAGGAGCACACGCGGGCAGTTTACCCAGGTTCGGGCCGCGCGGACGCGTAATACCCTACTCCTGCTTTTGGTTGTATTGAATTCTTGGGCTCGGGAGCTTGAAGATCTACAGTACTAGCTGCACCGAGCGAGGGAGTGATCTAGTTTCTGGGATCGAACCCCCTCTACGTTGTGCATGGGCCTCCTTTTATAGCTTAAAGAGGTCACCGACAGGTGCCAACGTAGAGGAGGGTAAAAATGTAAAATTGGTGGTGGTTGTAACAGTGCATGAACAGTGGTCTTCACCTAACTCTGACGGTGGGGGACAAGGGCATTGAATGCCCGTCGCCGTCGCCCCAAAAGCGTCCGTCCATGCGTCTCCGTTCGCCACGGCGATAGCCTCATCACCGCGGCTCGCCACCGTGTACCCCAGGCTGCACATCCATCTGCCACGTGCCCCTGGAAGGGCCCCAGGACGACGCGTGGCCAGATGAGCTGGAGCGCAGGCACACAGTGTATGCCTCCCCCGGCAAGCACCTTGCCGGGGTCGCAACCTTGCCGGGCCCGGAAGCTAGTCGCTCTCCGGGCCCCGCCGGGGCGCACGACGCGCCACATGACATCTTCTGAGGTGTAGTTTTCTGGGCTTCCTGGCAAGCTCCTCTCGCCAGGGTCTTGTGAGAATAGAGTCTTGTGCTTGGAACAGCCTTCCCGGCAAGCTCCTCTTGCCGGGGCCTTGATCTTCTGACTTGTATACTTTGTTCTTGAATGGCTTAAAGGTGTCTAGAGTGGGCTTTGGCGGGCGCGTGGTGAGCCAGGCCACGGGACGCTGCTACTGCTCGTGCACAAGTCGGGATACTAAGGTACCCCTACTTTAGTACACCGACAGGAGCCCCCGGGCCTGGGCCACACACGGTGCCAAGCGCTGTTGGGCCAGGCCCAGAACAGTGCACGGGCACACGCGGCCCACGGCGCGCCGTTTCCCACTCCAGATTCGCCGCATCCCTCCCTAACGGCACGCGTCGATTGCGGCGTCGTGGGAGTGATCGTGGCCTGCTTCTTTAAGGGAGAAATGCGGAACGTCCCCCACTTCCCCTTAAAAGCAGAGGAAGCAGGGGCAGTTTCCCCCATTGCTTTCATTGTGCCTTGAATCTCCAGAAACCCCCGCCGCTCTCTGCCTCCCCTCAGTTCCACAGAGAGCCGAGCTCCACCCTTCCCCCGCCGCCCCCAACATCCGCGGCGCCGTCGACCTCTCCCCCCACCCCTGCCGCCCCCGCCATGGCTCCGAAGAGCAGCAAGGCGAAGAGCGACAAGGCGAAGAAGGAGAAGTCTGAGCAGGCGGCGAAGCTGGCGGCCATGCGGAGAAGGATGGTGGTCTTCCCGCCGAGGCTCGGCCCGAGGGAGCTGCGGGAGAAGTACTACTTGTTCTGGGCGAGGGAGACGAAGGACCACCCGCGCACCAGAGTCCACCCCGCCGTGGCCGTCGACATGTTCCCGGGAGGTTACTACTACTTCGCTGCATTCTTCCATTGCGGTCTCTGTCCTCCGTATTCGGAGTTCTTTTGCAATGTGATGAACACGTACGGCCTCCACCTCTTAGATTTCACCCCAAATGCCGTTCTCACCATGGCCGTTTTCGCACATCTGTGCGAAAACTATGTCGGGGTCCACCCAAATGTAGCCCTTTTCCGCCACTTCTTCACGCCTAGAGTAGAATCTGGATCCCCACTCTCCGGCGGCATCTCCTGGATCTTTCGGTTGAACAAGAAGGAGGCATACTTGAAAGGGGAGCTTCGCGGCAAGTGGGAGGAGTGGAGGGCCGATTGGTGCTGGATTCTGGAAGATAAGCCTGAGCAGTTTACCTCGTCGCGCCAAACTGCAATAGTGCGCGGCAAGGATTGGAGCGACTTGGCCCCGGAGGACGACAAGCTGCAGATCGCCCTTACTAGGATCCTTCGCCTCCGGGCTGCCAATCTGACTGTGGGAGAAGTTGGGGCTGATTTCCTGCGCCCCCGCATTGCCCCTCTGCAGGAAAGTAAAAGACCCCCTTGGGAGTTCGGCAACGCGGTAGACCGCATGAGGCGGCGTCCCGGGCTGAACTACAACTTCACCGTCTTGGGGCTGAAGGGGATGGTCCGGGAGCTGTTCAAGCATGACCCCAACCACCCGGAATGGTTCAGGCCGTCGGTCGGAGTAGTTCCTCTGTGTAATAACACTGCCCTCAGTGCCATTCGTGCGGTGATGCTAGAGTGCGACTCCCACGGGGTCGTCCCCACTTGGCTGGTGCCCTCGGCGGAGACCGTGCAGGCACTCTTTGATAATCTTGTTGAGCGGCCACGCAACGCCGAGGAGAGAAAAGGCCTCACCCGGACGACCACCGACCGGGATGTGGCCTACATAGCCAACACGATGGAGGAGGCCGCCACAGCTGCAGCTGCGGGGGAGTTTGGGTACACCGTGGACGAGGCGGAAGCAGCGGACGCGGTGAATCAGGCTGAGGAGGAGGAAATCCTCAAGTTGTTGAAGATCGCGCCCGAGGAGTTCGCCGGGGAGCCTTCCGGGAAGCTTGCCGGGGCGAGCGAGGCTGCCGGGGCGAGCGAGGCTGACGGGCAGGGTACCGAGTCCAGCGGGCCTGCCGAGGAGGAGGAGGACGCCGAGTCCGGAGATTCCGATGAAGACTCTGGCGGGTCTCTGAATCTCGACGACGACACCTCCTCATCCTCTGAGAACTCTCTGCCACCACCAAGTCCTCCGCCACAGCAGAAGAAGCGCCTCCGCAAGGCCGCCGAGCCGACGAGGCCACAGGCGCCTCGACAGCAGCCGAAGCGCCGCGCGACGCGTGCCACCACAACGAGCGAGGTCGTCAAGGAGGCGCCCCGAGCCTGAGCGACAAGCGGAGGGGGATCTTCCTGGAGTGGCTCTGGTGCCCCTTCTGCCCCTCGGGCCTCGGCGACGACCGGTGCTGGGTCTTCATAGCCCACAGCCCCGGAGCCCGCCAAGCGCCCGAGGGAGCCTTCTCCTCCAGCCCCCCACGCTGGAGCACACGAGGCGGGGTTTGACTTCTCCGCCCTCAGCTCCGATGAAGAGGAGGAAGAGTAAGTACTTGCAATTTCCTTGATTTTGTCTTGATTGCTTTTGCTTGGTGCTGACCCTGTTTGTTTTGCAGGACCTTGACCCAGAGGAGGGCGAAGAGGGCCAAGATCCCTGTGGTTAACATCGAGGACGACGAGCCTGCCGCAGCGACGGAGGATGCGCCAGCGGCAAACTTGCCGGACCAGTCTGCTGCTCCGGGGAGCAGCCCCCAGCGCAACCCCCAGCGTAAGCCTTGTGTTCACTTTTCTGCTTGACGGGCGCGCCTGAGGTTGTTATCCTTGCTAATGTTTCATTTGCTTGTTGTCTTGTGCAGAAGTGGAGCCACAGCCGCAGGAGCACCAGGAGGTCGCCCCCGACGAGCCGCTTGCCCCACCCTCCCCGCCAAGGATGAGCTCCCCGGCGAGGGACAGCGTTCCGCCAAGGACGGGTACTCCGCCAAGGGCGAGTACCCTGCCAAGGGCGAGCAGCCCGACAAGGGTGAGCACCCCGCCAAGGGAGGGCACAAGCGGCCCTCCGCCAGCAGGGGCCACTACTCCGCCGCCAAGGGAGAATTCCCCGGCGAGGGACCCCGTTGTCGAAGAAGCCCGCGAAGGTAACCCTTGTAATTTCTTCTTCTTGGATTCATCTTTTTGGATATTTGCTTGACGATCTTTCTTTTCTTTTTCTTCTGCTAGATCCGCCCGCCCCGGAGCCGATGGAGACAGAAACCATCGCCGAGGAGGAGGTGCATGGCGACGCTGGTGCTGCCACTGCCGCAGAGGGAACGGCTGGCGCCGATGAACCAAACGCCGAGGAGACCGCCCCGACCGCTGACGCAGCAGCTGAGGAAGGGACCGGCGACCGCACTGCTGGCCCGGAGGCCGCAGGAGCGCCGGACGCTGCACCGGCCATCGACCCTTCCGCCTCTGCGGCTGGGCAGGGCGTCTATCTGGAGGCCGCCAACGGGGTCTTTATCCAAGTCCCGTGGACGTCCTCATCAAGAGCACCCGCGGAGGGGGAGACGTTTGACGGAGAAGTCCTTGCCTCCGCCGGGTTGAAGGTTATTGATGCGCCCGGCAGCAGCGACGAGCCCGAAGAGGAGAGACTCCTTCGTCGACTCCTGGCCTTGTACCGGGCCAGGCAGGCTAAGTTGGAGTCTCGGGAGGCTCTGGCTGCCAAGGCTGGTGCTGACCTGGAGAAGCGCGCCGCGGAGCTCCGCGCCGCCAACCAGGCGGCCCTCCGGAACTTGGCGGAGGAGCGTGAAGAGCTTGCCGGGGCGCAGCAAGCATTCATCCTCGAAAAGGCCGAGGTCGAGGAGCAGCAGCGACTGGCCGCCGAGGACCTGTCTCGACGGGAGGGAGAACTCAACCAGCGGAAGGTCGACCTCGACAATCACGAGGACGACCTCACCGCTCGTGAGCAAGCCATTGGCGGGGCTCTGTAGGAGGCGAGGGACGCCGCTGCTGCCGCAGAGACTGCCAAGAGAGATCTGGAGGCCAGGGTGGCGCAGATGGAGCTGAACTTGAAGGCGAGTGAGGACAGGGTCACCGCGCTCAACGTGGCGCGGGAGAAGGATGCTCACACCAACTCGGAGCTGCAGGTCCACCTCTCCGAGAAGGGCAAAGAGCTTACTGACGCCAGGGACTCCATTGCTGATTTAGAGCTGAAGGTTTCCACCCTTACTGACTCGCTTGACGCTGCCCGGGATCGCGAGACAAAGCTGAAGGACGAACTCCGCACTGAGAGGCTCTTGCTGGAGAGCGCCGCCGTCTCGCAGAACTGAAGGAAATATGCCCTAGAGGCAATAATAAAGTTGTTATTTATATTTCCTTATATCATGATAAATGTTTATTATTCATGCTAGAATTGTATTAACCGGAAACTTAGTACATGTGTGAATACATAGACAAAACAGAGTGTCCCTAGTATGCCTCTACTAGACTAGCTCATTGATCAAAGATGGTTATGTTTCCTAACCATAGACATGAGTTGTCATTTGATCAACGGGATCACATCATTAGGAGAATGATGTGATGGACTAGACCCATCCGTTAGCATAGCACTTTGATCGTTTAGTTTTACTGCTATTGCTTTCTTCATGACTTATACATGTTCCTATGACTATGAGATTATGCAACTCCCGAATACCGTAGGAACACCTTGTGTGCTATCAAACGTCACAACGTAACTGGGTGATCATAAAGATGCTCTACAGGTGTCTCCGAAAGTATTCGTGGTGTTGGCATAGATCAAGATTAGGATTTGTCACTCCGAAGTGTCGGAGAGGTATCTCTGGGCCCTCTCGGTAACACACATCATAATAAGCCTTGCAAGCAAAAGACTAATGAGTTAGTCATGAGATGATGTGTTACGGAACGAGTAAAGAGACTTGCCGGTAACGAGATTGAACTAGGTATAGAGATACCGACGATCGAATCTCGGGCAAGTAACATACCGATGACAAAAGGAACAGCGTATGTTGTTATGCGGTTTGACCGATAAAGATCTTCGTAGAATATGTAGGAGCCAATATGAGCATCCAGGTTCCGCTATTGGTTATTGACCGGAGATGAGTCTCGGTCATGTCTACATAGTTCTCGAACCCGTAGGGTCCGCACGCTTAACGTTTGATGACGATCGGTATTATGAGTTTATGAGTATTGATGTACCGAAGGTAGTTCGGAGTCCCGGATGAGATCATGGACATGACGAGGAGTCTCGGAATGTCCGAGACATAAAGATTGATATATTGGACGACTATATTCGGACACCGGAAGTGTTCCGGAAAAGTTTCGGATTTAACTCGATTGCCGGAGGGGGTTACCGGAACCCCCTACGAGGGGGGATGGTCCATAGTAGGCCTTGAGGAAAGGAGAGAGGCAGCCCACAGAGGCTGGCTGGCGCCCCACCAAGGGATCCTAGTTGGACTAGGATTTGGGGGCGCCACCTCCCCCTCCTTTTTCCTTTCCCTCTCTTCCTTCTTGGTGGACTCCTACTAGGAATAGGATTGCAATCCTATTCCTAGTAGGATTGCCCTAGCCGCACCATAGGAGGCCGGCCGGCCCTCCTCCCTTGTTCCTTTATATACGGGGGCAGGGGGCACCCAAAGACACACAAGTTGAATTGTTCCAGCCGTGTGCGGTGCCCCCCTCCACAGAAACACACCTCGGTCATACCGTCGCGGTGCTTAGGCGAAGCCCTGCGCCGGTGAATACATCATATCCGTCACCACGCCGTCGTGCTGACGAAACTCTCCCGTGAAGCTCAACTGGATCAAGAGCTCGTGGGACGTCATCAAGCTGAACGTGTGCTGAATGCGGAGGTGCCGTACGTTCGGTGCTTGATCGGTTGAATCGCGAAGAAGTTCGACTACATCAACCGCGTCACTTGACGCTTCCGCTTCCGGTATACGAGGGTACGTAGACACACTCTTCCCTCTCGTTGCTATCCATCTGGTAGATAGATCTTGCGTGATCGTAGGAAAATTTTAAAATACTACGTTCCCCAACAGTGGCATCAGAGCCAGGTCTATGCGTAGATGATATGCACGAGTAGAACACAATGAGTTGCGGGCGATACTAGTCATTCTGCTTACCAGCATGTCATACTTTGCTTCGGCGGTATTGCGAGATGAAGCGGCCCGGATCGACATTACGTGTATGCTTACGCGAGACTGGTTTCACCGTTACGAGCACTCGTTGCTTAAAGGTGACTGGCGGGTGTCTGTCTCTCTCACTTTAGCTGAATCAAGTGTGGCTACGCCTGGTCCTTGTGAAGGTTAAAACAGCACATACTTGACGAAACATCGTTGTGGTTTTGTATGCGTAGGTAAGAACGGTTCTTGCTAAGCCCGTAGCAGCCACGTAAAACATGCAACAACAAAGTAGAGGACGTCTAACTTGTTTTTGCAGGGCATGTTGTGATGTGATATGGTCAAGACATGATGAGTTATACAGTTTTGTATGAGATGATCATGTTTTGTAAAGTTATCAGCAACTGGCAGGAGCCATATGGTTGTCGCTTTATTGTATGAAATGCAATCGCCATGTAATTGCTTTACTTTATCACTAAGCGGTAGCGATAGTCGTAGAAGCAATAGTTGGCGAGACGACAACGATACTACGATGGAGATCAAGGTGTCACGCCGGTGACGAAGGTGATCATGAAGGTGCTTTGAAGATGGAGATCAAAAGCACAAGATGATGATGGCCATATCATGTCACATATTTTGATTGCATGTGATGTTTATCTTATTATGCTTCTTATTTTGCTTGGTTTGACGGTAGCATTATAAGATGATCCCTTACTAAATTTCAAGGTATAAGTGTTCTCCCTAAGTATGCACCGTTGCGAAAGTTCGTCGTGCCGAGACACCACGTGGTGATCGGGTGTGATAAGCTCTACGTTCAAATACAACGGGTGTAAGCCAGTTTTGCACACGCAGAATACTCGGGTTAAACTTGACGAGCCTAGCATATGCAGATATGGCCTCGGAACACTGGAGACCGAAAGGTCGAGCGTGAATCATATAGTAGATATGATCAACATAAGATGTTCACCATTGAAACTACTCCATCTCACGTGATGATCGGACATGGTTTAGTTGATTTGGATCACGTGATCATTTAGATGACCGGAGGGATGTCTATCTAAGTGGGAGTTCTTAAGTAATATGATTAAATTGAACTTTAATTTATCATGAACTTAGTCCTGGTAGTATTAGCATATCTATGTTGTAGATCAATAGCTCGCGATGTTGCTCCACGTTTATTTTTTATATGTTCCTAGAGAAAACCAAGTTGAAAGATATTAGTAGCAATGATGCGGAATTGTTCCGTGATCTGAGGATTATCCTCATTGCTGCACAGAGAATTATGTCCTTGATGCACCGCTAGGTGACAGACCTATTGCAGGAGCAGATGTAGACGTTATGAACGTTTTGACAAAAGCTCGGTATGATGACTACTTGATAGTTTAAGTACACCATGCTTTACGGCTTAGAACCGGGACTTCAAAAACATTTTGAACGCCACGGAGCATATAAGATGTTCCAAGAGTTGAAATTAGTATTTCATACTCATGCCCGTGTCGAGAGATATAAGACTTCTCACAATACTTTGCCTACAAGATGGAGGAGAATAGCTCAACCAGTGAGCATGTGCTCAGATTGTCTGGGTACTACAATTACTTGAATCAAGTGGGAGTTAATCTTCCAGATAAGATAGTAATTGACAAAGTTCTCTAGTCACTATCACCAAGTTAGTAGAACTTCGTGATGAACTATAATATGCAAGGGATGACGAAAGGAATTCCCGAGCTCTTCGCGATGCTGAAGTCGGCGAAGGTAGAAATCATGAAAAAGCATCAAGTGTTGATGGTTAACCAGACCACTTGTTTCAAGTAAAGGGCAAAGGGATAGAAGGGGGAACTTCAAGAAGAATGACAAGCAAGTTGTCACTCCCGCGAAGAAACCCAAAGCTAAACTCAATCCTGAAACTAAGTGCTTCTACTGCAAAGGAAATGGTCACTAGAAGGGGAACTGCCCTAGATATTTGGCGGATAAGAAGGATGGCAAAGTGAACAAAGGTATATTTGATATACAGATTATTGATGTGTATTTTACTAGTGTTCATAGCAACCCCTCGGTATTTGATATTGGTTCAGTTGCTAAAGAGTAGTAACTCGAAATGGGAGTTGCATAATGAACAGAAACTAGTTAAAGGATGAAGTGACGATGTGTATTGGAAATAGTTCCAAGATTGATATGATCATCATCGCACACTCCCTATACTTTCGGGATTAGTGTTGAACCTAAATAAAGTGTTATTTGGTGTTTGTGTTGAGCATGAATATAATTTGATCATGTTTATTGCAATACGGTTATTCATGTAAGTTAGAGAATAATTGTTGTTCTCTTTACATGAATAAAACCTTCTATGGTCATACACCCAATGAAAATGGTTTGTTGGATCTCGATCGTGTGATACACATATTCATAATATTGAAGCCAAAAGATGCAAGGTTAATAATGATAGTGCAACTTATTTGTGGCACTGCCGTTTAGGTCATATTGGTGTAAAGCGCATGAAGAAACTCCATAGTGATGGACTTTTGGAATCACTTGATTATGAATCACTTGGTGCTTGCGAACCATGCCTCATGGGCAAGATGACTAAAACTCCGTTCTCCGGAACCGTGGAGCGAGCAACAGAGTTGTTGGAAATCATACATACTGATGTATGCAGACCAATGAGTGTTGAAGCTCGCGGCAGGTATCGTTATTTTCTGACCTTCACTGATGATTTGAGCAGATATGGGTATATATACTTAATGAAGCACAAGTCTGAAACATTTGAAAAGTTCAAAGAATTTCAGAGTGAAGTGGAGAATCATCGTAACAAGAAAATAAGAGTTTCTACGATATCATCATAGAGGTAAAATATTTGAGTTAGCGAGTTTGGCCTTCAGTAAAAACATTGTGAAATAGTTTCACTACTCACGCCACCTGGAACACCATAGTGTAATGGTGTGTCCGAACGTCATAACCGTACTTTATTAGATATGGTGCGATCGATGATGTCTCTTACCGATCTACCACTATCGCTTTTGGGGTTATGCATTAGAGACAGCTACATTCACGTTAAATAGGGCACCATCTAAATCCGTGAAGATGACACCGTATGAACTATGGTTTGACGAGAAGCCTAAGCTGTCATTTCTTTAAGTTTGGGACTGCGATGCTTATGTGAAAAAGTTTCAACATGATAAGCTCGAACCCAAATCGGAGAAGTAAATCTTCATAGGATACCCAAAAGAAACTGTTGGGTACACCTTCTATCACAGATCCGAAGGCAAGGTCTTTGTTGCTAAAAGTGGATCCTTTCTAGAGAAGGAGTTTCTCTCGAAAGAAGTGAGTGGGAGGAAAGTAGAACTTGATGAGGTAATTGTACCTTCTCCCGAATTGGAAAGTGGAACATCACAGAAACTAGTTCCTACACCAATTAGTGAGGAAGCTAATGATGATGATCATGAAACTTCAGATCAATTTTCTGCTGAACTTCGTAGATCAACCAGAGTCCGTTCCGCATCAGAGTGGTATGGCAACCCGGTTCTGGAAGTCATGTTACTGGACCATGATGAACCTACGAACTATGAGGAAGCGATGATGAGCCCAGATTCCGCAAAATGGCTTGAGACCATGAAATCTGAGATGGGATCCATGTATTAATACAAAGTATGGACTTTGGTTGACTTGCCCGATGATCGGCAAGCCATCGAAAATAAATGGATCTTCAAGAGGAAGACCGACGCAAACGGTAATGTTACTGTTTACAAAGCTCGACTTGTTGCGAAAGGGTTTCGACAAGTTCAAGGAGTTGACTACGATGAGACTTTCTCACCCGTAGCGATGCTTAAGTCTGTCCGAATCATGTTAGTAATTGCCGTATTTTATGAAATATGGCAAATGGATAAACAAAACTGCATTCTTTAATGGATTTATTAAAGAAGACTTTTATATGATGCGAACAGAAGGTTTTGTCAATCCTAAAGGTGCTAACAAAATGTGCAAGCTCCAGCGATCCATCTATGGACTGGTGCAAGCATCTCGGAGTTGGAATATACGCTTTGATAAGTTGATCAAAGCATATAGATTTATACAGACTTGCGGTGAAACCTGTATTTACAAGAAGTGAGTGGGAGCACTACAACCATTCTGACAAGTATATGTGAATGACATATTATCGATCGGAAATGATGTAGAATTTTCTGGAAAGCATAAAGGAGTGTTTGAAAGGAGTTTTTCAAAGAAAGACCTTGGTGAAGCTGCTTACATATTGGGCATCAAGATCTATAGAGATAGATCAAGACGCTTGATAAGACTTTCGATGAGTACATACCTTGATAAGATTTTGAAGTAGTTCAAATTGGATCAGTCAAAGAAGGAGTTCTTGCCTGACTTGTAAGGTGTGAAGTTGAGTAAGACTCAAAGCCAGACCACGGCAGAAAAATATAGAGAGAATGTAAGTCATTCCCTATGCCTCAGCCATAGGTTCTATAAAGTATGCCATGCTGTGTACCAAACATGTTGTGTACCTTGACATGAGTTTGTCAAGAAGGCACAATAGTGATCCAGGAGTAGATCACTGTACAGCGGTCAAAATTATCCTTAGTAACTGGATGACTAAGGAAATGTTTCTCGATTATGGAGGTGATAAAGAGTTCGTCGTAAAGGGTTACGTCGATGCAAGCTTTTACACTAAATCCAGATGACTCTAAGTATCAATCTGGATGCATATTGAAAGTGGGAGCAATTAGCTAGAGTAGCTCTATGCAGAGCATTGTAGACATAGAAATTTGGGAAATACATACGGATCTGAATATGACAGACCCGTTGACTAAACTTCTCTCACAAGCAAAACATGATCACACCTTCTTACTCTTGGGTATTAATCACATAGCGATGTGAACTAGATTATTGACTCTAGTAAACCTTTTGGGTGTTGGTCACATGGCGATGTGAACTATGGGTGTTATTCACATAACGATGTGAACTATCGGTATTAAATCACATGGCGATGTGAGCTAGATTATTGACTCTAGTGCAAGTGGGAGACTGAAGGAAATATGCCCTAGAGGCAATAATAAAGTTGTTATTTATATTTCCTTATATCATGATAAATGTTTATTATTCATGCTAGAATTGTATTAACCGGAAACTTAGTACATGTGTGAATACATAGACAAAACAGAGTGTCCCTAGTATGCCTCTACTAGACTAGCTCATTGATCAAAGATGGTTATGTTTCCTAACCATAGACATGAGTTGTCATTTGATCAACGGGATCACATCATTAGGAGAATGATGTGATGGACTAGACCCATCCGTTAGCATAGCACTTTGATCGTTTAGTTTTACTGCTATTGCTTTCTTCATGACTTATACATGTTCCTATGACTATGAGATTATGCAACTCCCGAATACCGTAGGAACACCTTGTGTGCTATCAAACGTCACAACGTAAATGGGTGATCATAAAGATGCTCTACAGGTGTCTCCGAAAGTATTTGTGGTGTTGGCATAGATCAAGATTAGGATTTGTCACTCCGAAGTGTCGGAGAGGTATCTCTGGGCCCTCTCGGTAACACACATCATAATAAGCCTTGCAAGCAAAAGACTAATGAGTTAGTCATGAGATGATGTGTTACGGAACGAGTAAAGAGACTTGCCGGTAACGAGATTGAACTAGGTATAGAGATACCGACGATCGAATCTCGGGCAAGTAACATACCGATGACAAAAGGAACAACGTATGTTGTTATGCGGTTTGACCGATAAAGATCTTCGTAGAATATGTAGGAGCCAATATGAGCATCCAGGTTCCGCTATTGGTTATTGACCGGAGATGAGTCTCGGTCATGTCTACATAGTTCTCGAACCCGTAGGGTCCGCACGCTTAACGTTTGATGACGATCGGTATTATGAGTTTATGAGTATTGATGTACCGAAGGTAGTTCAGAGTCCCGGATGAGATCATGGACATGACGAGGAGTCTCGGAACGTCCGAGACATAAAGATTGATATATTGGACGACTATATTCGGACACCGGAAGTGTTCCGGAAAAGTTTCGGATTTAACTGGATTGCCGGAGGGGGTTACTCGGACCCCTTACGAGGGGGGATGGTCCATAGTGGGCCTTGAGGAAAGGAGAGAGGCAGCCCACAGAGGCTGGCCGGCGCCCCACCAAGGGATCCTAGTTGGACTAGGATTTGGGGGCGCCACCTCCCCCTCCTTTTTCCTTTCCCTCTCTTCCTTCTTGGTGGACTCCTACTAGGAATAGGATTGCAATCCTATTCCTAGTATGTGACGCCCGAAGACCGACGTCCCAGAAGATTCCAGAAGATTCCAGATGTTCCGGGTTGCCCGTGTGTTTCTTTTGAGCTTGTGTTATTTATTTTTGCATTGCATCATGTCATCATGCCATCATGTCATATTTTATTTTGCATCTCAACCTAAATAAATCGTGTGGACCTTCGGTCCATTTAAATCGAGGGAAGAATGTCTTCTCTTTAAAACATATCATCCCAATATTTTAGGGAGCTATATAATAAATATTCCATTGCTTCAGAATCACCGTAACACACTTGCATTTTCCCCATGTCTATTTTTTCACTTCGAACTTCTCTTTCCAAACCTTGCCAATAATTCTTTTCCGTTGTTTCGAGGTTCCTCCAAAAATTTGAACATTTTTGGACACTTCAATAATCACGTCTTAGTTCAAACCTATTTGAATTAAATTCAAATATGTTTGAATTATTTTTTCCGTTCATGCCTTTCTTATTTTTCTCGGACTTTGCTCATTTTATGATGCCCGAGAAAAATAGTCCTTTGTGCTACTTTTGCCCTAACCCCCCTCCGCTTTCTGTCTTCTCTTCTTTGTGTTTTTTTTATTAAAGAGATAGACCTGCTGGGACGCCCTCCGTTCCAGCTCCCAGCCGCCCCAGCCTCTTGGGCCTCAGCTTCCCTCAGCCGGCCCAAGGCCCACTCCAGCCCGCACCCCACCTAACCCTAGCGCACTCCCTCGCTCTCCCTCTCTTCCGCACGACCGCCGCCACCCTCTCGTTCCCTCGCACTCCTCCTTTCCCCTCGCAGCCCGAGCCTCCCTCATCTCCCTCGCGACCCACTCCCTCCATTCTCCTCGAAGCGGCCAAGACGCCAGCAGCAGCGCCCCGAGCGCGCCCACCAGAGGCCCGCGCCTCCGGCTCCCTCCTCGAGCCAGGGCCCCGACGGCCTCCCTCCGCGGCTCCCTCCTCTCTGCATCGGCGAGCCAGCGACGCCCGCAGCGCCCTTTCCTCCGCCGCAGGCCCCGAGGGCCCTTCCTTCCCCGCTGTCGCCAAGGCGCAGCGCGGCCTCCCTCCCAGCGCCAGGGGCGCCCTTCCTCTGCCTCGCCGCACCCCCTCGTTCAGCGCCTGGCGCCCGCAAGCCGATCCGGTCGGCCAGATGCAGCCGGCTCCGCCCAGCTTCGTCCGCGAGCCCATGCAGCCGGCTCCGCCCGGCCTCGTCCTTCCTCCACCGGCCAGGATCTCTGCTCCTCCTTCGCCAGCAACCAGCAGCGCCTGCGCGCCCCGGTCGCCATGCTGCTGCCAGGCCTCTACTTCGTCGCCGAGACCGCAGCTTTTCCCTTGGTTTTTGTTGTATTGTTGTTGTTTTTGTTAATCTCAGATAACCAGGAAACAACAAGTCTATCTTCTTTTGGACACGAACGTCTACCGGCGCCCGAACGTCTACCGTCGCCACGTGTACCTCTACGGCTACGAAACGTGTACGACTACATGTGTGATGCGCCAAGTACCACTACCGTCGCGAGAACGAGAACCCCCAAGTACCACGACGACCGACTCGGCAAGTACCCCTACCGTCGCCCGTGTACCTCTACGGAACGTCTTCGACCAAGTACCCCGACGTCGCAAGTACCACGACACGTAACGTGAACGTCTACCGTCGCCGAAGACCCGGGAACAACTACTTCCTCTTCGGGCGTGTACCACTACTTCCTCTTCCGAACGAGAACGGCTACTTCCTCTCCGAACGTGAACGCCTTCTTCCACTACGACCTCAAACCGCCCCGTGAACGTTTTGTTCCGAAGGTATAACCCCGTGGATGACTCGTGGAATGCTTGTTGTGGCTGTATGAAATGTTTCCTTGTGTGCACCGTGCCCGTTTCGACCTTTTGTCGTGTTCCTCGGTTGCCTCGTCACCGACTCGTGGGAACCCGGTAACGGGATCGCCCCACCTTTCATCTCGTTTGACTCGTTCACTCCACCTTTTGTTTTGCACCGGACTCTCAACGAGTTGCCGGAACCGAATTGTTGCGTTGCATCATTTTCGGATCGTTGCCGTGGCACCCTTTTTCCTTCCACCACGGTGACAATGCTTCTATATCTCTTTTAAGTCAACCTTTTAATAATTGCATAAACTTGATCATGTCATCCGCATCATTTAACAACATTATATATGTGTGAATTGTTGTTGCTTTAATAATTATTAAACATGCTCATGGGGTTTTTCCCGGATATGTTGTTGTTATTCTCCGGCCTCATTTAAATTGCCTAGTTAGTGTAGTTTTATTATGCTTCACCACTTGCTATGTTAATAACATTTAATCTTGTCTTGTAAATAACGAGAGTCAACTAAATAATTAAAATGTGGTGTTTCGTCAATATGCAACTCGTTGCATATTGATCTCCACTTAACTTGTAGTGTTGTTTGTGCATTTTGCCATGCCATGCATATTTAACACGGACATGCATCATACTTGTTTGTGCATCGTATGCCATGTTTATGATTGTGTGTTTACCGTGTTGTTTCTTTCTTTCTGGTTTGCTTCTCTTGTTAGCTTCGGTTTCGTTCCGGAGTTGTGAGGTTTCTCTCGACTGTGTTGCTCCGTCTACTTCATGGATCCGTTCTTCTCCATTGTGGAATTCCAGGCAAGATGACCGAACCTGGATACCATTACTATCTTTGTCTATTGCTAGTAGTTCCGCTCTATAGTTTTGCCTCGATGCCCATGTCTTTCTTGTCAGCCTCCTACTTGTAACCATTGCCATGTTTAACCAACCTACCTATGCAAACCGTTGCTTGGCTAAGTACGCTTCGCTCAGCCCTTCTTATAGCATTGTTAGTTGCAGGTGAAGATCGAAGATGCTTGCTTCATGTTGAAGTGGTTGGGTTATATCACACTATATAAATGCTTAAATGAAATCATCTATATACTGGCAAGGGTGGAAGGCTAAGCCTTTTGCTTGGTGATTTGTTCCACTCATGCCGTTAGGAACCGTATAAACCGGTGTTATGTTCCTTGATTATGCGTTCCTAACACGGTTGGGGTGTATGGGACCCCCTTGATAAACCGCTAAGTGCTAAGTCTTTTCCAGCAAGTCCCAACATTTGGTACTATTTTCCTAATAACTAATAAAACTTGCATGTGGACTAGCTATCCCTTTTATTTTAATTCAACAACCCAGGGCCAGTGCTCCACATGAGTGTTGGTCCGAAACGGGGGTCCTGCAGGGCCAACTCAAGGTCTGGTAAAAACCTGTAGCATCGCCCATCCGGTCGTGTCCTGAGACTAGATACGCGCGGCTACCTATCAGGGTGTCGACACGCCGGGAGGATTTGCTGGATTAGCCTTACCTTAGTTCGGTTTAACTCGAGCACGGGATTCCGAGAATACTCGGGTCTTCCCACCTATGGAGTTGCGACTCCGCGGATCGTGGGCTTGTAATGGGTCAAGTTGGAACACCCCTGCAGGGTTTGAACTTTCGAAAGCCGTGCCCGCAGTTATGTGGCAGATGGGAGCTTGTTAATTCCGGTTGTAGATAACTTGACACAATGTTCCAATACACTACCAGCGTGTGTACCATGACTGTCAATTTCCGAATAGGGATTCGGGAGTTGAACACGGTGGGGTTATGTTTGACCGGTTTTAGTTAGGATCACTTCGTGATCATCTCTCGACCGAGGCACTTCTCTTCTCGCTCTCTTTTACGTAAGTTAGTGCTAGTTGCTGCTGCAGACTCTTGTTTTGCCTTCACCTCATATTCTTTCTTCAGCCTTGTCCTCACCCAAGGCTTGAATAGTCATGTTACCCGGTAACGGGATTGCTGAGTCCTCTGTGGCTCACAGTTACTTCACCACACCAGATGCAGGTTCAGCCGAGTTTGATGCAGGAGCTGGTTCAGTGCTTCACCAGGAGTCCGATGAAGATCGTGGCTGTTTGCTTGTGACGTTTTCGACGATCAGTAGTGGTTTCTACTAGGATTCGATCCTGACCTGTGGTTTTATGTTGTTTTGGTATATTTCTTTTGGATCTTCACCCGTAGTCGGGTTGTGATGTTTTGGATGATGATTGCTTATGTAATGTATTGTGTGAAGTGGCGAGTGTAAGCCAACTATCTCCTTTTGCAATTTAATCCCTCTTTTACATGAGTCATGCAAAGATACCAAACTTGAGATCATTCTAGGATGGGCTTATACCTTTAAGTTGTGCCTCGACACGTAGGAGGTATAGTCCCATCCTGGGCATTACAAGTTGGTATTCAGAGCCTTCTTCGACCTAGAAGCCCCCACTGATTGATCGAATCGTTGACGGTTGAGTCTAGGCACACACTGAAAACTGTTTGAGTCCTATATTAATATCGGAGAGTAGGATTTCTTTGCTTCTCATCCCTTTTCTCTCTGGTGAGGACTCCTGACGATTACTCGTTTCTCTTATACTTTCAAAAATTGCACCAAATTGTTTTAGGATCCCGCGAGTATTCTGGGATTGTTTCGATGTTCTTGTGACAAGGATATTGTTCTCGATGCCTCCTGTTCCCGGGGAGTTGAGCTTCGGGGTATTGTTGTCACAAGCATATCGCGGCAGTACTAAATACTTAAGACGGTCGACATCGAAAATCTCTCCTATACGGCCAGTGGCAAGATAACCCCGACATCACCCAGTACTGGGGAGGTAGTTCGAGAGTATTGCCATAGCTTGTTATAGTGGATGCTTTTCGAAGGTCCGAGGTACACAGTTTCCGAGAACGACTGGTTATGTGTTGAAGGATGGATACACCTGGATGTAGGTTTAGAGTTGATTGCGCGGTGCTTCCTGTGTATCCCCAACACCTGATTGCATAACTGGAAACTTTCGGAAATCTATAGGTGGGTTCATCCAGTAGTTCTAGGCATTCTTCCAACGGATGCATGGTATGAAGTTTGGGGTTCTACATTGAGTGAAGTGGTTTTATGGACTTGTTCTGATCGGGAGTTGCATCTTAAAGGGTCCTTGGCTATGCTGATCCGTGGATTGCAAAACCCTTTTGTAACACGTTCCATGAGCTTTCAGCACGAATATGTCGGACGAAGCTTCTATCTTGTATTTGTTCTATCTGATCCTTGTTCCTTTTTATTTATCTTTTGTTCTCCAAGTGGCTTCTCGTCAAGTTGATGTACCTACGGAACTCATTCGTTCAATTCTTTGTTCGGATGATATTGTGAAGATCATGTTGCATATCTATCCTTTGTTTTGTTTTGATTCTGGTATTCGAGTTGCTTCGATGTCAAATGTTGATTCCATACCTTCCTAATCGGTGTTCTCATATTTCTATGGGAGTGCTAATTCTTCTTGACCATCGAGACTTTCATGTTAAATTCTTTTCAACCGGTGTGCCTCTCTTCAAGTTATTCCTTACGGACGCCGTTGAGAAATCTGACGATGTGTCTGTTTCATTCATCCCAAGTTGTCTTTGTTTTTCCCCACCCTCCCACCCTTTTTCTTTATGGAGCCAGCAATTCTAAATGAAGTATCCATTTTATTCATGTGATATTTCTTCATTCTTTTCCTTTAATGTTCTTATCCGGTGATTCTCAGGAAGATGCTCAAGAGCTTCAAGTTCATCATTCTTTTGTTCTCTAATTCTGCCGGTGGATGTAATTCAAGATTTCGGTGTTGATCTTACCCTTTTCCTCTTTTCACAATGCTTTCTTGTTCCGGTGCACCAATTAATCTTTCTCCTCTTGTTATTCATATCCGGAGTGTTGAAGATATCTCAGAAGATTCATAATTCCATTCTTAATCCGTTCAAGCTATTTTGAGGATTGTTATCTTATTCAAGCCATTTAATTCAACCGGTGCTATATCTCGCAAGCAATCTTTTCTAACGGTGATTTCTTTGAGTGGGCCCTAACCCATAGGTCTTTTCCCAGGATCTTACCTGACTCTTCTAATTTTTCTAGAGTTATACTCAAATTCTTTTCAAAGTGTGACGTAAGAATGAATTTACATCAGTCACATGCCTTCTCCAAGCTTGTTTTCAATCATTTCCATCTTTAGCTCCACCTTCCTCTTGTCATTCGTCCGGAGTATCTCGAAATTCTTCATGGCATTTCTCGCCTTCATTCTCAACATTTGAAGACCGGAGAGGTGTTTCTCTTAAATCTTGACCCGTCTTCTTGAAGATTCGTGGTTCTAGCTTCATGCCATCCTCATTATCGTTTTGATTGTGAGGAACCCTTTTATGCCATCCGGAGCATTTTCATGAATTCTTTTCTTTGTGATCCTCCGAAGGCCATCATTTCAGAAGATTTCTTCGTTCTCAGTTTTCAACCTCGTCCTCCAAATATTCTTCTTTGATGTCTCTTCGTTCGTCTCTATATTCTTACGGTGGTCCTTTCAAGTTTTCTCTTCCTTTGTTATCGTTTTAATTCATTTGTTCTTTTCATAATCCTATCGGTGCCTTGTTGAAGATTTATCCAAGCTTGTGCGAGTTCTCTCTTTAATTCTTTCCAACGAGAATAAGTAGTATGCCAAATCCTTTGGTTGTCATCAATTTAAATTGGTGAAGGAGATGCATGACATAAATCTTATTCTTGTTCCTTCAGGTGATTTAATTCTTTTGTTTGGAGCTTGTTCACCATATCATATTCTCGGTTCTAAGTTGTTCATCTTGTTTTCCGGAGCTCCAAGTTATTTCTATTATATCATTTCAAACCTCCATCTAATTCACCGCAGGCCTTAAATCTTATTCTTTTCATTTTTCACTTCTCATGTTTCATTACCGGAGTTTTCATGGTGGTTCATCATGTTTTAATTCATCCTCGAAGTCTTCATCAAGATTCTTGTTGGAGGAGGTCAAATATTGTTCTTCTTGCATTTTGAAGTGCAATCCTTTCTACCTATTCTTTTCAGATGGTGGTATGCCATTTTTGACAAATTTCTTCATGTTTCATGATTCACAAGTTGTCAAGAATGAGATATTTAAACCCATCATTTTCTTTGTTCAGGAGATCTTTCCAACCATTATTTTTATCTGTTGGAGTTATCTTGGGTTGTATTTCACCTAAAAGCTTTCCCTAAGGATTGTTGCTAATTATGGTGCTTATAAATGACCCAAGTTCTTCATTTATCCTTTCAGTGAGATAAGTTTTTCATCTCCTTGTTGATCTCAATCAAATCAATTGTTGAAGTTAGTGGCTGGTGGTCACCTCTTAATTTTGAGATGTTTTCCATAAGCCCACATCAAGCTTATTCGTTTCGTTGTTGAATTCCAACAACTCTGTTCAACCCTTCTTCGTAAGGATGCTCTTTCAAATTCAATTTTGAGAGAAGTTGTCTTTTCTCCATTCATTTCTTTCATTGATTATATGCTATTCTTTCGTTCCGGAGGCTTTGTGATGTTGCTCTCTCCAAACCATCATCTCGTTTTTATCAAGATCATGTTCTTTCCTCGCTTGTTCATTTAACTGGAATGTTGTCACCTACATTCTAGTTCCCTCATCTTTTCTAGTTTTGCCTATCTTTTTAACCGGAGTGCTGTCTGAATCTTTCTTACCCCTTGGACCATTCTTTTAATTGTTTTGGAGGCAATGTGTTGTTGATTACATCAAGTATCATCCCATCTCCTCTAGTTTTTGTTCATTTCCTTCCATTTTCAGATAGAGTGCTGTCCAAATTCTGTCATTCTTATTCCTTGGCTATACCGTTGCGGTTTCTTATTCTTTTGGTCCGTGAGCTCTTGTTTCATGTTTTTCAACCTTCAAGGTTCTCGTAATGCTCCTTGTTACTCTTTTCTAACGAAGTTTTCATATTCGTTCATCTCCGTTGTATTCTTCTTTCATCTTGTTCAACCTCTCAAGGTTCCTGGTTTCACTCGTTTCTCGAAGAAGCAACTTTGTTTTGCCTCTTCCTCTTCCGTTTTACCCGGTGATATCTCTAGGATCTCGGGTCGAGATCCTCTGTTAGTGTGGGAGAGTTGTGACGCCCGAAGACCGACGTCCCAGAAGATTCCAGAAGATTCCAGATGTTCCGGGTTGCCCGTGTGTTTCTTTTGAGCTTGTGTTATTTATTTTTGCATTGCATCATGTCATCATGCCATCATGTCATATTTTATTTTGCATCTCAACCTAAATAAATCGTGTGGACCTTCGGTCCATTTAAATCGAGGGAAGAATGTCTTCTCTTTAAAACATATCATCCCAATATTTTAGGGAGCTATATAATAAATATTCCATTGCTTCGGAATCACCGTAACACACTTGCATTTTCCCCATGTCTATTTTTTCACTTCGAACTTCTCTTTCCAAACCTTGCCAATAATTCTTTTCCGTTGTTTCGAGGTTCCTCCAAAAATTTGAACATTTTTGGACACTTCAATAATCACGTCTTAGTTCAAACCTATTTGAATTAAATTCAAATATGTTTGAATTATTTTTTCCGTTCATGCCTTTCTTATTTTTCTCGGACTTTGCTCATTTTATGATGCCCGAGAAAAATAGTCCTTTGTGCTACTTTTGCCCTAACCCCCCTCCGCTTTCTTTCTTCTCTTCTTTGTGTTTTTTTTATTAAAGAGATAGACCTGCTGGGACGCCCTTCGTTCCAGCTCCCAGCCGCCCCAGCCTCTTGGGCCTCAGCTTCCCTCAGCCGGCCCAAGGCCCACTCCAGCCCGCACCCCACCTAACCCTAGCGCACTCCCTCGCTCTCCCTCTCTTCCGCACGACCGCCGCCACCCTCTCGTTCCCTCGCACTCCTCCTTTCCCCTCGCAGCCCGAGCCTCCCTCATCTCCCTCGCGACCCACTCCCTCCGTTCTCCTCGAAGCGGCCAAGACGCCAGCAGCAGCGCCCCGAGCGCGCCCACCAGAGGCCCGCGCCTCTGGCTCCCTCCTCGATCCAGGGCCCCGACGGCCTCCCTCCGCGGCTCCCTCCTCTCTGCATCGGCGAGCCAGCGACGCCCGCAGCGCCCTTTCCTCCGCCGCAGGCCCCGAGGGCCCTTCCTTCCCCGCCGTCGCCAAGGCGCAGCGCGGCCTCCCTCCCAGCGCCAGGGGCGCCCTTCCTCTGCCTCGCCGCGCCCCCTCGTTCAGCGCCTGGCGCCCGCAAGCCGATCCGGTCGGCCAGATGCAGCCGGCTCCGCCCAGCTTCGTCCGCGAGCCCATGCAGCCGGCTCCGCCCGGCCTCGTCCTCCCTTCGCCGGCCAGGAGCTCTGCTCCTCCTTCGCCAGCAACCAGCAGCGCCTGCGCGCCCCAGTCGCCATGCTGCTGCCAGGCCTCTACTTCGTCGCCAAGACCGCAGCTTTTCCCTTGGTTTTTGTTGTATTGTTGCTGTTTTTGTTAATCTCAGATAACCAGGAAACAACAAGTCTATCTTCTTTTGGACCCGAACGTCTACCGGCGCCCGAACGTCTACTGTCGCCACGTGTACCTCTACGGCTACGAAACGTGTACGACTACATGTGTGATGCGCCAAGTACCACTACCGTCGCGACAACGAGAACCCCCAAGTACCACGACGACCGACTCGGCAAGTACCCCTACCGTCGCCCGTGTACCTCTACGG
Organism: Secale cereale; assembly: GCA_902687465.1. Lineage (NCBI taxonomy): Eukaryota > Viridiplantae > Streptophyta > Magnoliopsida > Poales > Poaceae > Secale > Secale cereale. The sequence goes on along the minus strand of LR738710.1, from coordinate 122,215,874 downwards.
AACGTCTTCGACCAAGTACCCCGACGTCGCAAGTACCACGACACGTAACGTGAACGTCTACCGTCGCCGAAGACCCGGGAACAACTACTTCCTCTTCGGGCGTGTACCACTACTTCCTCTTCCGAACGAGAACGGCTACTTCCTCTCCGAACGTGAACGCCTTCTTCCACTACGACCTCAAACCGCCCCGTGAACGTTTTGTTCCGAAGGTATAACCCCGTGGATGACTCGTGGAATGCTTGTTGTGGTTGTATGAAATGTTTCCTTGTGTGCACCGTGCCCGTTTCGACCTTTTGTCGTGTTCCTCGGTTGCCCCGTCACCGACTCGTGGGAACCCGATAACGGGATCGCCCCACCTTTCATCTCGTTTGACTCGTTCACTCCACCTTTTGTTTTGCACCGGACTCTCAACGAGTTGCCGGAACCAAATTGTTGCGTTGCATCATTTTCGGATCGTTGCCGTGGCACCCTTTTTCCTTCCACCACGGTGACAATGCTTCTATATCTCTTTTAAGTCAACCTTTTAATAATTGCATAAACTTGATCATGTCATCCGCATCATTTAACAACATTATATATGTGTGAATTGTTGTTGCTTTAATAATTATTAAACATGCTCATGGGGTTTTTCCCGAATATGTTGTTGTTATTCTCCGGCCTCATTTAAATTGCCTAGTTAGTGTAGTTTTATTATGCTTCACCACTTGCTATGTTAATAACATTTAATCTTGTCTTGTAAATAACGAGAGTCAACTAAATAATTAAAATGTGGTGTTTCGTCAATATGGAACTCGTTGCATATTGATCTCCACTTAACTTGTAGTGTTGTTTGTGCATTTTGCCATGCCATGCATATTTAACCCGGACATGCATCATACTTGTTTGTGCATCGTATGCCATGTTTATGATTGTGTGTTTACCGTGTTGTTTCTTTCTTTCTGGTTTGCTTCTCTTGTTAGCTTCGGTTTCATTCCGGAGTTGTGAGGTTTCTCTCGACTGTGTTGCTTCGTCTACTTCATGGATCCGTTCTTCTCCCTTGTGGAATTCCAGGCAAGATGACCGAACCCGGATACCATTACTATCTTTGCCTATTGCTAGTAGTTCCGCTCTATAGTTTTGCCTCGATGCCCATGTCTTTCTTGTCAGCCTCCTACTTGTAACCATTGCCATGTTTAACCAACCTACCTATGCAAACCGTTGCTTGCCTAAGTACGCTTCGCTCAGCCCTTCTTATAGCATTGTTAGTTGCAGGTGAAGATCGAAGATGCTTGCTTCATGTTGAAGTGGTTGGGTTATATCACACTATATAAATGCTTAAATGAAATCATCTATATACTGGCAAGGGTGGAAGGCTAAGCCTTTTGCTTGGTGATTTGTTCCACTCATGCCGTTAGGAACCGTATAAACCTGTGTTATGTTCCTTGATTATGCGTTCCTAACACGGTTGGGGTGTATGGGACCCCCTTGATAAACCGCTAAGTGCTAAGTCTTTTCCAGCAAGTCCCAACATTTGGTACTATTTGCCTAATAACTAATAAAACTTGCATGTGGACTAGCTATCCCTTTTATTTTAATTCAACAACCCCGGGCCAGTGCTCCACATGAGTGTTGGTCCGAAACGGGGGTCCTGCAGGGCCACCTCGAGGAAACTCAAGGTCTGGTAAAAACCTGTAGCATCGCCCATCCGGTCGTGTCCTGAGACTAGATACGCGCGGCTACCTATCAGGGTGTCGACACGCCGGGAGGATTTGCTGGATTAGCCTTACCTTAGTTCGGTTTAACTCGAGCACGGGATTCCGAGAATACTCGGGTCTTCCCACCTATGGAGTTGCGACTCCGCGGATCATGGGCTTGTAATGGGTCAAGTTGGAACACCCCTGCAGGGTTTGAACTTTCGAAAGCCGTGCCCGCGGTTATGTGGCAGATGGGAGCTTGTTAATTCCGGTTGTAGATAACTTGACACAATGTTCCAATACACTACCAGCGTGTGTACCGTGACTGTCAATTTCCGAATAGGGATTCGGGAGTTGAACACGGTGGGGTTATGTTTGACCGGTTTTAGTTAGGATCGCTTCGTGATCAACTCTCGACCGAGGCACTTCTCTTCTCGCTCTCTTTTACGTAAGTTAGTGCTAGTTGCTGCTGCAGACTCTTGTTTTGCCTTCACCTCATATTCTTTCTTCAGCCTTGTCCTCACCCAAGGCTTAAATAGTCATGTTACCTGGGAACGGGATTGCTGAGTCCTCTGTGGCTCACAGTTACTTCACCACACCAGATGCAGGTTCAGCCGAGTTTTGATGCAGGAGCTGGTTCAGTGCTTCACCAGGAGGCCGATGAAGATCGTGGCTGTTTGCTTGTGACGTTTTCGACGATCAGTAGTGGTTTCTACTAGGATTCGATCCTGACCTGTGGTTTTATGTTGTTTTGGTATCTTTCTTTTGGATCTTCACCCGTAGTCGGGTTGTGATGTTTTGGATGATGATTGCTTATGTAATGTATTGTGTGAAGTGGCGAGTGTAAGCCAACTATCTCCTTTTGCAATTTAATCCCTCTTTTACATGAGTCATGCAAAGATACCAAACTTGAGATCATTCTAGGATGGGCTTATACCTTTAAGTCGTGCCTCGACACGTAGGAGGTATAGTCCCATCCTGGGCATTACATAGTAGGATTGCCCTAGCCGCACCATAGGAGGCCGGCCGGCCCTCCTCCCTTGTTCCTTTATATACGGGGGCAGGGGGGCACCCAAAGACACACAAGTTGAATTGTTCCAGCCGTGTGCGGTGCCCCCTCCACAGAAACACACCTCGGTCATACCGTCGCGGTGCTTAGGCGAAGCCCTGCGCCGGTGAATACATCATATCCGTCACCACGCCGTCGTGCTGACGAAACTCTCCCGTGAAGCTCAACTGGATCAAGAGCTCATGGGACGTCATCAAGCTGAACGTGTGCTGAACGCGGAGGTGCCGTACGTTCGGTGCTTGATCGGTTGAATCGCGAAGAAGTTCGACTACATCAACCGCGTCACTTGACGCTTCCGCTTCCGGTCTACGAGGGTACGTAGACACACTCTTCCCTCTCGTTGCTATCCATCTGGTAGATAGATCTTGCGTGATTGTAGGAAAATTTTAAAATACTACGTTCCCCAACAAGAACAACTTCCAGCGGACGGTGGAGCAGTGGACTGATGAACTCGTCGCCTCCGCCGCCAACATCGACATGGAGATGATGGCGTTGAGGGCGGAGCACCTCGTGTACTCCCCCGACGAGAGCCTCCCTCACAGCGCCAAACTGAGTCTGTTCTTCACGGGAGTGGCACCGGCGCTTGCGCGGCTGCGGGAGAAGATCCCCGTGCAGCTGGCCGACGAGGCGCGCCGGCTCTACATGGGTACCATGGAGCGGGTGTTGTCGAAGATTGTCTACCGCAACCCCGGGATCAACCTCGTCAATGTTCTCCGGACCCTGCCACCTGAAGCTGACCAAGAGGCGCTGAAGGCACAAGTCGCCCACATCGTAGCCAAGGTGGGCAAGATCCAGAGGGTCGATGGAGACCGCAGGGACTAGGCTTCCTTCTTTCTGCTTCCTTTGCCGCTGTAGATTAAGTTATAGGCAGTAGTTGGTTAGAACAGCGGCAAGTTATCTCTGTAATATATACTTCTATTTTGGGTAATCAATGCAGTGTTATCTCTCTTGCTTAGTCCCTTCACTTTGTATGCTTTCCACCCTACGCTTTTTAGGGAACTTGCCGGCAAAGGGACACTCGCTGCGAGCGCTGAGTGCGGGACTCTTAGCAGCCTGCTGGCAAAGCCCTTGTCGGCAAGAAACCTTGCCGTAGCTAGTCGCAGCACACTTAGACTACTGAGCGAACTCGAAAACGAAGTAAGGGCGCGACACTTGTCGCAGCTCACTTAAGCCGTTGAGCGTGCTCGAAACAAAGTAAGGGCGTAGCTAGCCACGGGTAGGTTCCTTCGCGCACAGGTTTTCCATACAAAGTGTGGTTGTTCAAGGAAGACAACTAAAATTTTAAAAATTTGAATTGCTCAAATTCTGACAACTTAGCTTTTATGGGTTGTTTGCTTCCCGGCAAGGCTTCTCTTTCTTGAACAGCACTTGTTCCATACCTCTATCTCCTCCCCCCCCCCCGGCAAACTTGTGCGCGAGGAACTCTTCTTCTGCTTAAGAGAGAAAGAAAAGGGAGGAGGAAACACAAGTATGGGGCCTTGCGGCTCGTTACTGCTTACCGGGGATGCATGCTGCACAAAATGTCAGATGGTACATGCAAACAAAAAGAGAGGCATGAAATGACAAATGGTGCGAAGCACAAAAGTTTTACTGATGCACGGGGTCTGCGCCCTGCTTTGTACAAAGGTTTACATGCAACAGCGGCAAGACTTGTACAAAAGGTGGTTGCCGGAGCGGATCACGGCAACCGCGCCTTATGGGTGAAACTTGCGAAGATGCTTGATGTTCCAGGAGTTGCTCACCGGTAAGCCTTCTTCGGTCTCAAGGCGGACAACGCTGGGCCTTGTGACTTGTCTCACTCGATAAGGGCCTTCCCACTTCGGCGTCAACTTGTTGGAATTCTTGGCGGACTGAACACGCCAAAGAACAAGGTCGCCTTCCTCGAGACTCCTGGCCTTGACCTTGCGGCTATGGTAGCGACGCAAGGCTTGCTGGTATCGAGCAGCTCGTACAGCAGCCTGGAGACGTTCCTCCTCAAGGAGCAATGCATCATCTTGCCGCAGTTGCTCTTGCTCGAGCTCATCGTAAGCGAGCACTCGAGGAGACCTGTATACGAGTTCCGTGGGGAGAACTGCCTCTGCTCCATAGACAAGAGCAAAGGGTGTCTGTCCGGTGGCTCGATTTGGTGTCGTCCTGATTGACCAAAGAGCCGCCGGCAACTCCTCTATCCAGTTTCTTCCACACTTGTGCAGCCTGTCGAAGGTTCTTGTCTTGAGCCCGCGCAGCACTTCAGCATTTGCCCTCTCTGCTTGACCATTGCTCCTTGGGTGAGCAACAGAAGCAAAGCAGACCTTGGCGCCAAGGTCTTGGACGTACTGCATGAAGGTGCGACTTGTAAACTGTGTGCCGTTGTCGGTGATGATCCTGTTAGGGATTCCGAAACGGCAAACAATTGACCTGAAGAACCTGACTGCTGACTGTGCTGTCATCTTTCTCACTGGTTCCACTTCTGGCCACTTTGTGAACTTGTCGATTTCTAGGTACAAGTACACAAAGCCCCCGACTATGCGGGGAAAGGGGCCGAGGATATCGAGCCCCCAGACCGAGAAGGGCCAGGACAAAGGGATTGTCTGGAGAGCTTGAGCTAGCTGGTGAATTTGCTTGGCATGGAATTGGCACGCTTCACACTTGGTTACCTCCGCAGTTGCATCTTGGAGGGCTTCTGGCCAAAATAAACCTTGCCGGAATGCCTTCCCGGCAAGTGCTCTTGCGCTAATGTGATGGCCACATATGCCTCCGTGTATCTCTGCCAACAGCTTCTATCCATCTTCCCGGGAAATGCACTTCAATCTGACACCGTTGAGTCTTCTTCTGTACAGTTCGTTGTCAACGAACTGGTACATACTTGACTGCCTGGTTATCCTCTCTATCTCTTCTGGCTCATCGGGAAGTTCTCCAGTTTGAAGAAAACGGATGATTTGCTGTGCCCATGCTGGAGCCTGAGGCTCAACAACAAGGACTAAAGGCATCAGTGCTGCTGCGGGAACCTCAGCTTCTACGGCATGAACCTGCGGCTCTGCCGGAGCTGAGGGTTCCCCGGCAAGCCTGCCGGGGCAAGGCTTGTCGGGAATGCCTGCTTCAACTGTACGGACCCTGGGGTCCGCAGGAACAGACTGTTCCTCAGCATCCGGGTTGTTGATCTTGGGGACTTTGGCGACGGCTTCAGGAAGATCCGCCGGCAAGTAGTCACCGGAGACCAACTTCCTCTTCTTGCTTTGCCCAACTGATGGTGTGACAGATGGCTGAGTTAGCTTGAGCATGAAGGTTCCCGGTTCCACAGGTAACTTCTTTGCAACACACTTTGACAGGCCGTCAGCAATATCATTCTGAGCTCTTGGTACGTGCTCCATCTGCAAGCCTTCAAAGTGTTCTTCAAGCTTCCTCACTTCATCGACATAAGCTTCCATCAAGGGACTCTGGTAACTCTTGTTCACTTGTCGGACCACCAATTGTGAATCTCCCCGCACAATCAGCTTCTTGATCCCAAGTTCGGCCGCAATCCTGAGGCCGGCAAGCAAACCTTCATACTCAGCAGTATTGTTTGTCGCTTGCTCCTTGGGAAAGTGCATTTGGACAACATACTTGAGGTGCTCTCCGGTGGGCGCTATGAGTAACACGCCAGCACCGGCGCCTTGCAGCGAGAAGGCACCATCAAAGTACATTATCCACTCTTTGCTTGCTTCTTGGACGGGGATGCTTGTCTCTGGAGCTTCCTCATCTGGTGTTGGGGTCCACTCTGCTATGAACTCTGCCAAAGCTCTGCTCTGTATAGTTGAAGTACTCTCAAACTTGAGACCAAAGCTTGACAGCTCCAGTGCCCACTCGACGATCCTGCATGTTGCTTCTGGATTTTGCAATATCCTCTTCAACGGAAAGTGAGTGACCACCGTTATCTCATGTGCTTGGAAGTAGTGGCGCTGCTTCCTTGAGGCCATGAGGAGGCCGAAAAGCAACTTCTGCACTCCAGAGTATCTTGATCTAGCCCCCTGCAAGAGGGAACTTACAAAATAAACTGGGCGCTGCACCATCTTCTTTCGCACTCCTCCTTGCTCCTGCGCAGACTTGTCCTTGTCGGGGCCAGAGCTTATCGGGGAAGCCCCCTGCTTGTCGCTGGAAGTACTTGCCGGAGCTGCGGGCTCTTCCTTTGCCTCCCTCTCCACTACTAACCTAGCACTAACCACTTGATTGGTTGCCGCTAGGTACAGCAGCAAGTTCTCTTGTGGCCTAGGTGCGACAAGTATTGGAGTGGAGGACAGGTATCCTTTCAAGTCTTGCAGCGCTGCCTCCGCTTCCGGAGTCCATTTCAAAGGACCTGCCTTTTTCAAGATTTTGAAGAAAGGCAGGGCGCATTCTGTAGACTTTGAAATGAACCTGCTGAGGGCAGCCACACAACCAGCAAGTCTCCTTACGTCCTTGACACGCTTCGGGGCTTCAATCTGCTCGATGGCTTTTATCTTGTCGGGATTAGCTTCAATCCCCCTCTGAGACACAAAGAACCCGAGAAGCTTGCCGGAGGGAACTCCGAAGACGCACTTCTCGGGGTTCAACTTGAGCTGTATCTTGCGCAGATTCTCAAAGGTTTCTTCTAAGTCTTGGATCAGGGTATCCTTGCTCTTGCTCTTGACCACTATATCATCCATGTAGGCTTCTACATTTCTGTGTATCTGTGGCTCAAAAGCAGTGTGTACCACCCTTGCAAATGTTGAGCCTGCATTCTTCAATCCAAAGGGCATGCGTATGAAGCAATATGTGCCACATAGAGTAATGAATGCAGTCTTCTCTTCATCTTCCTCGGCCATGAATATCTGGTGGTAACCTGAGTATGCATCGAGGAACAAAAGAAACTCACATACGGCGGTGGAGTCAACAATCTGGTCGATACGCGGCAAGGGAAATGGATCCTTGGGACATGCTTTATTCACATCAGTGAAGTCTATACAAAGTCTCCACTTCCCATTGGCCTTGCGCACAATAACTGGATTGGCCAACCATGTAGGATGGAGTACGCCTCTAACCAGGCCTGCTGCTTCCAACTTCTTAATCTCTTCGGCAATGAACTCTTGGCGCTCCACAGCTTGCTTCCTGACTTTCTGCTTGACGGGCCACGCGTGAGGACAAACAGCAAGCTTGTGCTCAATTACCTTCCTGGGAACGCCGGGGATGCAGACGGTTGCCATGCAAACACGTCGACATTCGCCCGCAGGAAGGCAACGAGTGCGCTTTCCTATTTGGGGTCGAGTGTAGCACTGATGGTGAAGGTACCACCGGTGCCGTCCTCCTTGGCGGACACCTTCTTGGTTGCCGGTGGAGCTGCCATTCCTTTCTTGCACTTGCCGGTGGAGCTCGATGGTGCGTCCTCGACGGCAGCGCAGCACTCCGAAGAGGTGCGTTTGCCGGAGTGGGCTCCAGAGCTCTTGCCGGACTTGGTCCTGGTCTTCCCCCCGGGAGCTTCAGCGGCAAGTGTATTGCTGTCTGCCGCGGCTGCTGCGTCCCGATAGATCTTGTCGGCGCAGATAAGCGCATCCTTCTTGTCACCGGGGACAGAGATGACGCTTATCGGCCCCGGCATCTTGAGCATGTTGTACGCGTAGTGGGAAGCTGCCATGAACTTGGCGAGCGCAGGACGGCCAAGTATCCCATTGTATGGCAATGGGATATCGGCAACGTCAAACGTGATCCTCTCCGTCCTGAAGTTGAGCTCTCCACCAAAGGTCACCGGCAGCCTGATCTTCCCCTTCGGCTTGCTCCTTCCCGGGTTGATCCCTTGGAACGACCCGGTTTCCTCGAGCTCGCTGTCGGGGATCTGCAGTTTCTTGATCACAGCGGAGGAGATCAAGTTGAGGCCGGCCCCGCCGTCAACCAACATCTTGGTGACCTTGAGGTTGCGGATAGTTGGTGAAACCAACATCGGCAAACACCCGACTGCAGTTGTGCGGTCAGGGTGGTCCTCAAGGTCGAAGATGATGGGCGTGCCGGACCATTTCAGCAGCCTGCGTGATTCGACGGGTGGCTCAGCTGCATTCACTTCCCGCACCCACTGCTTGAGTTGGCGGTGGGAAGTGTGCAGAGAGGCACCTCCGTCGACACACAGAACCTCTGTGGCCTTCTGGAACTCCTGCTCGCTGTTGTCTCCTTCATTCATGTCCTCATCATCGTCTTCATCTTCGTCCTTGTCGCGGCCCCGGGGAGGTCTGTCTCCTTGCCGCTGCTTGGCCTTGCCGCGGCGTCCTCCCCGGCCATTGAACGGCCGCTTCTTGCTGGGCTCTCCCCCGCCTCCTTGAGCCTTCTCCTTGTCGCGACGCTCGTATTCAGCCTTCTGCTGCTCTACGAGGTACTCTACCCTCTTACAGTTCTGGAGATCATGGCCCTTGGTGCGGTGGATCTTGCAGTACTGCTTGTCGGAGCCGTCCTGTCTGTCGGCTGCCGCTACAGAGGCGGCCTCCTTGCCGGAGCCACCAGCCTGTGTCTTCTTGGTGGGAGCCTCCTTGCCGGACTGCTCGACAACCAGTACCTCCTTATTCTTCTTCTTCCTGTTATTCCGCCGCCGGCCTTTCCTTGCCGGGGCGGCATCCTCGCTGTCGCTTCCTCCTGCGCCGGTATCCTCTCCGGGGAATCTCCTCCCCTCTTCAGCCCGCGCACATTTGTTAGCCAGAGCGTAAAGCTCGCTGACGTCCCGGATCTTGGTCATTGCCATCTCCTCCCTCATCCGGCGGTTACGCACGTTCTGGTGGAACGCGCTGATAACCGCGGCAGGGTGGACATCGGGGATATTGTGCTGAACGCGGCTGCACCTTTGGATGTATTTGCGCAGGGACTCTCCCTCCTTCTGGGCGAGGATATGGAGATCGCTCTCCTGGCCGTGGGGTTTGTGGCCGCCCGTGAAGGCGCCAACAAACTGGTGGCACAAATCCGCCCATGAAGAGATGGAGTTCTCCGGCAAGTGCATAAGCCAAAACCTGACGTTTGGCTTAAGCACGAGCGGGAAGTAGTTGGCTAGAATCTTCTCGTCGCGTCCCCTGGCAGCCTGCACCGCAATGGTGTAGATGCTGAGGAACTCCGAGGGGTGCGTCTTGCCGTCGTACTTCTCGGGTACGTCGGGCTTGAAGTTCTTCATGCTGGGCCACTGGACTCGCCGCAGCTCTCGGGTGAACGCAGAGCAACCTGCCGCGTACGGCAAGTCGCCTGGTTCACCGGGTGCATGCACGTCGACAGCGGTCCCAGCGCGCTGGTCGGACTGTCTTCTAGCTTCTCTTCGACGCTCGATACGAGTTCGAGCGTCCTCTTGTCGCCTGTCGTCGAGGACTTGGCGCTGATCGCGGCGAGCCTGCGGATCCGACGACGCCGTGGAGTCGTCGTCGACGTTGATCCGGCGGGGTGGCGATTTCTGCTTCCGCGGCGGGGAGTGCACTGTAGTTGCACCCCCGGCGGTCTTATCTCCATCGGCCTTCGTTTGGTCGACTTGTCGCGGCCGTGATGTTGCCGGCTGCTGCGGCGTGTCGTTGTTGGCGAAGGCGATGAGGCTCTGGATCGTTGCCCTCCAGTCTTCAGCCTTGTCTGCCGCTGGAGGGAAGTCAAGGAGCAGTTGGGCTCTAGCAAGAGCTTCTGCTGGAGAGGAGGGAAACGGTGGCGAACGGTGCGAGGAGCGAGACACGCTCGGACTTCTAACGGCGTTAGAAGGAGCATGTTCTCGCCCCGGCGACCGCGCCTTGCTCGTGCCGGGACGTTGGCCTTGAGCGTCCCGTGACCCGCCGGCCTGGCCACGTCCCAGCAAGCATATGGTACCTCCGGTACCACGTCGCTGCTGGTCTGGCACCTCCTGAGAGGGACGTGGTGCGTGCACGGACACCGAGGCTTTGGAGTTCGCCCGGTCATCCGTCTTGTCCTTGGACTTGGTGGCACCGTGAGTTTCCCCACCGCCGTCCACCCTTCCACCGGCGTCTCCTCCACCAACCGTCGGTTCTGGTGGTGGTGGGATCGACGCGGACGGGCCTCCGACCTCCGAAGCCTTCTTCTTCGAAGGCATGTTGATGTAGTTGATGAGGTTGATGAAGCTGGAGAGGTTGCTGAAGGTTGAGCCCGCGTGAGCGCCGGATCAGGTTCGCACAACCTCGATGCCCCCTACCTGGCGCGCCAAAGATGTCGGGGAAACTGGACACCCACGAACACCTATGGGACCGGAGCCCCTTCTACGTTGCGGTAAGGGAGCGGAGGGAGCACGGAGAGCAGATCGAGGAGCACACGCGGGCAGTTTACCCAGGTTCGGGCCGCGCGGACGCGTAATACCCTACTCCTGCTTTTGGTTGTATTGAGTTCTTGGGCTCGGGAGCTTGAAGATCTACAGTACTAGCTGCAACGAGCGAGGGAGTGATCTAGTTTCTGGGATCGAACCCCCCTCTACGTTGTGCATGGGCCTCCTTTTATAGCTTAAAGGGGTCACCGACAGGTGCCAACGTAGAGGAGGGTAAAAATGTAAAATTGGTGGTGGTTGTAACAGTGCATGAACAATGGTCTTCACCTAACTCTGACGGTGGGGGACAAGGGCATTGAATGCCCGTCGCAGTCGCCCCAAAAGCGTCCGTCCATGCGTCTCCGTTCGCCACGGCGATAGCCTCGTCACCGCGGCTCGCCATCGTGTACCCCAGGCTGCACAGCCATCTGCCACGTGCCCCTGGAAGGGCCCCAGGACGACGCATGGCCAGATGAGCTGGAGCGCAGGCACACAGTGTATGCCTCCCCCGGCAAGCACCTTGCCGGGGTCGCAACCTTGCCGGGCCCGGAAGCTTGTCGCTCTCCGGGCCCCGCCGGGGCGCACGACGCGCCACATGACATCTTCTGAGGTGTAGTTTTCTGGGCTTCCTGGCAAGCTCCTCTCGCCAGGGTCTTGTGAGAATAGAGTCTTGTGCTTGGAACAGCCTTCCCGGCAAGCTCCTCTTGCCGGGGCCTTGATTTTCTGACTTGTATACTTTGTTCTTGAATGGCTTAAAGGGGTCTAGAGTGGGCTTTGGCGGGCGCGTGGTGAGCCAGGCCACGGGACGCTGCTACTGCCCGTGCACAAGTCGGGATACTAAGGTACCCCTACTTTAGTACACCGACATTGTCACTTCGGGGTTGCCGGATCATAACACATACTAGGTGACTATTGACTTGCAAGATAGGATCAAGAACACTCATATATGCATGAAAACATAATAGGTTCAGATCTGAAATCATGGCACTCGGGCCCTAGTGACAAGCATTAAGCATAGCAAAGTCATAGCAACATCAATCTCGTAACATAGTAAATACTAGGGATCAAACCCTAACAAAACTAACTCGATTACATGATAGATCCCATCCAACCCATCACCGTCCAGTAAGCCTACGATGAAATTACTCACGCACGGCGGTGAGCATCATGGAATTGGTGATGGAGGAAGGTTGATGATGACGATGGCGACGATCTCCACTCTCCGGGGCCCCGAACGGACTCCAGCCCAGCCCTCCTGAGAGAGATTAGGGCTTGGCGGCGGCTCCGCCTCGTAAAATGTGATAATTCTTCCTCTCTAATTTTTTTGTCCCCGAAAGTGAATATATGGGGTCCGGGGATACGTCGGCGGAGCGTCAGGGGCCCACAAGGCAGGGGGCGCGCCCAGGGGGAGGCGGCGCGCCCCCCACCCTCGTGGACAGGGTGTGGGCCCCCTGACGTGGATCTTTCCACAGGTATTTTTTATATTTTCGAAAATAATTCTCCGTGGATTTTCAGGTCATTCCGAGAACTTTTTATTTCTGCACAAAAACAACATCATGGAAATTCTGCTGAAAACAGCGTCAGTCCGGGTTAGTTCCATTCAAATCATGCAAGTTAGAGTCCAAAACAAGGGGAAAAGGGTTTGGAGAAGTAGATACGTTGGAGACGTATCGACTCCTCAAGGTTAAACCTTTGCTTGTCCTCAAGCAATTCAGTTGATAAAGTGAAAGTCATAAATAAAAACTTTGACAAACTCTGTTTGCGCTTGTTGTTGTAAATATGTAAGCCAGCATTCAGGTTTTCAGCAATGATCATGAACTAACCACATTCACAATAACTTTCAGGTCTCAAGTCTACTCACATCAATGGCATAATCAACTAGCGAGCAATAATAATAAACCTCGAATGACAACACTTTCTCAAAACAATCATGATATGATATAACAAGATGGTATCTCGCTAGCCCTTTCTGAGACCGCAAAACATAAATGCAGAGCACCTTTAAAGATCAAGGACTGACTATACATTGTAATTCATGGTAAAAGAGATACAGTCATGATCATACTCAATCAAACTAATAGTAATACATGCAAATGACATAGGTGCTCTCCTACTAGTGCTCTTTTATAAGAGGATGATGACTCTGCATAAAAGTAAATAGATAGGCCCTTTGCAGAGGGAAGTAGGGATTTGTAGAGCTGCCTGAGCTCGATTTTTAAATAGAGATGAATAATATTTTGAGTGGTATACTTTCATTGTCAACATATCAACCAAGAATCTCGATATCTCCCATGCTACACACATTATAGGTGGTTCCCAAACAGAATGGTAAAGGTTATACTCCCCCAACCACCAACAAGCACACTCCACGGCTGGTCTGAAACAACGGTTACCGTCCAAACCAACAATAGCCCTGGGGGAGTTTTGTTTAATTATTATGATTTTGAGCATGGGACTGGGCATCCCGGTTACCAGCCATTTTCTCATGAATGATGAGTGGAGTCCATTCATCGTGAGAATAACCCACCTAGCATGGAAGATACAGACAGCCCTAGCTGATACATGAGCTGTTCGAGCATACAAAACATAATTTCATTTGAAGGTTTCGACTTTGGCACATACAAATTAACTTGGAACGACAGGTAAATACATCATATAGGAAGGTATGGTGGACTCATTTGAATAACTTTGGGGTTTATGGAAGTGGATGCACAAGCAGTATTCCCGCTTAGTACAGGTGAAGGCTAGAAAGAGACTAGGAAGCGACTAACTAGAGAGCAACAACGGTCATGAACATGCATTAAAATTTTACAACAATGAATGCAAGCATGAGTAGGATATAAATCACCATGAACATAAATATCGTGGAGGCTATTGATTTCTTTCAACTACATGCGTGAACATGTGCCAAGTCAGACCACTTGAATCGTTTAAAGGAGGATACCACCCCATCATACCACATCACAACAATTTGAATATCATGTTGGCACGCAAGATAGACCATTATAAACTCTCAGCTAATTAAGCATGGCATAAGCAGCTACGATCTCTAATTGTCATTGCAAACATGTTTCATTCATAACAAGCTGAATCAGGAACGATGAACTATCATATTTACAAAAACAAGAGAGGTCGAGTTCATACCAGCTTTTTTTCATCTCAATTAGTTCATCATATATCATCCTTATTGCCTTTCACTTGCACGACCGAATAGTGTGGATAATAATAATAATAGTGCACGTGCATTGGACTAAGCTGGAATCTACAAGCATTTAATACAAGAGAGAAGACAAGGTAATATGGCTCAAGGTTAAATCAACAATAAAGCATATCAGAGCCACTAAGCATTTTCAATCATGGTCTTCTACTCTTGTCCCCCAAAGAAAAGAAAAGAAATTATTTACACGGGAAAGCTCCCAACAAGAAAAAGAAGAACGAGAAATCTTTTTGGGTTCTCTTTTAATTACTACTACAAGGAAATTAAACTAGCTAGAAGCTACAAATAATATATATTTTGTTTTTCTTAAGGTTTTTTCTAGCACATGAGAAAAAGACTAAGAAAAATAATTGAAACGAAACATGGATGGTACAATGAAAGAGTGTGAGCACCGACAACTTAGAATAAGTGTGTGAGCATGAATGTAATGTCGGTGAGAAACACGTACTCCCCCAAGCTTAGGCTTTTTAGCCTAAGTTGGTCTATGGCTAGTATTGGCCTGACGGATATCCAAAGTCATAGTTGAGGTTGTACTGAGATGTAGCAGCTACTGCCTGCTGAGCTGCAACTCGAAGGCGGGCTGCTTCCGTCATATTATGATACTCATTTGGCTCCTCCCTGGTTATAGTATATCTCCTTTTTGCTTGAAAGTCAAACAAAGTAGGAGCAGGAATAACAATAGGGATGGCATGACGCCTATCAAAGATTAGTTGATATTTGAGGGATTGTTCATCCCTCTCTATAAACCGGTGACTAGTCATGGCATTGTAATCCAAATGAGCAGGTGGTAAAGGTTCATCATTCTCATGGACAGGCACACCAAGGCGGCGGGCTATGCAAGTGGCATAAATCCCACCAAATAAATCTCCATGCTAACCATTATGATGTAGCCTACGTGCAACAATAGCTCCCAAGTTATATTGTCTATCACCTAATACAACACTCTTGAGAACACTAAGATCAGAGACACACATGTGGCAAGCCTCGTCTTTACCGTTTATGCATCTACCAATAAAGAAAGCAAAGTAATGAATAGCAGGAAAATGAATGCTCCCTATGGTAGCCTGTGTGATTTCTCTAGATTCCCCCACTGTGATACTAGCAAGGAAATCTCTATATTCAGATTTGCGAGGATCATCCATACTGCCCCACTGCGGGAGCTTACAAGCATCATTAAAATCCTCTAAGTCCATGGTGTAAGATTTATCTTCAAGGTCAAACAGGACAGTGTAAGAATTACGTGAAGATGAAAATTTAAACCTTCTCACAAAGGTATCAGTTAAGCCACGGTATTGAGGGCACTTATCTTGTATGAAGCCCTCGAGGTTAGCGTTGCGCACGTATGCGTAAAATTCCTCCTTGATGCCAACCTGATCCATAAAGTCATCTGACGGCCATTCACAAGGCCGCACTTCAGCTTCCCTCGGTAGTTAATCGTCCGGCTCACGAAATGTGAGCCTCGCTTCTTGCTTCCTTGAAGAACCACCTTGGAAGATTTTCCTATGCATTTTTCTGAAATTTTCTGAAATTTTTAGTAACTCAAAATAAAAGTTAACCAAACTCAACAAGATTGATAGCAAAAACTCCTACAAGTGCCTAGAGACTATATCATGAATTAGAACTACTTGGGACCAAAAAAAATTGACATGCAAGCTCAAGAACAAGGTCACCACAGCAGCAAAAAATTGCAACAAATAAAGCACTAGAACAAAAACTAATTGCACCAATGAAGGAGTCACATACCAAGGAACAATCTCCCCAAACAGTTTGGTGAATGGTGCTTTGAGAAAAATGATCGAAAATGGCAGCAAGATGAGCTAGAACTCGTGCTTGAGCTGGTTGGTGAATTTTTTGGCAGGAAGAAGAAGAGTATGGGTGCAGGAATAAGTAGAGGGGGGCACGTGGGCGCGCCCTGGACCCTCGTGGCCAGGTGCTGGCTCCCCTCACTGTGCTTTCTGTGCCATATATTCTCAAATATTCTAGAAAAAACCATATTTCATTTTCAGGGCATTTGGAGAACTTTTATTTTCAGGGTATTTTTTATTGCACGGATAAGTTTGGAAACAGACAGAGAATACTATTTTTATTTATTTATCCTAATTAACAGAAAGTAAAAGGGGGTGCAAAAGGTTGTGCTATCTGGATTCACCCATCTCATGCGCATCAAAAGCAATCCATTAACAAGGTTGATCAGGTCTTGTTAATAAACTCTTTCCTAATAACATGAAACCGGAGAATTTTTTAATAGCACTAGGTTACCTCAATGGGGATATGTATGTCCCCAACAATAAGAATATCATATGCCTTCTTGAAAGTAGGAAGAGGGAATTCAAAACCTCCAATAGTGATAGTTGAAATTTTTCCAATATAATTGATACTGTGGACTTGAGGTTGTTTCCTCGGAAAGTGTACCGTATGCTCATTACCATTGACATGAAAAGTGACATTGCCTTTGTTGCAATCAATAACAGCCCCTGCAGTATTCAAAAAGGGTCTACCAAGGATAATAGACATACTATCGTCCTCGGGAATATCAAGGATAACAAAGTCTGTTAGAATAGTAACATTTGCAACCACCACAGGCACATCCTCACAAATACTGACAGGTATAGCAGTTGATTTATCGGCCATTTGCAAAGATATTTCAGTAGGTGTTAACTTACTCAAGTCAAGTCTATGATATAAAGAGAGAGGCATAACACTAACACCGGCTCCAAGATCACATAAAGCAGTTTTAACATAGTTTCTTTTAATGCAGCAAGGTATAGTAGGTACTCCTGGATCTCCTAGTTTCTTTGGTATTCCACCTTTGAAAGTGTAATTGGCAAGTATGGTAGAAATTTCTACTTCAGGTATCTTTGTTTTGTTGGTAATAATATCTTTCATATGCTTAGCATAAGGATTTGTTTTAAGCACATCAGTCAAACGCATACGCAAAAAGATAGGTCTAATCATTTCAGCAGAGCGCTCAAAATCCTCATCGTCCTTTTTGTTGGATGGTTTAGGAGGAAAAGGCATGGGTTTCTGAACCCATGGTTCTCTTTCCCTATCGTGCTTCCTAGCAACAAAGTCTCTCTTATCATAACATTGATTCTTTGATTGTGGGTTATGAAGATCAACAGCATGTTCAATCTCTACATCATTATCATTGCTAGGTTGAGCATCATCATGAACATCATCATTAACATTATCACTAGGTTCATGTTCATTACCAGATTGTGTCTCAGCATCAGAAATAGAGATATCATTGGGATTCTCAGGTGTGTCAGCTACAGGTTCACTAGAAGCATGCAAAGTCCTATCACTTTTATTTTTCTTCTTCTTAGAAGAACTAGGTGCATCTAAATTAGCTCTCTGAGAATCTTACTCAATTCTCTTAGGGTGGCCTTCAGGATACAGAGGTTCCTGAGTCATTCTACCACCTCTAGTCACAACTATAATGGCATTATCATTATTCTTACTATTTAATTCATTGAGCAAATCATTCTGAGCCTTAAGTACTTGTTCTACTTGAGTGGTAACCATGGAAGCATGTTTACTAATGAGTTTCAACTCACCTTTAACTCTAGACAAATAATCACTCAAGCATTCAATCATATAAGCATTGTGTTGTAATTGTCTACCAACATAAGCATTGAAGTTTTCTTGTTTCACAATAAAATTTTCAAACTCATCTAAGCATTGACTAGCAGACTTATAACGAGGAATATCACCTTCATCAAATCTGTAAAGAGAATTTACCTTTACTACCTGTGTCGTGTTATCAAGACCATGTATTTCTTCAATAGGTGGTAAATTCTTAACATCTTCAGCTTTAATACCTTTTTCTTTCATAGATTTCTTTGCCTCTTGCATATCTTCAGGACTAAGAAATAGAACACCCCTTTTCTTTAGAGTTGGCTTAGGGGCTGGTTCAGGAATTGTCCAATTATTTACATTGGCCAGCATATTATTCAATAGTAATTTAGCTTGATCAACTGTTCTTTCCCTGAATACATCATATCAAGGGGACTACGCACACAACCAGGATCAAGAGGATTAAACCAAGTCTTAGCATCACCCTTTAACGAGAATGGAAACAACGGAAGGATATAGTAGTAGCAAATCTTTTCATCATTGGTAAACAGGGTGGCTGTATCATTCAACTTAGTAAGATGTGCCACAACTGTTTCAGACTCATAGCCATGGAAAGGATCAGATTCAACCAAAGTAATTAACTCAGGATCAACAGAGAATTCATAATCCTTATTAGTAATACAGATAGGTGAAGTAGCAAAAGAAGGGTCATGTTTCATTCTAGCATTCAAGGACTTTTCTTTCAATTTAGCTAATAGTTTCTTAAGATCATATCTATCGTTGCAAGCAAGAAAGTCTCTAGCAGTTTCTTCATCCATAACATAACCCTGAGGAACAACAGGCAATTCATATCTATTGGGAGAAGCTTCATCATAACTTTCATAAATATTATCAGTTTCAATATTTGCATTCTCCCTAACCTTAGCAATTTGTTCATCTAGAAATTCACCTAGTGGCACAGTATTAGGCATAGAAGTAGTTTCATCATACATAGCAGAAGTGGCATCATCAAGAACATACAGATTCAATAGTAGGAGTAGGTGTCGCAAATTTACCCATAACAGATGGTGAATCAAGTGCAGAGCTAGATGGCAGTTCCTTACCTCCCCTCATAGTTGAGGAATAGATCTTGGTTTTTGAGTCCTTCAAATTCTTCATAGTGATTAACAGATATAAATCCCAAGTGACTTAAAGAATAAAGCTATGCTCCCAGGCAACGGGGGCAGTAAATAGTCTTGATAACTCACAAGTGTAGGGGATCACAACAGTTTTCGAGGGTAAAGTATTCAACCCAAATTTGTTGATTCGACACAAGGGGAGCCAAAGAATACTCTTAAGTATTAGCAGTTGAGTTGTCAATTCAACCACACCTGGAAACTTAGTATCTTCAGCAAGGTAGTTTAGTAGCAAAGTAATATGGAGATAGCGGTAGCGGCAATAAAAGTAACGGTAATGTTTTTGTAGTTTTTGTAACAGTAGCAGCGGAAAAGTAAATAAGAAACAAGCAATATGTGAAAAGCTCGTAGGCATTGGATCGGTGATGGGGAATTATTTCGGATGCAATTCATCATGTAAAAGTTATAACCTAGGGTGACATAAAACTAGCTCCAGTTCATCATTGCAATGTAGGCATGTATTCCGAATATAGTCATACGTGCTTATGGAAAAGAACTTGTATGACATCTTTTGTCCTACCCTCCCGTGGTAGCGGGGTCCTAGTAGAAACTAAGGGATATTAAGGCCTCCTTTTAATAGAGTACCAAACCAAAGCATTAACACATAGTGAATACATGAACTCCTCAAACTAAGGTCATCACCGGGAGTTGTCCCGATTGTTGTCACTTCGGGGTTGCCGGATCATAACACATAGTAGGTGACTATTGACTTGCAAGATAGGATCAAGAACACTCATATATTCATGAAAACATAATAGGTTTAGATCTGAAATCATGGCACTCGGGCCCTAGTGACAAGCATTAAGCATAGCAAAGTCATAGCAACATCAATCTCAGAACATAGTGGATACTAGGGATCAAACCCTAACCAAACTAACTCGATTACATGATAGATCACATCCAACCCATCACCGTCCAGCAAGCCTACGATGAAACTACTCACGCACGGCGGTGAGCATCATGGAATTGGTGATGGAGGAAGATTGATGATGACGACACTACGAGGAAAAGGGCTATAGATGGTATGGCCACTAATGGTGCACCAGACATGTTGTGCGCCACTACTATATACTAATGGCGCACCACGTGTTGGTGCGCCATTAGTGTCCAAATACTAATGGCGCAGCACATCCACGGTGCGCCATAAGTAACAAAAAAAATTTCATTTTTTTCAAAAATAGTAATGGCGCACCATTGGATAGTGCGCCATTACTAGTTAAAGTAGTAATGGCGCACCACATCCACGGTGCGCCACTAGTAATTTTTTTTAAAAAAATTTATTTTTTTTTCAAAACTAGTAATGGCGCACCGTGTGTGTGGTGCGCCATTACTAGTTGACTAGTAAT
>LR738710.1:122171747-122195520 GCA_902687465.1 Secale cereale | reverse complement strand
CCCCGTGGACCGCCTTTTCAGTTTAAAAAAATAAAAGAAAATGATGGAAATGTCAAAAAATAAAAGAATAAGTTTCCCATGTGATATGTGGTGTACTTGTTGGGAAAATTTACAAATATGAATTTCAACTTTATTTGCAAAATATCTCTGGAATTTGTAAAATGGGCATAACTTTTGCATACGAACTCGGATTAAAAAGTTTTTTATATGAAAAATCATCTACTCGAAAAGTTACATCCCCAAAAACCTAACAGAAAAATAGATACGGGGCTTTTAAGATCTAGAGGGGAAAAATGGAAAAAAAAAATCAAACTTACTAGTGGCGCACCGTTTGCTAGGTGCGCCACTAGTAACAGAAAAAAATTGGTTTCGAAAAAAAATCAAATTTTTTTCAAAATATGATACGTAATATGACCGGGAAGTTTGAAATATTTTTTCAAAATTTCATCATACTTATGAACATGAACAAAGTCCTAGACATCAAGAAGGTTTAATAGGATTGATATGATAGATATATCAACAAGTGCCCGTGAAGTGAGCTGGTGCTGGGGTTGGATAGAACTGTGGAGTTAAGCGTGCTCGGGCTGGAGTAGTGTGAGGATGGGTGACCTTCCCGGAAGTTCGACCACAGAGTGCGATTTGACTTGAGATTAAGCATATTGATCCGAGATTAAGCCATAGTGACCTAAGATTAATAAAAACGAAAAAAAAAATTGTGCGACATTAGTATACAAGATACTAATGGCGCACCAGTGGTGTGCCATTAGTAAAAAAATGTAATGGCGTGGTGCTAGTGGCGCACCTGTAGTGCGCCATTAGTAGCGAAAACATGTGCGCCACTAGCAGCCCTTTTCCTAGTAGTGTGATGGCGACGATCTCCACTCTCCGGAGCCTCGAACGGACTCCAGATCAGCCCTCCCGAGAGAGATTAGGGCTTAGCGGCGGCTCCGTCTCGTAAAATGCAATAATTCTTCGTCTCTGATTTTTTCTCCCCGAAAGTGAATATATGGGGTCCGGGGATACGTCGGTGGAGCGTCAGGGGGCCCACGAGGCAGGGGCGCGCCCCCCACCCTCGTGGACAGGGTACGGCCCCCTGACGTGGATATTTCCGCATGTATTTTTATATTTTCCAAAATAATTCTCCGTGGATTTTCAGTTCATTCCGAGAAATTTTTATTTCTACCCAAAAACAACACCATGGAAATTCTGCTGAAAACAGCGTCAGTCCGGGTTATTCCATTCAAATCATGCAAGTTAGAGTCCAAAACAAGGGCAAAAGGGTGTGGAAAAGTAGATACGTTGGAGACGTATCAGTTCGTCGCGGCCATGGCCGCCACGTCCTCCTCGCTCGCTTGTTCACCATAGACCAGGCCCTCCGCCAGCCAGTGCTGCTACAGGAGGAATAGGTTGTGCCATTGTTCCTCATGAGACTGCTGGAATGCCGATATTGGTGATACGTCCATTTTGCATCAAGCTTATAAGTTGATATTTATTGCATTACGGGCTGTTCGTACATGTTTTGTCACAATACTTATGCCTTTTCTCTCTTATTTTACAAGGTTTACATGAAGAGGGAGAATGTCGACAGCTGGAATTCTGGGCTGGAAAAGGAGCAAACTCTGGAAACCTATTCTGCACAACTCCAAAAGCCCTGAAACTCCATAGAACATATTTTCAGAAAATATAAAAACTATCTGGCGGAAGAAACACACGAGAGGGGCCACTGGCTGAACTCGAGGGTGGGGGGCGCGCCCCCCTTCCCAGGGCGCGCCCCCTGCCTCGAGGGCCAGCCGGTGGGCCCCAGGTGCCCATCTTCTCCTATATGAAGCGTTTTGACCTGGAAAAAAATCATAAGGAGGCTCTCGGGACCAGACACTGCCGTCTCGAGGCGGAACCGAGGCGAAAACCAATCTAGGGCTCCCGCAGAGCTGTTCTGCCGGGGATACTTCCCTCCGGGAGGGGGAAATCGTCACCGCCGTCAACAACTCTCCCATCTTGGGGAGAGCTATCTTCATCAACATCTTCACCAGCACCATCTCCTCTCAAACCCTAGTTCATCTCTTGTATCCAATCTTTGTACCCAAACCTCAAATTGGTACATGTGGGTTGCTAGTAGTGTTGATTACTCCTTGTAGTTGATGCTAGTTGGTTTATTTGGTGGAAGATCATATGTTCCGATCCATTATGCATATTAATACCCCTCTGATCATGAACAATATTATGTCTTGTGAGTAGTTACTTTTGTTCCTGAGGACATGGGAGAAGTCTTGCTATTAGTAGTCATGTGAATTTGGTCTTCGTTCGATATTTTGATGAGATGTATGTTGTCTCTCTTCTAGTGGTGTCATGTGAACGTCGACTACATGACACTTCACCATTATTTGGGCCTAGAGGAAGGCATTGGGAATTAATAAGTAGATGATGGGTTGCTAGAGTGACAGAAGCATAAACCCTGTTTATGCGTTGCTTCGTAAGGGGCTGATTTGGATCCATATGTTTCAGGCTATGGTTAGGTTTACCTTAATACTTCTTTTGTAGTTGCGGATGCTTGCATTAGAGGTTAATCATAAGTGGGAGGCTTGTCCAAGTAAGGGCAGCACCCAAGCACCGGTCCACCCACATACCAAATTATCAAAGTATCGAACGCGAATCAGATGATCGTGATGAAAACTAGCTTGACGATATTCCCATATGTCCTCGGGAGCGTTTTACCATGCATAAGAGTTTGTCCAGGCTTGTCCTTTGATACACAAAGGATTGGGCCACCTTGCTGCACCTATTTACTTTTGCCGTTTGTTACTTGCTACCAATTATCTTATCACAAAACTATTTGTTACCTACAATTTCGGTGCTTGTAGAAAATACCTTACTGAAAACTGCCTATCATTTCCTTCTGCTCCTCGTTGGGTTCGACACTCTTAATTATCGAAAGGACTACGATAGATCCCCTACACTTGTGGTTTATCAAGACTCTTTTCTGGCGCCATTGCCGGGGAGTGAAGCGCCTTTGGTAAGTGGAATTTGGTAAGGAAAAATTTATATAGTGTGCTGAAATTTATTGTAACTTGTTACTATGGCTCAAAATCCTTTGAGGGGCTTGTTCGGGGTATCTTCACCCCGAGCAGAAGAGCAAAGAGTTGCTCCTCAACCTACTGTACCTATTGAAAATGTTTGCTTTGAGATTCCTTCGGGTATGATAGAAAAACTGCTTGAAAATCCTTACACAGGAGACGGAACACTTCACCCCGATTTACATCTAATCTATGTGGATGAAGTTTGTGGATTGTTTAAGCTTGCAGGTATGCCCAAGGATGTTATCAAGAAGAAGGTCTTCCCTTTATCTTTGAAGGGAGATGCATTGACATGGTTTAGGCTATGCGATGATATGGGATCATGGAACTATAATCGTCTGAAGTTGGAATTTCATCAGAAGTTCTACCCTATGCACCAAGTTCATCGTGATCGTAATTATATTTATAATTTCTGGCCTCGCGAAGGAGAAAGCATCGCTCAAGCTTGGGGGAGGCTTAAGTCAATGTTATATTCATGCCCCAATCATGAGCTTTCAAGAAAGATGATTATCCAAAACTTTTATGCTCGGCTTTCTCTCAATAATCGCACCATGCTCGATAATTCTTGTTTTGGCTCTTTTATGATGAAGACTATTGACGTCAAATGGGATTTATTGGAAAGAATTAAACGCAACTCCGAAGACTGGGATCTCGATAAAGGTAAGGCGTCAGGTATGACCCCTAAGTTTGATTGTGTTAAAGCTTTTATGGATACCGATGTTTTCTGTGAGTTTAGCACTAAATATGGACTTGACTCTGAGATAGTAGCTTCTTTCTGTGAATATTTTGCTACTCATGTTGATCTCCCGAAGGAGAAGTGGTTTAAATACCATCCCCCTATTGAAGTAAAAGTAGTTAAACCTATTAAGGTTGAAGAAAAGACTATCACTTATAATGTTGATCATGTTATACCTACCGCTTATATTGAGAAACCACCTTTCCCTGTTAGGATAAAGGATCATGCTCAAGCTTCAACTGTAGTTCGTAAGAGTAACACTAGAACACCTACACCCTCTGAGAAAATTAAAGTTGAACCCAGTGTTGCGATGGTTAAAGATCTCTTGGTAGAAGATTTAGATGGACATGTTATTTATCACCAAGAAGAGTGTGCTAGAATAGCCAAACCCAATGCTAGGAATAAACATAAACCTGTCGTAGGCTTGCATGTTATCTCTGTCAAGATAGGAGATCATTGCTATCATGGTTTATGTGACGTAGGTGCTAGTGCGAGTATTATCCCTCTTGATTTGTATAACGAAATTATGCAAGATATTGCACCTATTGAGTTAGAAGGGATTGATGTTACTATTAAGCTTGCCAATAGAGATACTATTTCACCAGTTGGGATTGTTAGAGATATTGAAGTCTTGTGTGGGAAGGTTAAATATCCTGCTAATTTTCTCGTTCTTAGTTCCCCACAAGATGCTTTCTGTCCCATTATATTTGGTAGACCCTTCTTGAATACCGTTAATGCTAAGATAGACTGTGTGAAAGATATTGTCATTGTCTGATTAGGGGATATGTCTCATGATTTTAACTTTGCTAAATTCCGTAGACAACCCCTTGAAATGGCACCACCTAGTAAGGATGACATTATTGGTCTTGCTTCTATTGTAGTGCCACCTAACGATCCTTTAGAACAATACTTGCTAGACCATGAAAATGAAATGCATATGAATGAGAGAAGGGAGATAGATGAAATATTCCTTACACAGGGACCCGTATTGAAAAACAACTTGCCTGTTGAAATCCTAGGGGATCCTCCTCCACCCAAGGGTGATCTCGTGTTTGAACTTAAACCTTTGTCTGATAATCTTAAGTATGTTTATCTTGATGAAAAGAAGATATATCCTGTTATTATTAGTGCTAACCTTTCAGAGCATGAAGAAGAAAGGTTATTGAAAACCCTGAAGAAGCACCGAGCTACTATTGGATATACTCTGAATGATCTTAAGGGCATTAGTCCCACTATATGTCAACACAAGATAAAATTGGAAGAAAATGCTAAATCAGTTATTGATCATCAGCGGCGGTTAAATCCTAAGATGAAAGAAGTGGTAAGGAAGGAAATTCTAAAGCTCCTAGAGCCAGGTATTATTTATCCCATTGCTGATAGCTAGTGGGTAAGTCATGTCCATTGTGTTCCTAAGAAAGGAGTTATGACTGTCGTCCCTAATGATAAAGATGAATTGATCCCGCAAAGAATAGTTACAGGTTATAGGATGGTAATTGATTTCCGTAAGTTAAATAAAGCTACTAAGAAAGATCATTACCCCTTATCATTTATTGATCAAATGCTAGAAAGGTTATCCAAACATACTCGTTTCTGCTTTCTAGATGGTTATTCTGGTTTCTCTCAAATACATGTGTCAAAGGGGGATCAAGAAAAGACCACCTTTACTTGTCCTTTCGGTACCTTTGCTTATAGACGTATGCATTTTGGTTTATGTAATGCACCTGCTACCTTTCAAAGATGTATGATGGCTATATTCTCTGACTTTTGTGAAAAGATTGTTGAGGTATTCATGGATGATTTCTCCGTTTATGGAACTTCTTTCGATGATTGTTTAAGCAACCTTGATCGAGTTTTGCAGAGATGTGAAGACACTAACCTTGTCTTGAATTGGGAGAAGTGCCACTTTATGGTTAATGAAGGCATTGTCTTGGGACATAAATTTTCTGAAAGAGGTATTGAAGTTGACAAAGCTAAAGTTGATGCTATTGAAAAGATGCCATGCCCTAAGGATATCAAAGGTATACGAAGTTTCTTTGGTCATGTCGGGTTTTATAGGAGGTTCATTAAGGACTTCTCCAAAATCTCCAGGCCTCTGACTAATCTTTTACATAAAGATATTCCTTTTGTCTTTGATGATGATTGTCTAGAAGCATTTGAAATACTTAAGAAAGCATTAATCTCTCCACCTATTGTCCAGCCTCCTGACTGGAATTTACCCTTTGAGATTATGTGCGATGCTAGTGATTATGCTGTAGGAGCTGTTCTAGGGCAAATAGTTGATAAGAAATTGAATGTTATCCACTATGCTAGCAAAACTCTAGATAGTGCCCAAAGAAATTATGCTACCACTGATAAAGAATTTTTAGCAGTTGTATTTGCTTGTGATAAGTTTAGATCCTACATCGTTGATTCTAAAGTAACTATTCACACTGATCATGCTGCTATCAAATATCTTATGGAAAAAAAGATGCTAAACCTAGACTTATTAGATGGGTTCTTTTGCTGCAAGAATTTGACTTACATATTATTGATAGAAAGGGAGCTGAGAACCCCGTAGCAGACAACTTTTCTAGGTTAGAGAATATACTTGATGACCCACAACCTATTGATGATAGCTTTCCTGATGAACAACTAGTTGTCATAAATACTTCTCATACTGCTCCATGGTATGCTGATTATGCTAATTACATTGTTGCTAAGTTTATACCTCCTAACTTTACATATCAGCAAAAGAAAAAGTTCCTCTATGATTTAAGGCATTACTTTTGGGATGACCCACATCTTTATAAAGGAGTAGATGGTATTATTAGACGTTGTGTACCTGAGCATGAACAGGAACAAATCCTACGCAAGTGCCACTCCGAAGCTTATGGAGGACACCATGCGGGAGATAGAACTGCACACAAGGTACTACAATCCGGTTTTTATTGGCCTACTCTCTTCAAGGATGCCCGTAAGTTTGTCTTATCTTGTGATGAATGTCAAAGAATTGGTAATATTAGTAGATGTCAAAAGATGCTTATGAATTATTCACTTGTTATTGAACCATTTGATGTTTGGGGCTTTGATTATATGGGACCGTTTCCTGCCTCTAATGGGTGCACACATATTTTAGTTGTTGTTGATTACGTTACTAAGTGGTTAGAAGCTATTCCAACTAGTAGTGCTGATCATAATACCTCTATTAAGATGCTTAAAGAAGTTATATTTCCGAGGTTTGGAGTCCCTAGATATCTGATGGTTGATGGTGGTTCACACTTTATTCATGGTGCTTTCCGTAAGATGCTTGCTAAGTATGATGTCAACCATAGAACTGCATCACCTTATCACCCTCAGACCAGTGGTCAGGTAAAACTAAGTAATAGGGAGTTGAAATTAATCTTGCAAAAGACAGTTAATAGGTCTAGAAAGAATTGGTCCAAGAAACTAGATGATGCATTATGGCCCTATAGAACTGCATACAAAAATCCTATGGGTATGTCTCCATATAAGATGGTATATGGAAAAGCTTGTCACATACCTCTTGAACTAGAACATAAGGCATATTGGGCTATCAAAGAGCTCAATTATGATTTCAAACTTGCCAGTGAAAAGAGGCTATTTGATATTAGCTATCTCGATGAATGGAGAACCCAGGCCTACGAGAATGCCAAGTTATTTAAAGAAAAGGTTAAAAGATGGCATGACAAAAGAATACAAAAGTGTGAGTTTAACGTAGGTGATTACGTTATCCTATACAACTCTCGTTTAAGATTTTTTGCAGGAAAACTTCTCTCCAAGTGGGAAGGACCTTACGTTATCGAGGAGGTCTATCGTTCCGGTGCCATAAAAATCAACAACTTCGAAGGCACAAATCCGAAGGTGGTGAATGGTCAAAGGATCAAACATTATATCTCAGGTAATCCTATAAATGTTGAAACTAATATTATTGAAACCATAACCCCGGAGGAATACATAAGGGACACTTTCCAGAATGATTCAGCCTTCGAAAAGGAAGAGGTACGTGATACGGTAAGTAAACCGACTCCAAAACAGTTCTAAAGGCAATTTTTCTCCGTTTTGGAATATTTAGAAAAATAGAAAAATAAACCGCAGTACGGACGAGACACGGGGCCTCCTCAAGGGTAGGGGCGCGCCCCCCTTCCCAGGGCGTGCCCCCTTGCCTCGAGGGCACCCCATGTGTCCCCTGGACTCCGTTTTCTTGTGGGTTACTCCTTTTGTTCGGGAAAAAATCATTATATATGCTCCCGAAGGTTTTGACCTCTGTATCACGCAGGATTCCTCTGTTTTCGTTTCGAGCTGTTTTCTGTTAAGGTTTGTGAAGCTAGGCATCATGTCATCTCCCTCTTCCAGCAACGAAGGCGACGATGCTTGGCTAATGAAGATAGATCTCAAGAGGGAAGGACCCAAGGAGATCCACAAGGAGAAGAAGATCAAGATGGAGGTGGAAGATCCAGCTCCGGCACCGGAAGAAGAAGACATCTCCAAATCCCTCCCTAATCTCTTTACCTCAACTGAGCTAGAAGCTTTAAGGATGCTTGAGTTAGCTCAGATCCGCAACAAGCATCTCACAAGTGAAAATCTTTTGTCGAAGGATTACATAGCTGCTCTCAAAGGTATTATCCGCAAGCTAGAAGATCTCCTATGCTCGATATATGAGGATCCCCCGTCACTACTTGCAACTCCATCATCACCAACCCCGAAGAAGGAGACATAATCATATGGGTATGGGCACTCCCCTTGGCAACTGCCAAGCTTGGGGGAGTGACCCCGGTATCGTATCACCATCACTCCTATCTTTACCGTTTTGCTTAGTTCGTTCTTTTGGTAGTAGCTTGATCTATTTGAATAAAGTTAGCATGATCTAGTTGTGAGCTTTTGCCTTGTGAGCTTTATCCTTTGTAATCGAGTCCGTGAGCTATATAATAAAGATTAGTGTTGAGTCAAGGGCTTGATTTCCTCACTTGGGTCATGATAAAAATAAAGAAAACAAAAAGAGTATCAAAGAGATCATATCGATCTTATGGGAAGTAATGACTTCACATACAAGAGTATGATAAATAAAAGTTGTTGGGAGTTGACAAACATAGTTTTGGTCATCGTTGCAATTAATAGGAAGTAATAAAAGAAGAGAGGCTTCACATACAAATATACTATCTTGAACATCTTTTATGATTGTGAGCACTCATTAAAGTATGACATGCTAAGAGTTGATGTTGGACAAGGAAGACAACATAATGGGTTATGTCTTCTGATATCCGAAATAAAGTATATTGTCACGGATCTTCCAATACGTTGAGCTTGCCTTTCTCCCTCATGCTAGCCAACATTCCTTGCACTAAGTAGATATACTACTTGTGCTTCCATATATCCTTAAACCCAGTCTTGCCATGGGAGTCCACCATACCTACCTATGGATTGAGAAAGATCCTTCGAAGTAAGTTGTCATGTTGTAAATCCGCTAAAATATGTATGATTTATTAGTGTGGGAGAAATTAGCTTTATACGAGCTTGTGATATGGAAGTAATAAAAGCAACGGACTGCATAATAAAGGTCCTTATCACAAGTGGCAATATAAAGCGAAGTTCTTCTATGCTAAGACTTTGTGCATCCAACCATAAAAACACATGACAACCTCTGCTTCCCTCTACGAAGGGCCTATCTTTTATTCTTGTCTTATAAGTGTCAAGG
This sequence comes from Secale cereale, assembly GCA_902687465.1. Taxonomy (NCBI): domain Eukaryota; kingdom Viridiplantae; phylum Streptophyta; class Magnoliopsida; order Poales; family Poaceae; genus Secale; species Secale cereale. Next base: position 122,186,021 of record LR738710.1, on the reverse strand, counting down.
TGAGATCCACCTTTCCTTTTTCTTTGGCAAGCACATTGTGTTGGAAAGATCCTGATATATATACCCACTTGGATGTCAGTTTTCATGATCTATTACTGTTGACATTACCCTTGAGGTAAAAGGTTGGGTGGCAACACCATAAGCCCCTATCTTTCTTTGTGTCCGACTAAAACTCCATAAACATAAGTATCGCGTGAGTGTGAGAAATTATGAAAGACTATATGACAGTTGAGTATGTAGGTTTGCAAAAAATCTCTTATATTGACTCTTTCCGATGTTACGATAAATTGCAATTGCTTCAATGACCGAGACCAAAGTTTGTTAGTTTCCAATGAAGTTTATGATGCATACTTGATATTGTGGATGAATTGTTACTTTAGCATAATGATTATATGACTATATTTATATAAGTTGCTATTATGATATTGATCATGATGCCCTCAATGTCCGTACTCTGTTTTTATCGACACCTCTATCTCTAAACATGTGGACATATTTTTTGATATCGGCTTTCGCTTGAGGACAAGCGAGGTCTAAGCTCGGGGGAGTTGATACGTCCATTTTGCATCATGCTTATAAGTTGATATTTATTACATTACGGGCTGTTCATACCTGTTTTGTCACAATACATATGCCTTTTCTCTCATATTTTACAAGGTTTACATGAAGAGGGAGAATGCCGGCAGCTGGAATTCTGGGCTGGAAAAGGAGCAAACTCTGGAAACCTATTCTGCACAACTCCAAAAGCCCTGAAACTCCACAAAACATATTTTCGAAAAATATAAAAAATATCTGGTGGAAGAAACCCACGAGAGGGGCCACTGGCTGGCCTCGAGGGTGGGGGCGCGCCCCCCTGCCTCGAGGGCCAGCCGGTGGGCCCCAGGTGCCCATCTTCTCCTATCTGAAGCATTTTGACCTGGAAAAAATCATAAGGAGGCTTTCGGGACCAGACGCCGCTGTCTCGAGGCGGAACCGAGGCGGAAACCAATCTAGGGCTCTGGCAGAGCTGTTCTGTCGGGGATACTTCCCTCCGAGAGGGGGAAATCGTCACCGCCGTCATCACCAACAACTCTCCCATCTTGGGGAGAGCTATCTTCATCAATTGGCGTCGGCGCAGGCTGCACCTCTGCCATGACGACGTTGTAGTGCACCTATGCCTGCTCCATTGTGAAGCCGGTGTGCACGAGCGCAGGATCCGGTGCGGTGTTGTCAGAGCCCGTCTCCATCATGGGGTCGTCCTCGTCGAGGGAGATCTTGGGCGAGCTGTCCGGCAAACCGGCCTCGATTCGTCTAGCACAGCGGCTCTGTCAGGCGACGACAAGGGCGGCCAGCTCGTGCTTCATCTCCGTGGAAAGACTCTCCTACATAGCTCCTCCGCCTTCAGTCGTGATGTATGCGGTGCAAGGGAGGAGGATGGGGAGAGGCTTGTGCTGTGCGGTAGAGTAGGCCGGGTGTGGTCGGCTTTAAATAGAGGATTCCGGTGAGGCCAGGCATCTGGGTGCTTCAATGCGCGGGGCCAGAGTAGGTTTTTTGTCCGACGAGTCTGCTTAATGACGTCGTACAGATAGACGGGGCATTGAACATGGGTGGTAGATATTCATCTCGTCTCGTCCGGTAACACGTCGTCAGCATTGAATAAGCGCGGACACCAGGGACGCGGTGCGGACGGTGCCCTCAGTCGGCGCCCCGCTTCAATGGCGGAGCCGTTGAGAGGTTGTGTGTTCTCTCGGCCGGCTTCAATGTGGAATGATGCATTTTACAGCGGCTTGCATGCGGGTAGCTAGCACCATGCAGGAACACACTCGGGAGAGGTTGGAGGGGGTTTGGGTGACCCATGGTGGTGAAAAGTGAGTGTGGGTGCTATCCGGACGCCCACAAAGCCGCACGTTTGTCTCCCGTTTGCAGGAGAAAACATGTTTGGACCATCCCATGGACCAATACACGCCTACGTTGGATGGCTTTTATGGTCTAGATAGCGATGTCCGGATGTATGCGGGAAGCTTGAGTATCGACATTTGAGATTGAAAGATCGTGGATGTCTCCTAGAGGGTGGTGAATAGGCGCTTTGAAATAATTATGGTTTAAGCTTGAACAAATGTGGAATAAACCTAGCGGTTAATTTGTCAAACAAAAAACCTAAAACAACTAGGCTCACTTATGTGCACCAACAACTTATGCTAAGAAAGATAAACAACTAGGTAATTGGAAGATATATAGCAAGAAATAACATGGCTATCACAAAGTGAAGTGCATAAGTAAAGGGCTCGGGTAAGAGATAACCGAGGAAAGCGGAGACGACGATGTATCCCGAAGTTCACACCCTTGCGGATGCTAATCTCCGTTTGGAGCGTGTGGAGGCACAATGCTCCCCAAAAAGCCACTAGGGCCACCGTAATCTCTTCACGCCCTGACATAATGCAAGATGCCGTGATTACACTAAGGGACCCTTGAAGGCGGTCACCGAACCCATACAAATAGCAACCCTTGGGGGCGGTCACCGAACCCGTACACTTTGGCAACCCTTGGGGAGCGGTCACCGGAACCCGTCAAAATGCTCGGGGCGATCTCCACAACCTAATTGCGGACCACGGCGCTTGCCCGAAGATTTACACCACAATGATTGAGCTCCGAACACCACCAACCATCTACGGCACCATGGCACCCAAGATGAAAAAGCTCAAGGTACCAAACACCCAAGAGTAATAAGCTTCTCAACTTGTAACTTCCATGTATCACCGTGGAGAACTCAAACCGATGCACCAAATGCAATGGCAAGGGCACACGGAGTGCCCAAGTCCTTCTTCCCAAATCCCACCAAAGCAACTAATGCTAGGGAGAAAAATGAGAGGAAGAACGAAGAAGAGAACATGAAGAATTCCAAGATCTAGATCCAAAGGGTTCCCCTCACATAGAGGATAAAGTGATTGGTGGAAACGTAGATCTAGATGTCCTCTCTCTTTTCCCGCAAAACTAGCAAGAATCCCTGGAGGGATTGAGACATAGGAAGCTCTAAGAAGGTCAACAATGGGGGGCAGATGCGAGCTCAAAGGATAAGGCACAATGGGGAAGAAGACCCCCTTTTATAGAGGAAAAAAATCCAACAGTTATCCCCATTCTCACCCTGCAGCAAGCGGTACTACAACTCTAGGGAGCGGTACCACCGGCCGCAGCGGTACTGCCGCTCGGCCCAGTGATACTACCACTGGGACCTCACACAATGCCAAAAGGGAGAAGAACAAAGAGGAGGTCCATTGAGCAGCACTAGTAGCGGTAGTAGGGGTGGTACTACCACTTACAAGCGGTACTACCACTCCTACTGCTGCTAAACCTGACACGAGATATGCAGGTCTCGAGTCGAGGCGGTACTAGCGCGGAACTGGGGCCGTACTATCGCTTGTGGCTTTACGTGGTACTGCCGCTCTGAGGCCGCGGTACTACCGCTGGCGCCTCCCAAAGTCACTTCCAAGCAAAACAGATGCTCCAGGAAAACCAGAACTGCCACAACTTCTGCAAATGAGCTCCAAATTGAGCAAACTCAAGCTTGTTTGATAGAGGACGACAAATACTATCCAACATCAACTGGTTATAATAAGAAGGGGTGGGGGTGGTATTCCTAAGATATAGAAGAGTGAAACCTCCAACACAAATGAACCGACATAACCTCCAACACTGAAAACATCATAGGAGATGCATGTGAACTCTGTTTTCGATGATCTCGAGCTTGTCATCAAGATGACCATAACCTCCAAACCTCACAAGGAGAAGAACCAAACAAGAACCAATAAAGATGATGCAAGGATACAATGGTTTGAGCTCTCAACTAACGATATGGTCAGGCTACTCATCAAGAGCCCCACTTGATAGCACGACAATCGATCCTATAATCTGTTCTCCCAACTACCACCATGAGACCGGTAAAATAGAAAACATATCAAAGACAAACCTTTGCCTTGCACATAATCCACTTGAGCTAGATGATGACGATCTTGACTCCCTCAAGTTGGACCACCTTTCTTGATTGTGTTGGCTCGATGAAGACTAGTTGATTGCTCCCACATACTGCACTATGGGTGAGCCACTCTTCGGCACATCTTCACATTTACATTGTCACCACAATGGACGGCAAGCTTCAAGCACTTGATCTCTTCGTGATGCTCCACTTGAAGTTGCACACCGCAATCTTGATGACGATCACCACTTGATGTCATCCTTCATGGCTTGTATAATATCTTCCTTTGGACGCAAGCCCATGGAAACATACCTAACCCCACATAGAACTCTCACGTAGACCATGGGTTAGTACACAAAGCTTAAAGGACAATGCTTACCTTACCATGGGATCACTTGATGCCTCTAGGTACATCTTCTACTCTTTGTGTGTTGATCAACTTGAATCACTCTCTGTACTTAGTATTGATCAACCTTGAATCTTTCCAATTCTCTTCATTTGAATGATGTCTTGAAGGTAAACATGAATGATCACACACTCTTCGTATTTAAGACATGCTTGCAATAAGCTCAACACTCACATGACCAATATTTGGATAATTCCTTAATACAACCTGGGTCATCACAAACTCTGCTTGAAACCAACAAATGGACTCAAAGAAAAGCCTATGGACAAACCCTTCAAATATAATTCAAGGCAACCATTAGTCCGTAGAGATTATCATTAATTACCAAACCCAAACATGGGGCACCGCATGTTCTTTCAAAGATGCCCTTATATCAACCGTAGCGCACATGATGAATAGATCAAAACTATTTTCGACGATAAGGCCGAGCGGCTGGATATATCATAATAAAAGACGTCGACGAAGGAAATAATATGGATTCAATACTATCTATATTTTTTTCAAACAATATTTTTTTCTATCGCTCAAGACTTGTGGTCTGAACTCCGGACCATGGTTCCCAACAGACGTGAAGTCTCATAAGACTTCATCCTCTCTTTTCTCTTTTACGTCTGATCCTTTTTTTGAGCTTAGATCGTAGAACAATAGTTCTACAGTATTTCATTAATAAATGAAGTATATACATATAGGTAGCAAAGGAAAGAGAAAAAAATACATCAACCAATGCCAGCTCTAGGAAAAAAAACATTGTTGGTTACAGATTTATTTCAATCCAGTGACTAATCTTTTCTGCTTTACTCGCCCTCGCTCTGAGTTGCACTATCCAAAGTTGCTCTTTAAGGTAGCATAGCCAGGCGTGAATGCTTTGTGGAGCCAATCTAAAGATCTTATCGTTCCTAACATACCAGATGCTCCAGCAGCCGATAATGATAATGTCCAAGGCAATTTATGTCGGTAACTTGCATAGAATATTGTGAATCTCATCATAGAGTGAGATGCCTCTGTTTGTGTCTGGCACCAGGTGATCCCAGCATTCTAATGCAAATGGACTGTCCCAAAAAAGATGAAGCAAAGTCTCTTCAGTATTGTCCGAGCATAATGAGCAGTTGTAGTCTTGTAGTAGCATGTTTTTCCGTTGAAGTAGATTTCTGGTGTTCAATCTATCATATAGTAAGAGCCAGATGATAATCTTGTGTCTTAGTCTACATGAGGTCTGCCAGAGATTTTTGAAGATGCAGTGGGCTTTGCTAGGTCCCATAAGAGCCTTATACATTTTCATGGAGGAATATTGACTGGATGTCCAGGAATAGGACCACTATCATCAATCAGTGTAGTCTCTCTGTTGTTAATCAGTTCTATAACCTGATTGAATTGTATGAATGCTTGCTGGGAGAGGGGCATGTGAAACTAAGTGCTTATGTCTGACTGAGTTACCATAGTGGCGACTGAGCAATCCTTATCAGTAGCAAAGGAATGAAGTTCTGGGAATTGCTGCATTAAGGGTTCCCCTGCCCACTTATCCGCCCAAAATCGAATGGTATCTCCTTTTCTTGCCTTGCAAACAGCATGAGCTTTATAGATGGGTAAATGTTTTATAATGACCTTCCACCAGAAAGAACCTACCATCCTTGCTCCAGGTATACTGTCTTGATAATATGTTTCCCAGATGATATTGACCCATGGTGTGTCTTCTTTGTTTTGAAATTTATGCAAGAAATTCATAAGCAAAGCTTGATTATGTGTTGAAATGTCCATTACACCAAGGCTTCCCCTTGTGTTTGGTCTTGCAAACTGCTTCCCATGAGATCAATGCTAGTCCAATCTCTTGTGTTCCAAATTTTCTCCAGAAGCATTGTCTGAGATAAGTGTTTAGTTGTTTCACCATAGCCTTTGGAAGCATGAGGGAGCACATAAAGAAAATTGGCATGCTTGAAAACACTGATTTAATCAGTGTCAGTTTATCTCCAGTAGATAGCATAGTGGAGCAACTGAGAAGCCTATTCTCAATTGTTTTCATCATAGGCACAAAATCAAGTACTGGTAGTTTGGTGATGCAAAGTGGAAGTCCCAAATATGTGTGAGGCAAGGTACCAAGTTTGCAGCCCATGAGATTTGATAGAAATGTCATCTTAGTCAAGGGAGTGTTGATAGGTATCATAGTGGACTTTGCATAATTCACTTTCAGCACAGTGTAAGAAGCATAATGGAGAAGTAGGTTCTTTATATGGTTGAGCTATCTAGCATCTGCATTTGCCACCAGTATGGTATCATCTACATATTGTATAATAGAGTAATCTGAGCCGGAGTTATGCAGTAATGGAGTCTCAAGCATTTCCTGTTGCAAGGCCTCATTGATAATAGTCTGAAGAAAATCAGCTGCTAAGACAAAGATCAAAGCTGAGAGGGGATCCCCTTGTCTTACTCCTTTTTTTTAAAGGAACTGTCTCCCTGGGACTCCATTGAGTAGAATGGATGAATAGCATGTACCATAGATCAATTTTATCCAGTTGATCCATCTATCCCCAAAGCCTTTAGCCTTCATAATCTCAATGATAGTATCATGGTTAAGCATATCAAATGCCTTCTCAAAGTCTAGTTTCATGAGGATAATCTCTTTACCATACTGGTGGCACTGATGAATATACTCATATGCCCAAGCCAAACAATCTTGAATGCACCTATAATTTAGGAAGCCATATTGATTCTTGTGCATGGTCTTGAGGATAACTTTATGAAGCCTATTAGATAATAGTTTGGTACTGATTTTGAGGGTGCAAATCAGTAGGGAAATAGGTCTGAACTCTGCTGGGGTGGATGCTGAATCAATTTTTGGATAAGAGTGATGAAGGAGTAGTTGATACTCTGAAGGTTGACCTTCCCTTTGTGGAAATCATCAATTAACCTGTAGAAATCTGGTACTATAATATCCTAGCAAGCTTCAAGGAAAGCAACATTAAATCCATCTGGTCCGGGAGATTTACCAGATGGCATGTTGTGAACAACTTCATCAATCTCTCTTTTTGTAAAAGGTGCTTGTAGTTAAAAGAAGTTATCCTGTTGTTGAATGAGATGTTGGAGCAATAATGGATTGGTGGTGCCGCAAGTAGTCCCCATTCTTTCTTTGAAAGCCGTGTGAAGAATAGCAGCCTTGTCTTGATGACTAGAGAGCTCCTATCCATTTTCATCTTTCAGCAAAGCAATATTATTGTTTCGTATTAGTCTCTCCAACTTTGGTTTGTCAGATAGTGGCCCTCTGCTGCCAATATAGTCTCTGGTGTGCCAAGATAGCTGTTAAATGGGCCTTTAAGATATTTCTGCCATTTGCTTCCTCCTGAGTTAAGTCTCTAACTTCCTCAATGATATCATAGCAAAAAACCATAAAATTGGTGTTATCAATGATTTTCTTAAGATCAGACTAATTCCTTGCCCAAATTTTGAGTCCCTTTCTCAGCCTTTTTAATTTGGTGGCAATGATCTTAGCATTGTCACTGTCTGATACTGTTTGTGTCCAAATTCTCTTGACAAGCTCATGAAAATCCTCATGTTCCAACCAATAGTTTTCAAACCTGAAGATGTGTGATTTTGGAATGGAAGTACCAATCTTCACCATGATAGGGACATGGTCAGAAGTAGTTTTTTCCAGTGGATAAGAAAAGGTGGAAGGATATTGAAGAGTCCATGCTTCTGATGTAAAGCACCAGTCCAGTTTCTCAAGGAGTGGAGCTAGTTGCATATTAATCCAGGTGTACTATCTTCCCTTCAAAGGAATTTCAATAAGTGCATGGTTGTTGATGGCCTCATTAAATGCTAGCATGTGAGAGATGTTTCCTCCTTCTCTGTTTCTATCTTATGGGTACCTGACATAGTTGAAATCCCCTAGGACTAACCAATTAGTGTCATCCTCCATGTGGAAGTTTTTAAACCAATCTATGAAGATACTTCTCTTGTGCTGACAAGGACCATATATATTGGATAGTACCCAATAGTCTCCATTCTGAGTAGATGTGAAGCTAATTGAAAGGGAGTAACCATTAGCATGGAATTGGTGGCCTTTGAAGACATGTTTGTTCCAGACTATCAAGAGCCCCCTAGATGCACCCACTGATGGTAAGTATTCAAACTTGTTAAATCTTTTGGGGCAGAAGTTTCTGATATATCTGGTATCACAGCTTTCTCTTTTAGTTTCTTGGAGGCATATCACTGAGCACTGTGATTCTTCAACTTTGTTTGTAAGAGCAGTCCATTTGTTGGGATCATTAATCCCTCTAATATTCCAGTTTAGGATGGACCACTCCTTTAACATCATAATGAGTGTATGACTGTACAGCAGCAGCAATAGGGGAAGATCTATGCCATGTGCCCATATCAGATTCAGGCCAGTACCATTTCAGACAATAAGTAGAAAAAATATGACAGAGAAGGACACACTGGTTGATAGGGAATGTCGCGCATAGATCACTTAGCATAGGGATAATAACTGTTAAGAGTCTCACAATCACAGCCAAAATATTACAATACTATTGTGTCACTAATACCAAGATAGAGTGTTGACTAACACTTTTACAACTTATTACAGTCACATGACCAGAAGATAGGAAATTTTGGATAATTGTGATCATTAGTTATGCTCCTTTGCTCCCTTGCCATCATCTTTGGAGGTAGAAGTTCCTTTCGAGCTCTCCTTTCCAGCATGTGTGTTCTTGATCTTCTTGTGCTTTCTTGCTAGAATCTCTTTAGTAGCCTCATTGGACGAAACCTTGCAAAAAGTAGTGTTAAGATTTTTAACTACCTTAGGAGGCATTGGAGGTGGTAAGGAATGGCAAGCAAGACAATTTTTGTCCATACAGGTGCTCTTTTTAAAACCTTTGTTGAGTTTCTGTAATCTACAACTTCTCCTTACCTCGGTTTCAGAAAGTGGTACTTTGTCCTTCCTTTTCTTGTGATTGTGAAGGGCAGAAGTAGATGAGGCAGTGTTGGAGGACCTGGGAGCCAAATTCATGGGTGATGTCACTTCTTGCTCATGTGTGACCTGGTCCATTATAGTAATAGAATGTGTGATGTTCTCAGTTGTGGGATTTGGGCATACTCTTGGAATAACAAATGGGAGAGTTTTGCTAACAGCTGCTCCATGATCTCCCATACTTGAGATGTAATAAATTTCTTAGCCCAATCAAACTTATTAGGTGATAAGAGAGTAAAAGACAGAAAATTAACCAATCAATAGGTGCCTGAATGATTTCTTTATCTGTGAGAGAGGGTGCAAAATGTTTCTTCCAGATAACAACTCCCTCTTTCCCCAGGTACTATCCCTCTTTATTATTGCTCAACATCTCAGCCCATGCAGGGTCTGCCTCTTGGTAAGGGATTTGCACTAGTCCTACATTGATGATATGATTATCATTGAGGAAAGCATGAGTAGGGAAACCAGGAGGAGCAGACAAGTCTGAAGACTCACCTGAGTCATGGTTGATTTCTTGTAAGATATGGTCATGGTTCTCCTGCTCCACCATTGTGGGTAATGTGTATGGGCCTCCACCTCCAGCTGGGGTGAAGCTTGATGATCTGCAGCTAAGACACTAAGTTTGCCTATCCTTTCCTGCACTGGAGAGGTATAATCCTTGTCCTTCTTTTCTAGATCTCTATTCATCTTACTACCCATCGCAGAGGTATCTATATGAGATTGTAAATTGGAGTTGGCATGGCCATTCAAGGTGCATGGGGTCCTTCATTCTCTGTAGTTCGGTATTGACAGAATTCTGCGTCATGACCTGCAAGCTATAATGGCTTGAGGTGCTCTCATCTAGGCCATAGAAATAGTAGCAGCAGCTTCAAGTCCTTGGTTCTGTTGGGCTGGTTCTAGAGGTTGTTGGGCCTGCTCAGACCCATCATTCAAATTGAGATCAGGAAGAATTGGCGCCAAAGGGCCATTAGTAGAAGCACCAGTGTTACCATTATTGTCTGACAATCCCATTGGAAGAGTTAAACTACTATGGTTCATATCCTCAACTGCTTGCTGCTCCACATTATCTAGTGGTGCCATGGGGTCCTGTAACTCCATAAACTCACCCTGATGGTTTTCTAGATCAATGTTTGGATTAGCATTTGGCAAGGTCCAGTGACCCGTCCCTGGCATCTCTTGTTCTTCTTCTGCTTCCATATCATTATTTTTAGCTTGATTAAGCATCAAATTGAGATCTAGCTGAGGCACTTGCTATTGATTGACCATGGCCTGGCCCTCACCATTCTCATGCTGCTGAATTTGGCCCACAAAGTGTGTGCTGACAAGGATGGAAGTTGGCCTAATTTTGGATTGGGTGAGGATTACCATGTGGGTCAATTGGGTCCTCATCATGTGGTTCTTCTCCGAGAATGTGGTGCTGGAGAATAACCACAGGCACTCTCAGCGAGTCTGGGTTGTCCCCATCCCCAAAGACAATGCTGACTGGGATATCTCGTAGTTCCTCTACCTTAATCTTGACCCACAGGTACTCTCAGCGAGTCTGAGTTGTCCCCATCCCCAAAGACAATGCTGACTGGGATATCTCGTAGTTCCACTACCTTAATCTTGACCATCTGATTGGAATGTGTGCTTCTCACTCTATCCCACATCACAAACTTACTAACAATGTCATTGATATCTTGAATAGTTCTTCTGTCAAATGGGTATCCACAGAGCAGTATCCACACTATTCTGTTAAGGGTTAGCTTTATCGAATTCAACCCTCTATTGAGTTTTTCAAAAATGACATGCACATCTATATACTGATGGGGGCTTCTGTTAACTAGATCATCTCGGTAGAAAACACTATTCGATCTGACATAAGCTTGGCCAAATGGGCAAGGAGAAATTCCAGAAAACCATATCCTCCACTCAGTGAAGAAATCTGAGATTACCTCTCTGGCCGTGTTGAATGCCACAGGTAGATTTGGCATCGGAACAATGGTGGCAATGGCCTAGTCTTCATGCATTGGAGGTGTAGCCCCTGCCAACACCCGAACCCTGGCCGGCCTTCCCTCCACTTGAATGCTAAGATGGTTTGGTGGGAGAAATGGCATGGGATTGAAAGGGAAATTCGCCATGTTCCCCGCTGAGGGGGTTGTGGAGGTCTTGATTTGGTTTGCCGGAGGGATGACTACAGCTTGGAGGCGATTATTGGGAGAAGGTAAGGGCGCAGAGTAATGGAGATTATCTACTCGGGAAGGAGCTCTGGTGGAAAGGCAGACATTACCTTGACGGGACGACTGATTGACCAGACATACCGCTCCAATCACGGGAACTATGCAAGGTTGCCTTGGAATGCCAAGCGTCAAGTTGGGTCGGGCATAGGGTGGATTAACTGGATTGGGCTGTTGGGTCAAATAACAATCTTTGGCTACGTGACCCCACCTCTTGCAGACCCGACACTTAATTCTATTAGTGCAGCTGGGCCGGAAGTGGCCCGGGAGGGAGGCAGCAGACAGAGAAGGCATGTTGACTGGTTTGAAATTGTTGGTATCCCGCGCGTTGATGAGTCAATGCAGATTAATGATAATTATGACCAATTACGACATGATTAGCCTGGGATGGTGCATAGTTTGAACGTGCAGCTTGATCCAATGAAGATCTATGATCCGAGTGAGGATTGGGGTTGAATGTGGCTGGTGATCTGAGAGCTTGTAAATATGATTTTCTAGGATGACGATGAAAAACATGGGTCCACTCATCCTATTTCTCTTGAAGATATTGATCTAATTCCCAACATGAGTTCGTTCCCCCATCACCCAAAGGAGGAAGTTAACATTGAGAAGAGGAATGGATATGTTGCCTCCTTTGATGATCGAAAAACCCACTTCCTTTGATGAAATAGAGAACTTGAAGGACAAGTTTTGCAAGAGTTTGACCTGGAACAGAGAAGCTCTACCTCCAAAACATGTTAGAAGAATAGTACTGACTGATTTCTCCGTAAGTCTGACACGTGATCTGGTGAATTCTGCAACTAGAATAAATTCCCCCTGGTCCTTGCCCTCTTCGAAGTTGATGGGGACACCTCACTTGTTCCATACTTCCGATGAAAAGTCTTGTACCTTGTCAAAGTTGAGGTCCGCGAGAGCCATGGATGTGGTTGGAGCAGATGGGCCTATCGCCCGACAAATGGTGGTCGGAGAGTGTTAAGCCGGAGCGGTGGATGCCGGAGTCGGGACGGTAGACGTCGGAATCGGAGCGATGGATGCCGGGGCCGGAGTGTCCACCAGTATGGGGGCTAGGCATGGGGGCTACTCTTGTCCTTGTGCATTGCCAATAGGTCGATGAACCCTGGTCGCGCATGTCTCACATCTGATCCTTCTTCAGTTGAACCGATTACATTCACCAATGGTGCATACGCTATCTCAATATCTCTATTCTTCGGGTGCAAAGACCAGTACTCAATCATTACCGAGCTCTCAGTTAAACTAGAGATCGATACTTTCCATATTCCAGGCCATTTTGGAGCTGATTAAATTCTTGCTAAGCAAAAGAGTTTAAGAATAAACTTTTTTTGAAAACTATAATTTAAAATGTGTACAAGAATAAAATCGGTGGTAAAACACAAAACATCCAACAACCACTGCAATCACTAAATAATCTCTAATTGACTCAATGTTTTTGAATATTTTGATCACTCACAATAAATGAGATCAAAACAGGGCACCTCACGAGGCCTAAGATCAAAACATTTTGATAATTGTTGTTAACTCTTACGCTTACATTGAAAACCGAAGCCTAAAAGTGTATTCTTATTCTTCATGTAACCTTGTGAAAGTTAACTAGCATGGAAATAATAGCTGCAATCCTCTTAGTATCATTGCCATGGAGGTGAAGAAAGAAGAAGAAATATTTTTGTAGAATCCAAATTTCCATTGTCAATGTTTAGAGAGAACATCAAAATTATGTTGGGAACAAAGCAATGTCCATCGTAGACAAAATAAATTATTCACTAGAGATCACTTCAAAAACTTCAACCCAAGGCATACCAGGTACAATAAGTCACTGTTCGCTTGGCGGTGGTGGTGCATGATATGGTGAGGTTGAGCGTGCGGGTGGTCTTAACGGGGCTAGGCACATCGGTTTTGCGGTGGGGCTTGTCTGAGTTTGGCGGGGTTGGGTACTATGAAGCGAGATCGATGTCGCCATCTCGTCGAGTGTTTGTTGGAGCTCCTACAAGAGCGAATCTTGCACCTGCTTCCGCAACCTGCCTTCACTAACATGCACCACCTACACCTTTATCTCCTAGCTTGGTGTTGGTCGATATCTAATCTAGAAGTGAGATAAGGAGCGACTGGGGTAGACCAGAGCCCATATCTGGGAGGGAAGGAATAGGGTGCAGGTCTATCAGCTTCAGGAGCGAAGGGGAAATCTTGGACTGGCGGCGCTTGTTTTGGGTGGGAGACAAAGAGGGAGAAGGAAATCAAAATGCACGCGTCCACCTCATTTCACTCCTCACCGAACCTAACCATATGGGCCGACCCGGCATGGCACATCATTCACAGATATAAAAGGGCCTGGCATGGCATGACCCATTACGACCATTTTAAAAAGCAGCATGCCGGCCCAAAGGCCCAAGCTCAAGGATTGGTGCATCATGCGAGCTAAAGGTCGGCCCGCCCGACATGGATGCATGCAGACTCAAGTTGGTTTTTAGCCTTGTGGGTGGGTTTGGACTTCCAGGCCTTTTGTTTTTTACGTTAAAAAGTTCGACAAAGCCCTAAAATGGCAAAAATAACCCTAAAATGCCAAAACAACCCCAAACAGTGCAAAAAGAGCCGATTTAGGTCATGTGTCGTGCCCGTGAGTGAATGAAGGACCATGTCGAGTCGACCTTAAGGCTTGAATTTGAGGATCATCCTTTACTCCGCTAAGAGCATCTCCAGCCGCGCCCCCAACAGCCCTCCCCCCCCCCCC
>LR738710.1:122155826-122171662 GCA_902687465.1 Secale cereale | reverse complement strand
CCCCCCACGACGACTTTTTCCGCACAGGCGCTGAAGAAAACCCAGTCGAGCCCCCAAGATGCCGAAATCCGCTGGCTCGGCCCATTTTTTTTCCCCGTCGATCCCAGGACGAACCCAGCGCATTAGGGGGCGCTCGGGGGCTCCGGCGTTAGGGGAAAACACGCCTGGGCCCCATTGTCAGGCAAAAAGTCAAGGCAATTGACAGATTCGCCGACCACCCCCGCGCGCTCGGCCACCACCCAGCCGATCCCGGCGCTGCCCACCGCCCAGCACTGCTAGATAGGCCATTCCCCGCCTGAAAAGAGCGAAGATTTCGCCGCGGCAACCTCTCCACCACCTTCCGGGTGAGTTTTCCGGCGCTCCGACCACGCAGGGTGGCATACCGGCGGCTCTGCGCCCACCAGGTATTCGGCGATTTGTCTGCTCGGCCGATGGACTCGGACGACGAGGCGGCGCTCGCGGCATTGATGGAGGAGGAAGCCGATGCCGACGTCCAGGACGAGGAGCATCTCATGGTCCTCGCCGCCATCGCCGGCCTGCTCGCGAGCAAGGAAAAGCCGTGCCGAGGAGGTTCGGCGCCTTGGCAGCTGAAAGCAAAGAACCGGCATCGTCTGGAAGGCTATTGCATGTTCTACTTCGCCGACGCTCCATTGCACGGCGACAAAGTATTTTGGCGCCGTTATCGGATGAGCCGAAAGCTTTTCCTCGGGATTGTGAATTCCATCCGGGAGTTCGACGGCTACTTCAAGTGCAAGAAGGATTGCACCGGAAAACTTGGATTGACCTCAATCTAGAAGTGCACGACAACTATGAGGATGCTTGCATACGGAGCTCCCGGTGATTCACTCGATGACTACGGGCGCATGGCTGAGTCCACGACCATTGAGGTTTTCTACAAGTTCTGTGGGGCAGTGGTGGCAGTGTTTCGACCGCAATACTTGCGATCACCCAATGCTGAAGACACTGCTCGGATCCTAGCACAGAATGCAGCAAATGGATTTTCTGGGATGCTTGGAAGCATCGACTGCATGCATTGGAAATGAAAGAACTGTCCATTTGCTTGGCAGGGGATGTACAAAGGCGCCAAAGGCGATTGCAGTGTGGTACTTGAGGCAGTGGCCACACAGGACCTCTGGATTTGGCACTCCTTTGGTATGCCAGGAACTCACAATGACATCAATGTGATGCAGTGCTCTCCTGTCTTTGCCAAGCTTGTTGAAGGTCATGCTCCTCCGATGAACTTCGAGGTCAATGGCTGGCACTACAACAAGGGGTACTACCTAGCTGATGGCATCTATCTGAGATGGTCTACGTTTGTGAATACTATCTCAAACGTTGTGCCAGGAGGCAAGAACTCCCACTTTGCAAAGGTTCAGGAGGTTTACAGGAAGGATGTCGAGCGGGCATTTGGTGTGCTCCAATCTCGATTTGTTGTTGTTCGGTACCCCGCTCAGACCTGATCGAAAAATCAAATGTGGGAGATCATGACTTGCTGTGTCATCTTGCACAACATGATCATTGAGAGCGAGCAGGAAGAGCCAGTGTTTGACACTGAACCATATTACAGGCAGGGTCCTCTTGCGCAAGTTGATCACCAGCTACCGGCAACCTGGACTACCTTCCTCAATATGCATCAGGAGATCCGAAACCCACATGTGCATCAACAACTGCAGCAGGATCTGGTGGAGCACCTATGGAGGCTCAAGGGCAACAACTAACTTGACGTGTGATAAAATATGAGCTTTTATTTGTTGAACTATATAATTTGTATTGAACTATTTGATTTCTATTGATTTTCTGTGATGAACTATGTGATAAAAAAATACATTAGTTGAATTTGCGCCGAACCACGGCGAATATGACTCAATTTGCGTCGATGCCGGGCCGATTTTTCGCCGAAACTGGGCTGAAAAGCGGTCACATTTGCGCCAAAAATGGGTCAATATAGGCGCCTAGGGGCGTCCTGGGGGCGGCTGCTGGGAACCCAATCGCCCCCAGGCGCCGATTTTAGCGCCGTCTCGATTTTCAAGCCTCGAGGGGGGGAGGGGGGCAATGGTTGGAGATGCTCTAACTTTACTCGACCAGATCCTCCTCTATTTTTTAGGAATCGGCTAGAGTTGGTCTTACACTACAAGAAAAATTGTTGTACGCTGAGAATATGACGCAGTGCCGACTGTTTTTCCTGAGGTACTGGAGAAACAAGAAGTCTGTAGAGTTTTCAACAGAAAAACCCTCAGCAAAACAACGGTTACTGAGAAACAGGTGCTTACCCACCGTACTGTGCAGCGTGGAACATCTGCGCCACGCAGCCAAGCAACGCCACCGAGGCTAACACGGCATGCTTAACCATCTTCCATCTGCCCCCTCCCTTACTTGTGTGCTGCCTCCAGATATGAGAGGACGATTGGTGAGTTCCATGACAAATGTTCTCCCTTGGAATAATGTTTTCTTTGCAATATCTTGGAGAGCAATGTCAAACAGGAACGTGCACGGAGAGCATAATCTCACATCTCGAACAGGTTGACATTGCATGCGCTCATTCCTGCGTTAATGTGGGTGTTGGGTGGAATCCATAGTAGATCATGCTGTCTAATATGCATGTGCCCAGATGTTTTAATAATTGATTTACTAGTATCGTGTGCCGCAGTGTGAGAGGGATGCTGGATGACTGAATGGACATTTCTTCCCTGGGAACTGGGATCGACGAAGCTGCACTGTGTACTATACCGGTTTGCAGTTGGCATTTTTGTTAATTTTATCTTACCAAGTGTTGCATCAATCTATTGGTCCAGCAAAACCGTTTTAGTTGCCTGAGATTTCCTTAAATTACAATCAATTTGGAAAAATGTAATTTCATGCCTGTATAACTTGCATTTTTCTCACCCAGTTGCAGGTTGTAATTTTTGTACTTAAAAGTACAGTTACACTTTTCTGAATGAACTCAGGTTTGAATAAAAATACTTGTCCGCTAGAATTGGTAGAACTGTTCTAAGAAACCAGGAAAGTTAAGAATGAAACATCAGCCAATATTCACTATTTGTATATTACTAGAAGGGTGGGCCGGGGCACGCTTTGCTGCGCCGTTGATGTTGTTATGTTTTCATATTTTTTGTACTCCATCTGGTTCAAAATATAAGGTGTATTGGTTTCTTGAAAAGTCAAATTTATTTAAGTTTAACCAATTTTATAAACAAATATATCAATATTAATAATAATAAATATCGATATCATTAGATTCATCATGAAATGAATTTCCATATTTTACTTATTTAGTATTGTGGATGTCTACGTTTTTGGTTGTCGATTGATTTGAAAAATCATTGACATGGTCAAAATCACAAACCAAATCCAAAAAACAATACCTCAATCGAATGAGGAGCTCCAAAATTAGGAAGTATTGTGGATTAAAGGAACTGAATGAGAGAGCATCTCGATGAAAAAATATTATTGACCCCAGTTGATTATGAGAGCTTCAAAATTAAAGAACATAGTGTATTTATAGATTATCTTAGTGCAACAACAGTTTTTCTTAAGAGGGCCCCGGTTGATCTCGATTCGTTAAAAAAATTGCTCGGTTAATAAACAGAAAGTTCAGCTAAAATCGTCACAACATCCCATATAGGGCAACACCAACCAACCTTGCCACCAACATGAAGACACACACCGCCAAGAAGAAACACAAAGTCGAGGTCGTCACCAAGTGTCTTCGTCATCACTCATCCATAAGCCATGACTCCGACTTCACCATTGACTTCCATCGACGAAGTCCTCGTTGCAACGGAAATCGGTACCTGCATGCCAAACAGTCAACCATCCATGCTGGCGCCTAGACGTCATTGATTTCCAAGAGCACCTAATGCAAGAGAAATATATAGAGCTTGCGCCAACCAAGGCCTCCTCGAACACCAACCAATTACCTATCATCATCACCATCTAGGAACCTCCAAGGCAACTCTAGCTCTGGGACGACATGGCGGGACTACCAAAGCCACCCCTGCACAACTCTTCTTGCATCATTTTTTTACGTAACAATCAGGCCCTCTCCATGCATCATCATCATTGTCAAATTCGACGCCACACCAACCACATCGGCAGTCAGGCACTTGCAAATAGTGATGCCGCACACGTCTATCCCCCGCAATGCACGAGGGGGCGAGAACTTATAGACTTGTAGAATATATGCCAAACTGATTTATTTTTTTGCCTCTTGCATGAAGAATGCAAAGTAGTCGACGAACTTGTTGCCTAGGCCATCCCTAAAAAAGACTTGTTGCCAGGCCAACCTTAATTTAAAGATTTATATATCAGGCAACTGATCATTGGGAAAAAAATATCATGAAATTCAATTAATGGAACTTTGTCCACAAGTAATGCATTATTTGTCTATTAACATACCATGTGCCTTTGTTGCATCTAAGACCTAGCAAATCTTCACGTCGATGCTTGCATTTTTAAATTACTACTATATGTTCGAAAAGACCTTCCGTTACTTGATTCCTCTCAACAAAGGAGAAGTTGCCATAGTGCGCTAGTATGGCCGCTATTACTTAAAAAAAACTTGTAATGTTTCTATTCAAGGTAGACGTTTATTTTCTTATTTCTAGTCTGATAATGGGTTCTTGGCGGCTCCGGCGACTTTATGTCTGCGGTCTATGTTCAACCATTGTTGAAGACTTGAGGCTGCTGGATGGTCCCTAGCTTCAGTGGGTTCATGGCAGCGTTGATAACCTTGTTGATGTTAGCAGTGTTGCTCTGGCCTGCTCTACATATATGTGGTATGTCTTGTTTGCGTGGCGGTGTCCATGTTAGGGATGTGAACCTGTATGGTTGTTGAGGTGTGACGACATGGCTTGCAGTGGTGACCTCTTCATTGAAAGTGGGGGCGAGAATACAGGGTGACTGAAGATTGGTGCTGCTTTTGAGCACATGGTTTCGAGCTCCGGAGTGAAAACTCTAAGTTTCACCTACACTGGTTGTACCTGACAATGGTGGTTTCTACATCATACCCTCGTTGGAGGCACTCTCTAGAGTTTGCCCAGACTTATTCTTCGGGGTGAAAACCCAAGATCCAGTCTCCGTGTGTGGATTAGGCGATGGCAGCACTCACGTAATGTTTCCTTCTTGAAAGCATCGTTGTTAAAGCACTTTTCTCACAGTTTGGGTACTGTCATCGGTGGTGGTTGATGTTGATGGTTGCAGCTACATACCTGAGTTCGCTTCAGCAAGACTTTTGGAGGTCACTTTTTCTTTTTCTTTGTGTGTGTGGTTTGATGTTGGTTGTGTGCATCCTAATTGTGCAGAAGCCGGATGTGTTCATGATGATTGTATTTTCTTGATGCGACGTTATGAATTTCTAGTCCGATAATAATCCTCAAATTAATGGAATCGCAATCTTCATGTTCAATTCAGGATGGACCGAATAACAAGTGCCCCAGCGATAATATAATAAGAATGGAGATTTCTAGCAAGTAGACGTGAATTGCTAATGGTGCATAAGCGAGAGGAATATTACTCCTATTTGTGGCTTCCATTTTTTCTTAGCAAACTAAAGATACTTTGACAACCTCATATCGTTATGGAGTAGGGACACATATAATTTCGATACAGATGCGACGCAAAGGATGGACCGATAAAAACAATTTCGGTAGCAAATACTAAACAGTAACGGAAATTAAGCTAACACACGAACAAAAGCACAAGCTTATTCTGACCAGTCTGCGGCGTCAGGAGTCAAGATGAGGTACCAGTTTTATCTGATCAACCCCGCGCTAGTTGAGGAAGCGGCACTGCTTTCTGATCTCCCCGCCGTTGGCCTTGTTCTTCACCTCGATGTTGCCCATCTTAACCATTGCGTCCTTGAACTTTCGCTCCCATTTCCCGGAGTTCTTGGCGTTGTGTTCCACAGCCTTGAGTGTCTGCGGCGACAGCAGCGCCGCATCCGATTTAAACAACACTTTACGGTCAAGTACGTTCTGATAGTACTGTCTGTCGAGGTCACGGGGGGTAACGACGTCCTGCGCCACCACGGGGTCACCGCCGCGGTTGCACCTCTGCTGTAGCGAGCTAGCCAACGCTGGTTCCATGGACGTGGGGTCCGAGGGGTCGGCTGGAAGGCGGTCAGAGAAGGACGAGCAGTGAGAGATCCCGACGGTGTGCGCGCCGGAGAGGGTGACCATGTCGTCGAGGTCGAGCCCCTTGGCTTTAAACATTGCCTCCAGCACCGTGACGTTGGCGAAGGGAGGGGGCAGGTCGCGGAGGGTCTCGTTGGCGAAAGACACACGCCCGTCGTAACGGCCGGCCGGCATTTTGAAGTCGACCGTCTTGTTGCTGAGGAAGAAGGTGGCGTCGCGCCCAGCGAATGCGACGATGTCAGCGCACGAGACAACCCCACCGCACTCCTTCTCAAGCTTCGCCTTTGCGGCGTCGATCACCTCGAAGCCGCGGAGGCTGGGGAAGTTTGGGATGCCAAGCTTCTCGGGCTCCGGGTTGGCCGTCGTCGGGTCAAGGAGAACCGAGGCATCACAACCCTAGAACAAAAAGCCCGTACCCATCAGGACCTCATAAACATATACTCCTTCTGTTCCACAATATAAGAACGCTAGTGTCAAAAACGTTCTTATATTATGGGACAGAGGGAGTATTTCTGATATCCCAATATTTATTGCTGCACATGTATGGCCTGGGCGTAGCATGAATTTCACTATAAGCTAGCACGTACCCTGACGAAACAGTCGTGGAAGAAGAGGCGGATGAGCCCGGCGCCGATGCCGCGATTGTTGTCTGTGGCGTTCTTTACGGCCTCCCTGACAATTGCCTCCGCATTAGGGCAGGAATAGCTGTAGTAGTTCAGGGTGAGCGCCGGTGCCTTAGGAGGTGTCGGGCTTGGGGTGGGCGGCATTGGGTTGGGATACCCGTAGCTCGCATGGCTTGTGTGCGCCACACAACCGAGCAATGCTACCACAACCAAGGCAGCAAGCTTATCAACAGCCATGGCTGGAATGAACTCTACAACTTGCTAGCTAGACCCGCTTGTATTTGGAGAGAAGACGAAGATGGATGGGTGAAGGGAACTTGGTGTGGTGCAGGTCTACTTATAGCTAGCTTGATCCATTCCAAGCCAACTACACCGTCTAACGACCATGTGATGATGGATATTATGCATGCATGAGATTTTTGTGTAATCTTGGGAACATGCATATGTTAGCTAGGTTTTGTGTTTCAAGTCAAGAGAGAACATGCACGGTGAGCATAACCTCGTAGGACACAGCTCGCACAGTTGACATTCCGTGCCCATTATTTCCTCCGTTGATGTGGGTGTCGGGTGGCATCTAGTAGTTCCGATAAGTTTTGATTATTGTATCGTGTGCCGCATGTAAGGGATGGATATGCACTTCTTTTGTTGGGGACAGAGGGCAATGTCCAGCTTCTCTTGCGTGGATCAGGAAATTGTTTTCCCGGTCGTTGGGTTAATTTTTTGTTCCCGAATATAGCTGTAACTAAATTTGTCTCTAGTCTCAACTAGTCTATACAAAAATAGTGAAAATCAGAATTTTTCTTGCATGCATGTGACAAGTTGGGGTCATATATTTGACTAAATACAACACCTTAGCCCAAATAATGTACCTAGTTACACACTAATAGAATCGCAATCGCCGCGCACGCTAAATTCCCATAGTTTGCCAAGTTTCTTTCGTCGGGTGCTCGGTAGCAACAACAGTCTGCCGAGTACGAACGTAAATGAACTCGACATATCAAAAGAACCCGGTAAACATAACTATTTGCCCAGTGCCGAGGGAAGGGGTCTCGGTGACAAGAAGAATCTTGGCAAAGTCTATTCTTTGCCGAGTTCCTCCTGATAGGTAGTCGCCAGTGTACTGACAGGTGGGCCCCACCAATGGCCAGGAGACGGGCCCGTAACAGGAGCTCGACAATTCGTCTCCATTTCTTTTATTTTAATATCTAATACAAGGGGTCACTGCTTTACCGAACTGTCACTTGATAACACAGGGCAATGTTTTTCCATTTTCTGTTTTTACATAGGGAATGCCAGCGGTCACCCATCGTCTCATGCGCTATCAAAGCTACACACCATGAGTTGTTGGCTCGTTTCCTTCCTCCTTCGTCTTTCCCGGCGGCCACCACCCCTCCGGCCTACTCATTCCCACCCTAGGTACCGCGACGTTGACCCTTTCTTCCCCACTGCCATCCCACGCGTTGTCCATTTCCCCAGCCACTCCTGTCCCAGCAGCCTACCAGTGGCATACTCGGCCGGCGACCCCAGAACTCCTACACCACACGGGCCATCTCCTCTCCTAGCTCCTCGAGGTGGGTTTCTTCACCTTTTTTACTGTTTTTTTTATATTTTGATAAAATGTAACACTGATTTATTTGTTATAATTATTTCTTATGTAGTACTGCTAGTTGCTAACTAATTATTTAGGTTAATATTTATTGGATGACATGAAATGACATATAAATTAATATGGATATGATGAAATCGATGTAGAAATTGCTATAAATAAGAATGAGAAAGAAGATGAAAGGAAATTTAAAAAAATAATAAGCTAGTGGCAAAGAAATCAACATTTTGTTAAAATGTGGATATGTGTCGAAATATTGGCGGCATGCTTGTGGAGATAGGGAAGAAGGTGAGATGGACGGGCGCTTGCGGATGCGGCATGGCTGCGTCCTGTGGCGGATGTTTCGATAACATCGAGAGAAGAGAAATATGTGGAGGCGATGGAGGGGAGCGCTCTAGAGAAGATGGGATGTTTCTAGACTGGGTATAAGGTGGAGGACGCGTAGTTAGGTGTGTCCATGGAGCACGTGGTGAGCTGCGAAGGTGACTTGCGCAAGCTCTAATCAGTCGGATCATACAAAATGTTTTCCTTCATTTTATGTTGATAAAGGTGTGGCTGCTCCCGGGCGTAGGTGCACCTAGGTGAATAGCAAAAAAAAAAGAACTGAAATTTTAGGACATGAAACGTGATCAAATATTTGACACAAAATGTCATTTGTGAGGGTTCCTAGAATGTTATTTCTGGATGAAACTTCTCAAGAACATCAATATTTGATCATGTTTGATGTCCTAAAGTTTGAGATTTTTTTTGTTTTTTGTTTTTTGTTTTTTGTTTTTTTAATTTACTGTTCATGGAGGGTGTAGGTACACCTGGAAGTAGAAAATCCACTCTCGTTTGTGTTTCGAGCTGGCTTGTATATGTCGTGCATGTGTTGGAGTGTTGAGTTGGATAGAAAGAGCCAATTAGAGCATCTTCAACCATGATTGGCTAATATTGATCCTCAAACATCTGCGGACGTGCCCGGTCAGTCCGTTTTGATCGTCTGTTTATGCATGTATGCAACCATTTGTCCTACAACCTTTTTGAATTGTCCAATCAAATGCATGTAATTGTTGGGGATGGACAAAGAAAGAGAAAAGAAAGAATAAAGAAAGAGAAAAGATGGTGCGGGGTGAGCCGAATCCTGAGAACTGCTCAGACATAGCGGTACATTCCCATGTCCTCCCCATATTTTGTGTGGATATGAAAATTTGTGGATAGATTAGTCATATGTGACCAAAGTGAGGGTGCAGTTAGATGGCCATTTTTCTTTCTTATCAAAACAGTGACCAAGCTGACCGATTATATATTTTAGGAGTCTGGTTGTAGATGCTCTTAGTAGGTCCCAGTATAAGTCGGATAGATCTGTGTACCCTTCCATGAGTCCGCTGTGCATTTACATATACGGGCCATGGGTTTAGTTTGTAAGTATAAGAAAAACCAAAAGCAACAAAGAGAAAATACGAGGCAACATGTCTCTAGCTAGTTTTGAGTTGCTGCCTTTATGTTTGTGTGTTTCGGTTGTTGTGCTTGCGTGCGCGTTAGAGTGTTACATCTAATTTGTTTTTCTTCAATCATTTATAAAAGCAAATTAAGTATCAAAGTGTCAATAACATCTCAGGTAACAAAAAAAGGACAAAAAGCCATAACGGGTTGTGCGTAGTCCATGCTATCATTCTATTATTAAACCACCATCCACACATATAATATTAATGGACCGCCATCTAAATCAGCTCTACGTAGTCGGTGTTATCGTCTCCCATCAGTTGCACCCAAAGGTCATAAGCCCTTCACTTCAGTATGGTGTAGTAATGATCACGTACAGTTTCATCTAGACGCTAGGTAAATTTGTGATGATAAGTTGATTTTCTTCAAGACCTAGTGTTCTAATTCCAGCAGACCATGTCTTGGGGGCGCCATAGTAATTTTTTTCTTTCGAAAAGGACATCTAGTTCGTTTACACGAGACGAGCTGCACATATATAAGCCTAGTCGAGGTGTGGCAAGATCGTCTACTTGATCATTGGGGAAACCTTACATGGAATATTCATCATACCACTGCAGCTTGGCACATCCGCGCCACACAGCCAAGTACCGTGGCCAACGCGGCAAGCTTAACCATTTTCCCAAGGGATGTATCTATCTTTGCTCTCTCTTTTTACTTGTGTGTTGCCTCCAGATATGAGAGGATGATTGGGTGAGTACCATGACACCTCAATTCCTCAGTTCATGGCGACGACGGCACCTTGGTGGCGTGATCCTTCCGGAAGGCGTCGTCCGAGGAGTGCTCAAGTGGTGGTGGAGCAGTTTGGGGTTCGTCGACGAATTGTATTGGTCAGATCTCATCTTCGGCAGCCTGCTCGGGCCCAGGTGTGGAGGTCTCCAGCCGCTGGTGCGAGGGGATCGGGGTCCCTCTCTCGGTGCCAGTGTGGGCTTTAGAGGAGTCAATTGCAAGAAACCACCGCATTTGTGGCTAGGTTTGCAGGAAACTACCAAGTCGTTAATCTGTTGCAAAAAACACCGTAAAATCTCTTAACCCGTTGCAAAAAGCACTGAACAGCTGTTTAGCCGCGTTTGATCTCTTTTCCGACAGGTGGGCCCCGAAAACGCTGACGTGGCATGACGGACAGGCAAACGGCGCCGTTAGGACCAACAACACTCAAGACGTCGCGCCGGTCGGTCGTGTCGGTGCTCGCCAGACAGATCCCCCGCGCCCTCTCTCTCTCTCTCTCTCGCCCCTCTCCTCTGTCTCCTCTCTCTGGCTCTGGTCGCCGTCGGTGAGAAGCCAGCTCGCCGCCGTCCGCCATGGTTTCGTGGAGCGACGACAGCGAGGAATCAGGCTACCAGTACTCTTCAGGCGGCTCCCCTATCAAGGTCAGTGATGTGTACTCGTAGCTAGTGATCTCTGAGCTAGGGTTTCGGATTGGGGATTTTGTTTTTCCTGCTCATTTTGAACCCATGAGATGGATTTTGTGCGTTTTTTTTGTTGATGTAGATCCCGGCTACAATCGAGGACCCGAACTACTCTGGTGTTGACGATGAGATGATGGTGATGTGTGAGCATGGCCAGCCGGCAAAGAGGCATGTTTGCTTCTCAAGCATTAGCACTGGGAGGAGGTTCCTTGCCTGTGGACTTGATGTGAGTGCTAGCAAAAATCTGTAGTTTGCTTATTTTGTGAAGAAACTATAAATTGTTCATATGCAATGTTCATTGTTCATGTTCACTGTTCAGCTAGTAGTTTAGTTAAAGGTACTGTCATGTACCATACCATAGTGAGTGAGTGAAGTAAATGAATTGTTCATACATATAAATGAACAACACCACAGTGATATAAATGAAGTAAATGAAATAAATTGTGCTGTTAAAAATTAAGTACATAGATATAAAATTAAGGTATCCATAGTGACTGAGTGAAGTAAATTGTGATGTTAAAAAGTATCACAGTGCATTGTTCATAGATATAAATGAAGTAAATGAATTGAAGTGAATTGTATTGTACTGTTAAATGAATTAAGGTATAAATGAAGTAAATTCAGTGTAGTATGCTGTTAAAAATTCAGATATATATGCAGAATTGTGCATGTGCAGTATACAATAGTTGTTTTGAATTGGACTGAATAGAAGTGAAGTGAAAAAGGAAGTAAATGCATTTGTACTTGTTGTTTTGCAGGAAGCAAGCAGCTGTGGTTTTGTTCAGTGGATAGATGAGGAGTGGCCAGAACAACTGCAGAATGCTCTTCACAAACTATGGCTTTTGTATGAGGATTGCCAGCGTGCTAATAGGATGGCATGTCTGGAACATGCATCACTTGTCCACAATCTCACATCACAGAAGAACGAGCTACAGGAGACTTATGAGAAGCTTGTTGAGGATGTGAACAACCTACTTGATACCCAGGACAATATTCCCAAGGAAAATGAAGTCCAACAAGGTGAACATGAGGAGATCACTCCTCCTTTGGACAACAATATTTCAGCTTTGAAGGAACAGCTGGGTGCAATGGATGCTGAGACCAAAGAACTGAAGCAAAAGGTTGACCAGTTGAGGAGCATTCAGGTTGCCCAAGGTAATGTGGTTAGGAATCTGAAGTTTGCTCATTTGAAGGAGAAGGAAAAGTTGAGCACTGAGAGGAGGAATTTGGAGTTTCACATTGCTGACCTTGTCAAAGCTAGTGACAAGAACAAGAGAAAGCTGAAGGACATCAAGGATATTTGTGATGATGAGTGATTTGTAATCTGACCATGTGGGTCATTATCTTAAGTTTCAAGCATTGAACTATGGCTTGTAATGTGTGAACTAGTGGTAGTTTGCAGTATTTGAAGTATGGTGTAGCCTTGAACTATGTCTTGTAAGCTTTGAACTATGGTGTCATGATGTTAACTATGTTAGTGACTAGAGTTGTTAAGTATGATGTTAACTATGTCATTGATGTTAACTATGTCAAATTAGGTTATCTTGGATGCCGTCGATGCCGAGGCACCGTAGATGATCAAATTAGGTTATCTTGGATGCCGTCGACGCCGAGGCACCCTAGATGATCTAATTAGGTTATCTTGGATGCCGTCGACGCCAAGGCACCCTAGATGATCAAATTAGGTTATCTTGGATGCCGTCGATGTCGAGGCACCCTAGATGATCAAATTAGGTTATCTTGGATGCCGTCGACGTCGAGGCACCCTAGATGATACAATTAGGTTATCTTAGATGCCGTCGACGCCGAGGCACCCTAGATGATCAAATTAGGTTATCTTGGATGCCGTCGACGTCGAGGCACCCTAGATGATAAAATTAGGTTATCTTAGATGCCGTCGACGTCGAGGCACCCTAGATGATAAAATTAGGAAGCAACACAAGTTAACCAGAAGCAACACAAGTTTCCATCAACAGAATAAAGATGTTTAGAACATCAACAGCTAACCAGAAGCAACACAAGTTTCCATCACAGCCCAACAAGTCCACTAGGTACCTTACATGAAAGGTGTCATCACAACCAAAATGCAGATGTTTTGAACATCATCAGCTCAGCACAAATTAACACAACTTCACTTGCTCCCTTGAGAACAGTTGAACCACTCAGACATCTTAAAGGATGGCTTCCTCACTCTTCCACTACCTGCAACTCTTGGGGGATGAACTTGTTTCTTCCTCTTGGCCCAGCAGCAGTAGAGGAACTTGGACCAGCACAAGCAGTAGAAGAACTTGGCCCAGCACCAGCAGTAGAAGTTGGAGTCCTTGTAGTTTTAGCTTTCTTTGTTGCCCTTGTAGCAGGAGGAGCAGCAGCTGCAGCAGGAGCAGAAGGAGCTCTCCTTCGTGCACTGGGAGCTGAAGCAGGAGCAGAAAGAGCTCTCCTTGCTACCCTTGGAGCCCTTGGAGCTGGTGGTGCTGGAGCTGCAGTTTGAGCAGCAGAAGGAGCACTTCTCCTTGGTGGCATGGGAGCAGGAGCAGATACAGTTCTGGGTGTATCATCTCTCCTGTTTTCTTGAAATTACAGCATACAAATGTTAGAAACTGGTATGTGAAATTGTACAAAAACCTACTAGAATAGTTACCTGGTGCTGGTTCATTCTCATAGCTAGGGCTAGTTTCAGAGCCTGCTTGCAACTAGTGTATCTATGCCCAGTCCTATTGCAATTGCTACAAGTGATAGTTGCCATCCTAGATGTATCCTTTGGAGCTGGCTTTTCAAACTTGCTCTTTCTCCTCTTTGTCTCTTTGTTTCCTGGCTTTTCTTTGAACACTGGTGGTTCAATGTTAGGGGTTCTAGTATTTGGCCACAAATCAGGCCCAGGCACAGGGAAAACTATTGGACTATAAGCTGCCTTATACATTGGTTTCTTGAAGAAATCATGAACAAAATCTTCTGGCACAAGTTTTGCCCTGTTGATTGCAGAAACACCATGATTGCAAGGTACTCCACACATGTCCCACTTCCTACAACCACATGTATATAGCATCATTTCCTCCTTCGACTTGCGATGCCCCGCAAGTCGAAGGTACTCCACACATGTCCCACTTCCTACAACCACATGTATATAACACCACCGAGACCTTGCAAGGAGGCATCGCAAGTCGAAGGAGGAAATGATGCTATATACATGTGGTTGTAGGAAGTGGGACATGTGTGGAGTACCTTGCAATCATGGTGTTTCTGCAATCAACAAGGCAAAACTTGTGCCTGAAGATTTATTTCATGATTTCTTCAAGAAACCAATGTATAAGGCAGCTTATAGTCCAATAGTTTTCCCTGTGCTTGGGCCTGATTTGTGGCCAAAGACTAGAACCCCTGACATTGAACCACCAGTGTTCAAAGAAAAGCCAGGAAACAAAGAGACAAAGAGGAGAAAGAGCAAGTTTGAAAAGCCAGCTCCAAAGGATACATCTAGGATGGCAACTATCACTTGTAGCAATTGCAATAGGACTGGGCATAGATACACTAGTTGCAAGCAGGCTCTGAAACCAGCCCTAGCTATGAGAATGAACCAGCACCAGGTAACTATTCTAGTAGGTTTTTGTACAATATCACATACCAGTTTCTAACATTTGTATGCTATAATTTCAGGAAAATAGGAGAGATGATACACCCAGAACTGTATCTGCTCCTGCTCCCATGCCACCAAGGAGAAGTGCTCCTTCTGCTCTTGCTGCTGCTCAAACTGCAGCTCCAGCACCACCAGCTCCAAGGGCTCCAAGGGTAGCAAGGAGAGCTCCTTCTGCTCCTGCTTCAGCTCCCAGTGCACCAAGGAGAGCTCCTTCTGCTCCTGCTGCAGCTGCTGCTCCTCCTGCTACAAGGGCAACAAAGAAAGCTAAAACTACAAGGACTGCAACTTCTACTGCTGGTGCTGGTCCAAGTTCTTCTACTGCTGGTGCTGGTCCAAGTTCCTCTACTGCTGCTGGGCCAAGAGGAAGAAACAAGTTCATCCCCCCAAGAGTTGCAGGTAGTGGAAGAGTGAGGAAGCCATCCTTTAAGATGTGTGAGTGGTTCAACTGTTCTCAAGGGAGCAGGTGAAGTTGTGTTAATTTGTGCTGAGCTGATGATGTTCAAAACATCTGCATTTTGGTTGTGATGACACCTTTCATGTAAGGTACCTAGTGGACTTGTTGGGCTGTGATGGAAACTTGTGTTGCTTCTGGTTAGCTGTTGATGTTCTAAACATCTTTATTCTGTTGATGGAAACTTGTGTTGCTTCTGGTTAACTTGTGTTGCTTCCTAATTTTATCATCTAGGGTGCCTCGACGTCGACGGCATCTAAGATAACCTAATTTTATCATCTAGGGTGTCTCGACGTCGACGGCAACCAAGATAACCTAATTTGATCATCTAGGGTGCCTCGGCGTCGACGGCATCTAAGATAACCTAATTTTTTCATCTAGGGTGCCTCGACGTCGACGGCATCCAAGATAACCTAATTTGATCATCTAGGGTGCCTCGACATCGACGGCATCCAAGATAACCTAATTTGACCATCTAGGGTGCCTTGGCGTCGACGGCATCCAAG
>LR738710.1:122123719-122137011 GCA_902687465.1 Secale cereale | reverse complement strand
CCCCCCCCCCCTCCTCCCTGATTTTCAGGAGGGCGGGCCTCATCCTCTCCCTTTTTGCAACGAAATATTGGCAACGAGCATGGTTTTTTTTAGGCCGGCCTACCTGGTACCCTATATCAGGGCCGTCCAGAATGGACTGTGATGTATCGAGATATGTGCGAAAGTTTGGAAATCTGCAGCTCTGTTAGGATGATTACGCATAATACACTAGCAGGGCTCAATTTGAAAGGACGTCTGCCCTGGCCTCATGTTGTCTCTCTCTCGGTCAAATGCAGCTCATGCCGTCACTCTCACATGCACAAACATCTGACACAGTCTCTTTCTCATCCATGAAAAGAAAAACACATGGACACACACACTCTACTCTCGCTTCAGTTCATCTTTCACTTTCTTAAAAAAAATATGCCTTTACTCTCACAAGCGGTCTCTCTCTCTCTTCAATTTCTCCAAGGTGTCTCTCTCTAGTTTGAGAAGGTAACTTTCAGAATGCAAAGTTTTCTTGACTTTATTTTTTCTCTTCATAAATTTCTCTCTAGTATCTTAGTCTCTCACGCAGGTTATCTCTCTCTGAAAAGTCCATACTTTTTTCTCTCTACTTGTGGGGTACTGCCACACTCTTTCTCTCTGACACGAACGCTGCAACAGGTAGACGTGACATCTACACTGCAGAATAGGATACACATGCATGCTTGGCTGCTCCCTCTGACATGCAGTGTAAACAAATCAGAAAATGAAAGAGTGAGAGAGATTGCCTTGTCCGGAAGTGAGAGAGAGCTGGTCTGCATGCAGATGTCACATCAGGTTTTACTAGTCAACTCTGGCTAATGAAGCTGATGCAGTTCAGAGGTGGTCACGTGATGCACAGATCACACCTCCTTAGACAGCTAGGTTAATGGGTGAAAAATCACAAAACTGGTCCTTTGGGCAAAGTTCAGCACAAAATGGTCCTATTTTCAAAATATTACACAAAATGGCCCTACCCGCATGACGCCCGCACTCGGGGCGCCATGCATGTTAGCACAACGCCCTGGTCAACGGGGCCATGCTCGTCGGCGCTGACTGCCACGTGGGCACGGCCTTGGGCCCATGACGCCTCGGCCCAGGGCGCCATGGTCTGATCCACGACGCCCCGACCTGGGGCGCCATACCCCTTCAGCAAATCCCCCCGATCCCATCTCGTCTGTCTTCTTTCTTTCTCTCCTCCCTCTGTTCTTTCCCCTCCATGGCGCCCCAAAAATCGCCCCTCCCTCTCCCCACTCAAGAGCTGCGGATCTGAGCCAAAGATTGGTGGATCCGGTAGCCCTTCGAATCCACAAGGTATTCCCCTCCCTTTCCCCTCTTTCTATTGGGTGAAATCTGTCCATTTGATTGATTTGGGTGAAACCCTAGTTCATCTTGTTGTTGAAATCAATAGTGGATTTTTGTTTGATAATGTGTGGATTAGTGTGATTTAGGATATGTATGGCTTAGAATATGTATGATATAGGATTTTTATGAAGGTGCTATGAGTTTGGTTAGGATATGTACGCACATATATGGTGTATGGAAGAATTAGTGCAAATATATGGTGTATGATATTGGATATATTGTAGAAAATTATATGCACATATATGGTGTATGGCAGAAGAATTAGTGTAGAAATTTTGCACATGTATGTATGTTTTTGCACTAGTGTGGATATTTGCAAATGACAACGGGGCTTACCATATACATTTGTAAATTGCAGGATGGCTTCTCTTATCCATCCATCGTATGATCAATTGCATCGTGGACGGTTCATGGCAGAAGAAGGAAGGGTTTTTGATCAGCTTCACCTGAGGTCCGGTTCGGTTCATGACAAGATGGAGTATGACGAGCGATACATGGAGTATATCCGGAAGACTGGGCTTCTCCCTTTCATCTCACTCGTGTCTCGTTCGATGCCGAAGATGAACCCTTGTGCGATCACGGCAATCGTTGACCGATGGCGCCCTGAGACACACACTTTTCACTTCTATGCTGGGGAGATGACGGTCACTTTGCAGGATGTTTCTCTGATCACTGGACTTCCCTTAAAAGGAGAGCCTATTTGTTTTAGCACAGATTCTGATGGATGGCGTGAGATTATGGTTGGACTCATAGGGAGGGAGCCAGGGGTACAAGGGAAGTCCGCCGGTGCAAGTTATCATTGGACTGCTGAGAACTTTGGAAAATGCCCGGCTCATGCGGACGATGAAACAGTGCAGCAGTATACCAGGGCATACTTGTGGTATGTAGTCAGCCGGACTCTTTTCGCTGACGGCACTGGCGTGGACGCTTCCTTTATGTGGCTTAAGCTGTTTGCTGGGTGGGAGCATGGACTCAGTTGGGGTACGGCGGTGTTGGCTTATTTGTATCGTCAGGTAAGTAATTTTGCTTATAATAGTGTATTGAAGATGTAGAACTTCTGTAGTTTGTAATGACATATATGTTGTTTGTGTGTAGCTGGACGAGGCGTGCCGTAGGGGCGCGAATCCAAGAAACGTCGTAGAGTCAAAGGAAGCCAACATCGGTGGTCCGATGCTTCTATTATCGATCTGGAGTTGGGAGCACTTGCCAGTGGGGCGGCCTATACCAAAGGGTTACGACCGGTGGGATGATCATGATGACCCAGACCGTATGCCTACATGGGCGTATAAGTGGGATAAGGTTGAAGGTTTTGTTGGCAATTCAAAGACCATGTATTTGCACTACTGCAACGAGCTTGACATCATGACCCCGGAGCAGGTTATCTTAGTAGTCTCTTGCTTTGTCTCTTCGGTTCGTTCGGTTTTCCAAAATTCATACTAACAATGTAGTATTTTCTTAATCTTTGATTATAGGTTACCTGGCAACCGTACGGAACGGAGGGCAATATTGGTAGGGGAGCTGGTCATATTACTTTCAGACTTAACCCAAAGTGTCTACAGGAAGCACACTTATGGCGGATGCGCTGCCCATTGATTTGTTATTATGCTGTTGAGTTTTATCAGCCACAACGAGTTATGACACAATTTGGCTTATTTCAAGAGACCCCGCCGAAGTACAAGGACACTTCGCTACATTTGCAACCCTCAAACTCAACACCATCCATGTGCAAGTTTTCATGGTCCATGTCCTCTTCCATGCAATTTGCCTCAACATCACCAACATAATGATCACGAAGATAAGCCTCCGATTCATCACCCTCAAACTCAACACCATCCATGTGCAAGTTTTCATTATCACCTTGGTCATTCCCCAAGGGGCTCAAACATTGGGTCATTGGAGGTTGGCTCATTGTTGTGTCATGCACATCCGGAGTGACATGTGTTGAATCTCGAACCGGGCTTCTAACATCATATGAAGATGCACAACGATTCAAATCAATGTTCAATGGAGCACGAACAACCTTTGTGGCAAATAACTCAAATGATTTATCTTGTGAGGCCAACACACTCTCTTTATATGCTTCCCAATGAAACTCGGAGTCAAGAGGCATTATCTTCCAACGAATATGTTGTCCATACCCAACATTATACCTTCCGATTAAGTCTACTCCATAGCTTTCTTCCATCCAATTCACCTTTCTTCGAAGCTCAAACAAAACCTCCTCAAGGCTAGGACTTGTGGGAAACACCATCACTACCGGCTTCTTCTTCGGGTCACCATACTCCGCGTCTCCCTTCTCAAAGGAGACAAAGTCCACATGATGCACATTGACGATCCTCGCCATCTAGAATCATAAACACCAAAAAGCATCAACAAAAATAGCTAAATTGGATGACCTAGGGTTTCCCCAAATCCCCACAATGGGGAGATTTCAACCAACAAAAAGAGGAGGGATGATGGAGAATACCTTCACGGGTCGAAGGGAAGGATAAATCACCGATTTGGAGCTCCGATCCACGAAATTTTGTGGGGATTAGGGAGGGGCTTGAGTGGGGCGGCCGGGGTGGAGAAGGGGGAAAGTGAGGGTTTGTGGAGGGAAAAGCAGAGGAAACTCTGTTTTGTTCACGCACAGGGGCATGGCGCCCCGGGCCAGGGCGCCATAGTCATGAGCACGACGCCTTGCCCTGGGGCGTCATAGTGCCAGACCCTGCCAGCGTGGCAAGTCACCGATGACCCGAATGGCGCCTTTGACCAGGGCGTTATGTCATCTAGCATGGCGCCCCGGGTGCGGGCGTCATGCGTGTAGGGCCATTTTGTGAATTATTTTAAAAGTAGGGCCATTTTGTGCTGAACTTTGCCCAAAGGGCCAGTTTTGTGATTTTTCACGAATAATGGGTACCGTATAGCTCGTCCTAGCAAAGAACTTTGTGTATTGGCAACTCATACATGCACATAAATGTACGTAGAAGTTTACGTGAATGTAGCATTGCTCTTC
Organism: Secale cereale; assembly: GCA_902687465.1. Lineage (NCBI taxonomy): Eukaryota > Viridiplantae > Streptophyta > Magnoliopsida > Poales > Poaceae > Secale > Secale cereale. Next base: position 122,132,648 of record LR738710.1, on the reverse strand, counting down.
AGCAAAACCGTTTTAGTTGGCTCAGATTTTGTTATTTTTTAAACGTAAAGGCCCACCTAAGGCAATATATTAAGATTTACGGGACCTTACAAAAAGACCCATACAGAAAAATAAAATTACAATCAAATCTTTGGTGGCGTCGAAGTCTTATTTCTCCTGTATTCCTCAATGACACGTCGTGAGCGTCATTCGATGCTGCCTCTTGGTCTCCGGCTTGGCGGAAAAAACAACTCGGCTTGGTGGTGATAGCTCTTACCTCGTCTCTTCCTGGATCATTGCAATAGGGGGTAAATGGAAACCGCCTTAGCTTGGGAGAGTCTTAATTACCATTCGGTAACCGGAGTGATAGTGGCATATGGGATCACAACTTTACTTTCATTTTTGCTTTGCTTTTTATCGTAATTGGTAACTTCCACACACTCCGATTTAAATATAAAGTATTCCCAATACTAAATAATGCTAAACCAAAAATGATTCATAACCTCAATATAAAGTATTGCCGGTAGTTGACTATAGTGGCACAATAAGGATTACAACACAAATGAATGAAATGAAACAGCGAGGAAAAAGCTTAGTGGATAATCCACTAGAAAAGAAGACCAGAAGGCACACTCAAAAAGCATGAACTGCACAGTCTCTGCCAGCATGAGTTCTTGAACCGGTGTGGGGTTAATTGACGAGCCCGCACTTCTTTCTGATCTCGCCGTTGGTGCTGCCCTTCACCTCGATATTGCCCATCTTCACCATTGCATCCCCGAAATGTTTGTACCACACGATATCTCCTATGAACAAGTTAGTGTACTCTTGCACCAAGCGCTTCGTTTCCAGCGACGTCATGAGTGCAGCGTCGGAGGTGAAGAGCACTTTGCCGCCCATCACGTTCCTGTAGTACTGGCTGTCCAACACGTCGGGGGTCTTGTAGTCCTGGGCCACCGTAGGATCACTGTCGGCGGGGCAGTCCTGGGTCAGCTTCCCAGCGAACGTGGCGTCCATCGAAGTGTTGGAGTTATCGTTGGCCGGCCGCTGGAGACGGTCACGGAAGGAGGAGCAGTGTGAACGGCCGATGCTGTGCGCGCCCGAGAGCACGACCATGTCGGTTTGGCTGAGCCCCTTCTTGGCAAACATTTGTGTGAGGGTGCCGAGGTTGGCGAAGGGTGGGGGCAGGTTAGGGAGGGTCTCGTCTTTGAGGGACACGAACCCATCATAGCGGCCGGCGGGCATGTTGAAGTTAATTTTGTAGGTGCTGAGTAACTTGCTGGCGTCGCGACCTGCAAAGGCGACGATGTCGGCGCACGAGACGACACCGGGACACTTTTCCTCGAGCTTCTTCTTGGCCGCATCTATCACTTCGAAGCCACGCAGGCTCAAGTTTGGGATACCGAGCATCTCCGGTTCAGGCTTGCCAGTGACCTTGCTCAGCAGGACAGAGGCATCGCAACCCTGACAGCCATGCCCCAAGTAACATGCATGCAACGATCTCATTGTTAGCTTCTCAATCTTGTAGTGCACAACTAGGCCTATATCAAATTATCAATCCAACTTCACTTGCGTATGTGTACCTGGACAAAGCAGTCATGGAAGAAGAGGCGGATGAGCCCGGCCTGCACGCTGGCGGTGGCGTTGCTCACGGCCTCCAGCACGATCTTCTCCGCGTCAGGGCACTTGTCATTGTAGTAGCCAACCTTGAGCCCAGTGACAGGTGAAGGGGTGGCAGGGGTAGAAGATGGTGGGGGCGCAGGCGTGGTTGGGGTCAGGGTGGGATAGCCCGGGGTAGGACTAGGGCTCGTCGGAGGAAAAACCGGTGGGGGCGTCGCTGGCGTGGTGGGAGTTGGGGTGGGATAGACCGGGGTAGGGGTAGGGCTGGGCGGAGGAGTAGCCGGTGGGGGCGGGGGTATGATGGGAGTAGTGGGTTTGGGATAGGTGTAGCCATAGCCGGATGCTTGGCAGGCCACAGAACCGAGCACCGCGAGCACGACGAGAAGGGCAAGCTTGGCCATCTTCCTGTGCTCGTGTCAACTCTCTTGCTTGATCGGGGGAAGATTGGATGAAGAAAACTTGCTGTTTCGCATGTGTATTTATAGCCACGTACGGGAGAAATCGAAGGCATGCATGTGTACTCCGGACATTTGGAGCGCACGTTTGTGATGAGTCAACCAGCTGCCGGCCGGCCGGGAACGTGGTGACCACACAGCAAGTTGATGATATGCGGCAATAAGCTTGATAGCGACTACGTGGCCATGATCGATTACATATATGCATGCGTCGGCAGGTCAGGAAATCAACTTGGTCCGTATATCACGACTCAAATTATAAGTGCTACACGTCAGGTGCGTGGCACCCCAGGCCAGACGTTTTTCTATGACAACGCCAGTGACACACGGTAAGTTTCTATCAAAAATAAACCGAAGCACAAAATTTTCATGTTTGTCAATTAAAGTTGTCATCTTCGCGTAACTAAACTTACCATCGTAAACGTTCGGAGTTGTCATGTGCTCGTACCTGACGTTTGACGAAGGAGTGGTGCAACTGCAATTTTCATCGTTACATATCGCTCCTACTTGTGCTGCAAAAAAACCATATCCATCTTGTAATAAACTATATACAATAGAAATTGAGATGTCCCTGTTTTTCTATTACTACAACTACTTTTCTTTTTCATATATCAAGGGGTTGAGATTGCTAACCGGGTCTGCCACCCGGTTTTATTACTACAAGTACAACTACAAGTGGAACACTAATTTCATTTGAAAGCTAGCTAGTAGGATAACACAAAGGCTGACATACAACAGCTTGCCATATACATATATACTCAAATTTCTTTGTCGGTGCGGCTGTGTGTGGACCATGTTGACTTCAAAGAATATATAAAAGCTATCTTTGTGCGTAATGAGATATGGCACGCTACATTATTATACACCGCTATATCTTTTTTAGATGGTTTTCTGGAGCCTCATTGTCATTAGCACTTTATGATGTTGCTGCTTTTACAGCTACATATTAAGGCGCCGGCATGCCGGCCTAAAGTTTCAGCCGGTCGCGCGTATGCCGTCCGATTTGATTATTTTAATCAGCCTGATCGTCTGCATGAAGTTTTTTTTTTCCTGTACGCTGGTGGTCCATCTGCACTGCGCGGACGTGGCTTGCCCCATATGTATCATGGCTATGCCGTGGATGTTGCATGTTGTAATGTGGATGTAGTCCATCCAAATGATAATGCGACTTCTTTTTGCTATCTGCACACAATAGTTTCATTGAAAAATGTACACAGAAAATCTACACTTGTTATTATACTATATTTGTATGCAGCATTGCAACAAAACTTCACAACCAAAACAAAACAGCACAAGTAAAAAAAAAACAAAGTCGTATGTTTGTAGCATAATTTCAGTACTCCTACAAAAAAAACATATGTAGCACTGTGCAAAAAACCTCACAACAAAAAATGAAAAAACTATGGAAGCAAAATTGTTATGTGGTTCCAGCATATTTTCTAGTATAAACTTACAACTAAAAAACCACTCATTTAGCAGTTTGGTGGGCTGTTGCAGATTTCATGGAAGCGCCGGCCTCTAGGAAGTTTTTTTCTATCGCCGGTTGAAGCTTTTTGCATCTATAATTGAAGCTTTTTTATCAATGGATGCAACTTTTTCCGTCGCACAGTATCCTGGTTGAAGCTTTTGCATCTACGGTTGAAGCATTTTCTGTTAACGGTTGAAGCTTTTTTTGTTGCATACTGTCCTGGTTGAAGTTTTTGCATCTACGGCTGAAGCTTTTTCTGTCAACGGTCCACCTTTTTTCTTTTCTCTGTTCCTAGTTGAAGCTTTTTTCATCTACAAAAAAGTCGGCCGGTAGTAGCAAAAAGGGTATCAGTTACAGCATAAAAAAACTCGTCGGTGCCACCTGTCGTCACCATTGTAGCAAAAAATGTTAACCAATTGTAGCATCCGTGGCTGCCGGTTGCAGAAAGAAAAGACGCAGTAACGTCGACTGGGCACTGCGTATGGTGGTAGCAAACCATGTCGCCAGTGGTAGCGAAAAACTGCATGGTTTGCGGCAAAAAAAAAAAATCTATGTCGCATGTCCTCGAGGTCGCATCATCTTCACGAATGATGTAGCAAAAAATTGTCATTGCCAGTAGTAGCAAACGAAGCCGTCGGTAGTAGCAAAATAAAACACTGGTTCCAACAAACAAAAATCAACGAAATCTAGCGGTTGGTTCCATCAAAAAGGTTTATCGGTTGTAGCATCCTCGCATAGGATGTAGCATCTCCCACGACCAGTTGCAACACTCCATAATGGAAAAAAGCGGAGCTATGTGTAGACACGTCCTTGACGACGTTGGCCATGCCTTGCCATGATTGCAGCACAAACACGTCGAACGCCGGCGATGAGGACGTGGTTGCGGCAACAACGAGAGGCTGCCACCGGCTTGCCGGTCACAGCGTGAAGGAGATTGGGCGAGTGCCCATGAAATCTCATGAAGGTGCTGGTCAATCTTGTCGGTCGTTCACAGTTAGGATCTGGGACGGGGTCCTACTAGGGGGAGGAGGAGGAGAAGGAGGGGCGACTTCCGTCAGGTGGGATCTGCTCTAGGCGATGGGGTTCCATGGGAACGTGCCTCAAGCGCACATGAAGAGAGAGAAGAAGCTGGAGGAGGAAGAAGAATGGTTGAGGTGTGGATAAGGAGCGAATTGCATGAGGGTGGGGTCGTGTGGACGGGTGATCTGGCGCAATAAAGAATGGTAATCACACGTCCCACAAGTCCGGCGTAAAGTTTGGCCGGTGCGCTGTTGTCAAACATTTCCCCAGTTTTATTATGTTCTCCATACAAGCAAGCTGGGCCCACACTGTATTAAGCAAAACACTTCCCTTCACAAGTTTGATACAGAGCATTCTTTGGAGGCATCGATTCTATTCGATCTCACGGCCAAGATATGCTCTAAACTTGTTCTGCTGAATCTCCAAAGTAACCGATTTTCACTCCCTCGCCCCCATAATCACTCCTTATCACGAAATAATTGCCCCAAGCCAACTCGTCTCACCTCAATTCCCATCTCTCGCACATCCATCCCTCCTCAGCCTCATCCTCACTGTCCCGGCTCTTTCCCCCGCCACACTGCTTCTGCTCCACATCACTGGTGCGTCGTCACGCCTGGAGGCCTCGTGGGGACTAGCCCATGAGCTGCTCGCGAAGGACCTCGCAAATTGCATAGTCATTGTGCTATTTCTAGCTGGATCTAACCCTGCTTTGAAGGAAATATGCCCTAGAGGCAATAATAAAGATGGTATTTGTATTTCCTTATATCATGATAAATGTCTTTTATTCATGCTAGAATTGTATTAACCGGAAACTTAGTACATGTGTGAATACATAGACAAAAGAGTATGTCCCTAGTATGCCTCTACTAGACTAGCTCATTGATCAAAGATGGCTATGTTTCCTAGCCATAGACATGAGTTGTCATTTGATCAACGAGATCACATCATTAGGAGAATGATGTGATGGACTAGACCCATCCGTTAGCTTAGTACTTTGATCGTTTAAGTTTTACTGCTATTGCTTTCTTCATGACTTATACATGTTCCTATGACTATGAAATTATGCAACTCCCGAATACCGTAGGAACACCTTGTGTGCTATCAAACATCACAACATAACTGGGTGTTCATAAAGATGCTCTACAGGTGTCTCCGAAAGTATTTGTGGTGTTGGCATAGATCAAGAATAGGATTTGTCACTCCGAGTGTCGGAGAGGTATCTCTGGGCCCTCTCGCTAATGCACATCATAATAAGCCTTGCAAGCAAATGACTAATGAGTTAGTCACGAGATGATGTATTACGGAATGAGTAAAGAGACTTGCCGATAACGAGATTGAACTAGGTATAGAGATACCGACGATCGAATCTCGGGCAAGTAACATACCGATGACAAAAGGAACAATGTATGTTGTTATGCGGTTTGACCGATAAAGATCTTCGTAGAATATGTAGGAACCAATATGAGCATCCAGGTTCCGCTATTGGTTATTGACCGGAGATGAGTCTCGGTCATGTCTACATAGTTCTTGAACCCGTAGGGTCCGCACGCTTAACGTTTGATGACGATCGGTATTATGAGTTTATGAGTTTTGATGTACCGAAGATAGTTCAGAGTCCCGGATGAGATCACGGATATGACGAGGAGTCTCGGAATGTCTGACACGTAAAGATTGATATATTGGACGACTATATTCAGACACCGGAAGTGTTCCGTAAAGTTTCGGAATTAATCGGAGTACCGAGGGGGTTACCGGAACCCCCTGGGGAAGCTATGGGCCTTAATGGACCATAGGAGAAAGAGAGAAGGAGGGCCAGGGCTGAGCCGTGCGCCCCCCACCCCTTGGTCCGAATTGGACAAGGAAGGAGGGGGTCCGGCGCCCCTTTCCTTCTCCTTCTCCCTCTCCTTCCTTCCCCCGTTCTCCTTCTTGGTGGACTCCTACTAGGAATAGGATTGCAATCCTATTTCTAGTAGGATTGCCTCTCCTGGCGCGCCATAGAGGGCCGACCGGCCTCCCCCCTTGCTCCTTTATATACGGGGGCAGGGGGCACCCTAGGACACACAAGTTTATCAGTTGATCTCTCCGAACCTTGTGCGGTGCCCCCCTCCACAATAACACACCTCGGTCATATCATTGCAGCGCTTAGGCGAAGCCCTGCGACGGTAACTTCATCATATCCGTCACCACGCCGTCGTGCTGACGAAACTCTCCCGTGAAGCTCAACTAGATCAAGAGCTCGCGGGATGTCATCAAGCTGAACGTGTGCTGAACGCGGAGGTGCCATACGTTCGGTACTTGATCGGTTGAATCGCGAAGAAGTTTGACTACATCAACCGCGCCACTAGACGCTTCCGCTCCCGGTCTACGAGGCTACGTAGACACACTCTCCCCCTCGTTGCTATGCATCTAGTAGATAGATCTTGTGTGATCGTAGGGAAATTTTGAAAATACTATGTTCCCCAACAATGGTATCAGAGCCAGGTCTATGCGTAGATGATATGCACGAGTAGAACACAATGAGTTGTGGGCGATACTAGTCATACTGCTTACCAGCATGTCATACTTTGCTTCGGCGGTATTGTGAGATGAAGCGGCCCGGACCGACATTACGCGTACGCTTACGCGAGACTGGTTTCACCGTTATGAGCACTCGTTGCTTAAAGGTGACTGGCGGGTGTCTGTTTCTCTCAGTTTAGCTGAATCAAGTGTGACAACGCCCGGTCCTTGTGAAGGTTAAAACAACACATACTTGACGAAACATCGTTGTGGTTTTGTATGTGTAGGTAAGAATGGTTCTTGCTAAGCCCGTAGCAGCCACGTAAAACTTGCAACAACAAAGTAAAGGACGTCTAACTTGTTTTTGCAGGGCATGTTGTGATGTGATATGGTCAAGACATGATGAGTGATACGGTTTTGTATGAGATGATCATGTTTTGTAATGTTATCGGCAACTGACAGGAGCCATATGGTTGTCGCTTTATTGTATGAATTGCAATCACCATGTAATTGCTTTACTTTATCACTAAGCGGTAGCGATAGTCATAGAAGCAATAGTTGGTGAGACGACAACGATGCTACGATGGAGATCAAGGTGTCGCGCCGGTGACGAAGGTGATCATGATGGTGCTTTCAAGATGGAGATCAAAAGCACAAGATGATGATGGCCATATCATGTCACATATTTTGATTGCATGTGATGTTTATATTATTATGCTTCTTATTTTGCTTAGTATGGCGGTAGCATTATAAGACGATCCCTTACAAAATTTCAAGGTATAAGTGTTCTCCCTGAGTATGCACCGTTGCGAAAGTTCGTCGTGCCGAGACACCATGTGATGATCGGGTGTGATAAGCTCTACATTCAAATACAACGGGTGTAAGCCAGTTTTGCACACGCAGAATACTCGGGTTAAACTTGACGAGCCTAGCATATGCAGATATGGCCTCGGAACACTGGATACCGTAAGGTCGAGCGTGAATCATATAGTAGATATGATGTCAGGACCGGTTTTTCAGTAAAATAATTACCGAAAGACCGACCTTTTTATTAAACCGGCAAGGAAGAATACTTCTTGCCGGTGGACAATTCCTAGATACAGAATTCCAGAATACTGAATATTATACAAGGTTGAGCTGAGGTTGCTCAACAATTTATTACAAGTGTGCCAATATAGTACATAAGGGCGGATATGACACAATTGCAGGGTGGCATACTACTAACTCGTAATAAAAAGGTGGTGGATATGTCACAGTGTAGTGGGTGACGTGACTCCAATATATTACAGTTCATCGAGTGTCGGAGTGAGACCCAATGAATTTATTTGGTGGTTGGCGGAAGCGGTTATATGACAATGATCGACTCCAGGATCGGAAGAGACTGACAGGACTCCACTAGACGTCGGACTCGCTATCGAACTCTTCATCCATGAGATCGTCTTCGTCCACATCTGGCCAAATCAACAAGCCAGGTGAGTACTTTGAATGTACTTGCAAGACAGTTCGGACTTAAGATATAATAGAAGCAAGCATGATGCATATGAGTATTCTAGCAAAAATGCAACCGGATAATAATATTTCGGTGCTGTATGCAGAAATAGGAGTCGGGTGGTAATCCTCCCGAAATCCGTAAGATGAATAAAATGAAACCAAACGAGTGTCTGAGTGACGCCTCATAAGGGATAAATAAATGGAAACATGCCACAGTCGGGCGTCTGAGCCACACCACATAAAGGGCTTATAAAGAAAATAAATGACAAGAATGCCTCAGTCGGACGTCTGAGCGACATCACATAAAGGGCTTATAATGGAAATAAATAACAAGAATGCCACAGTTGGACGTCTGAGCGACATCACATAAAGGGCTTATAAACAACAAGAATGCCACAGTCAG
>LR738710.1:121991741-122113487 GCA_902687465.1 Secale cereale | reverse complement strand
ACGGTCGGACGTCTGAGCGACATCACATAAAGGGCTTATAATGGAAATAAATATCAAGGATGCCACAGTCGGACGTCTGAGCGACATCACATAAAGGGCTTATAAACAACAAGAATGCCACAGTCGGACGTCTGAGCGACATCACATAAATGGCTTATAAACAACAAGAATGCCACAGTCGGACGTCTGAGCGACATCACATAAAGGGCTTATAAATAACAATAGTATAGCGGTGAAATACTTCGGGAAGTAAATCAGTACAGAGATAATTGGTTAGTTCATCTACCAAATGAACTTGACAAAATCACTACTCTTGTTACTATCAAGAATTTACTAGAGACGGTCACCGGGTTGACACGAAGATTGACCCTAGGCCATAAACATGGCTACTCGGAAGATTTGACTCTGCAGAGCTTGTACCTTTAAATCATAGCCAACGTATTCTACTAGCCACAGGGACTAGTTCCGTCTATGGTGTTTTAGCAGAAACCCAACTGACCAGTACACACCCATTTCACATCCTACTGTCCGGAATCACCCGCGACAACATTCACGAAAAACTTTAAGACGGGGAGGCTACAACCTCGAATAGCATGGGATCAAATTTATATATGCGCCCTCTAAGGGGTGCCCCCCTCTCGGTCCCAACCGGAAACACCCATGCCCCCTGACCGGATGACGGGCTTTAATCCAGGGCCATGGAAATCTCATCCCGGCCCCTCTACTTGGTGTGTACTCGGAAAGTGGTTTGCAACTGACTAGACCGTAACCACAACGGATGGCATATGACAGTACCAAAAAGGAGATGAGCGGGATCATGACTCGATCCACGCGGATACTAAGTTAACCAACTACTGGCATGCTCCAACAATACCAGTACTCCACCCATCACGTCACCACATGATCGGGGTGGTTCAACCATTATCATACGGGGCTCACCCGATGCTTGCTTGAATGAAGTATAACCATACACAAATGCTTACATAACCATGCTTATGAAAAGAACTACTCGAGCAAACATGCAACACATCCATCATATCAAAGGTTCAAACATGCTTGCCTGGTTCGGAGTAGTCGGAGTCTAACTCGGTGAGGTTCGCGGCTCCGTCACGTCCTTCGGTATCTACGTATTCAAACAAACGGATACTAACATAAATATCGCGCGTGCAAAGAAAGTTGCTCCAAATATTTTCACATAAATATGACAAAAAACTAGACAGAAAACTAAAGAGGACAGAAAAAGAATCAACTCAAAATCATCTTTAGTTAAAAAGATATTAGAGTTTCTGTCCAGGGACTCATCTGTAATGAAACAGAAAGTTTCCAGGGGCTAGAATAGAAAACAGAAAAGCGAACCGGTAGGCAGTACGCCAGCTGAAGACGAAGACGTACTTTGCCCGAAGGCGCTTTCCAGAAAAACGTTTCGGAGGGAAACGAGAGGCTGACGAGGAGGTCCCACTCGTCGGGTTTAAACACTGAAACAGAGTCGTGCCGGCGCCAGAAGCTGCGGTGGTCGCCGACGCCAATCCACGGCGAATTAGGGGAGGGGAGTGGTACGTACAGCTTCCTGGTGTTCTTCCGCGTCGATTGGTGGTGGAGTTGAGCGTCGGGGAGCCCCACGTTGACGGCGAGCGATTACGGCGGCGCGATGGCACGACGGTGGTTTTAGGGGCTTGAGCATCGGCTAGGTGACGTACTGGTTCCATTCCCGTGTCTAACTCGGCTGGGGAGGAGCGATTATGGGCTGCCCTTAATGGAACGGCCGTGCGGCACGTCGGCGGCAGAGAACGCGCTCTGTGCGTGCCAGGCCACGGCGACGGTGCTGCAGGCGCGTGCTGGTAGTGGAGATAGCCGCGCGGAGCTCTCGGGTGGCTTGGGCGGTGCCAAAATGGCGTCGAGCTGCGGAATGCTCCCTGTCAGCCGCCACGGGAGGTTCTGTTGCCGCGGAAGTCGCCGGCGTGGGCGGGCCAGGGCGCCACCGACGCCCAGAAGTAGCCAAGCAAGCGTGCGGCGTGCTGGATAAGAAGGAGGTGCAGTGAGCATCGATCCAAGGCGAGCACTGGCGAGATTGACGCTGCGGCTCTGACGAAACTGACGAACTGCACTGTCGAGTGTGATCTTCAGTTAGCAGTTTCTGAAACTGACAGAACAGTGCAGGCCAGGTGTTCGATGAAATGATTCTGGCATGTGGGAAATGTTTCTGGGGCTGATATTTGGTGGAGTGGCCTCTTGATGCATCTAGAGGTTGCCTAAATTTTCACAGAATTTTTGGAAGAAGATAAATATGAATTTCACCAAATTTTGCAAATCTGGTCCAAACTTGCAGCAGGTGAAATTTGAAAATTTTGAACTGTGGACCAGTGAAACAAGATGGATTTAGGTTGTGGGTACTAAGGACTATCCAGGGAAGTTAGTTTCGAAACAAATAACAAGGTGGACATGGTGGTTCGTTTGTAAATCACCAAGGTTCACTTTAATGGGCAGAAATTGTTTTTAGGAGTAAAATAAATAGAGGCAGAATTCCAATAAGGTTGAAACTCACTGGAATTGATGAGAGACTTGTCCTAAGGTGTAGAGGAGGTCTTGGAGAGAAACATTGCTGTTGGGTGTCATGGCAAGATGAAAGTTGGAGAGGGAGATAAGCCCATGGTTAAACCTGAGAAGTTTAAATCATGAAGGAAAAGAATCAAACAAATCCCTAAGAAGACAACTTGTGTTGAGCTAACACAAGAAGAGACTTTGGCCAGAAGATATTTTAGAAGGGTTTCAAGAGGAGATCAAATATCCCCCTTCCAAAAGACCAAAAGTTTGAAAGAAAAACCAAACCAAAATTTGGAGTGTTACAACACCTACCCCCTGAGGAAAAATCTTGTCCCCGAGATTTCAGCTGATCCTCAAATAGGTGTGGGTGTTCTGTCCGAAGAAAATCTTCCCTTTCCCAGGTTGCCTCATCCTCTGTGTGATTACTCCATTGAACCTTGAGAAACTTGATTGTCTTCTGACGGGTTCTCCTTTCAGACTCCTCCAATATTTTTATTGGGTGTTCCCGGTAGGTGAGATCTGGTTGCACATCGAGACTTTCATGTGACACATGCTTCTCTGGGTTGCTTACACACTTCCGTAGTTGCGAGACATGGAACACGTTGTGGACGTCTGACAGTTCCTTGGGAAGGTCCAACTGGTAGGCCACTGTGCCTCTCCGTGCAACTATACGGAAGGGTCCGATAAATCATGGTGCTAGTTTCCCTTTGACCTTGAATCTCTGTAGTCCCCTCATAGGAGATACACGTAGGTATACGTCTTCACCGGGTTCAAAACTTATTTCCCGATGCTTTTGATCGTAATAGCAATTCTGTCGGCTTTGGGCTGTTTTGAGTCGATCCCGTATTATTTTAACTCTTTCCCCAGCTTCTTTCAACATATCTGGGCCGAAGATACAACTGTCCCCCGTTTCTGACCAGTTTAATGGAGTACGACATCTTCGTCCGTACAAGGCTTCGAACGGTGCCATCTGCAGGCTCGCTTGGTAACTATTGTTGTATGCAAACTCGGCATATGGTAAGCTTGCGTCCCAACTGGTCCCATAGGTGAGGACACATGCCCTTTGCATGTCTTCTAGTATTTGATTTACTCGCTCCGTTTGTCCTCCAGTCTGGGGGTGGTAAGCTGTACTGAATGTTAGTTGCGTTCCAAGGGCTTGTTGCAACTGATCCCAAAATTTGGAGACGAACTAAGTGCCTCTGTCGGATATTATAGTCTTTGGAACCCCATGTAGGCATACTATGCGGGCGAGGTAAAGCTTGGCAAGCTTTTTGGTGGTGTGAGTTGTCTTGACTGGAATGAAGTGTGCCACCTTGGTCAGTCTATCTGTGATGACCCATATGGCATCATTTCCGTGTTGTGACCGTGGCAGTCCGACAATAAAATCCATCCCAATATCGTCCCATTTCCACTCTAGTATCTTGTTTGGCTGTAACAGTCCTGCGGGTTTTTGGTGCTCGGCTTTAATGCGTTGACATGAATCGCAGCATGCAATGTATGTGGCTATATCTCTCTTCATATCGTGCCACCAAAATCTCTCCTGAATGTCCTTGTACATTTTAGTCCCTCCAGGGTGAATTGAGTACGGAGCGGTGTGGCTCTCTACTAGGATTTGCTGTTTAAGGTCTTCGCTATTTGGTACGCAAAGCCTGTCTCTGAACCATAATATTCCCTCACTGTCTATGGTGAATTCTGAGGCTTTGTCCTGACTTACTTTTCTTTTTATACCTTCGATGCTGGGATGTCCATGCTAAGCCTTCTTTATTTGTTCAATTAGCGTAGGCCGCATTTCCAGATTTGACACTTCGCCTTCAGTGACCATCATTAGGTTGAGTTTGGCGAATTCTTGCTGAAATTCGGGTCTCAGGTTCTGTAGGCTGCCGTTGTCCGGGCTGGGGTTACGGCTGAGAGCATCTTCTACCACGTTTGTCTTTCCTGGGTGATAGTGGATGCCAACGTCATAATCTTTTACCAGTTCCAGCCAGCGTCGTTGTCGTAAATTGAGTTCTCGTTGCGTGAAAATATATTTGAGGCTCTTATGGTCCGTATATATTTCACATTGATTCCCAAGCAGAAAGTGCCTCCACACCTTGAGTGCATGAATGACTGCTGCCAATTCCAAATCGTGAGTAGGATAATTTTCTTCATGTTTCCGTAGTTGACGGGAAGCGTAGGCGACTACTTTGCCTTCTTGCATTAGTACGCATCCGAGACCTTTCCGGGATGCGTCGCAATATACTTCAAAACTCTCGTGTATGTCTGGTACAACCAATACTGGGGTTGTTGTTAATTTCTTTTTGAGTTCCTGGAAGCTTTTCTCACACGCTTCGGTCCATACGAATTTCTTATCCTTCTTGAGTAAATTTGTCATTGGTTTGGCTGTGATGGAAATCCTTCAATAAACCTTCGATAATATCCAGCCATACCGAGGAAACTTCATATATCCGTTACACTGGCCGGTGACTTCCAACCAAGTATAGCCTTAACTTTATCCGGGTCCACAGCAACTCCCTCTTGTGTCAATACGTGTCCTAGGAAACCCACTTGCCTCAACCAAAATTCACATTTGCTGAATTTGGCGTAGAGTTGGTGTTTCCTTAATTCTCCCAGTACAATGCGGAGGTGTTCAGCATGTTCTTCTGGTGTCTTTGAATATACCAAGATATCATCAATAAATACCACCACAAATTTGTCCATGAATTTCATAAACACTTTGTTCATGAGGTGGACGAAATATGCGGGGGCGTTGGTCAGTCCAAACGGCATTACTGTAAATTCATATAGTCCGTATCTGGAGGTGAATGCTGTTTTTGGGATATCTTCTATACGTACTTTTAATTGATGATAACCTGACCTTAAATCAACTTTTGAGAAAACCTTGGCTTGCGCGAGCTGGTCAAATAAATCATTTATCCATGGCATCGGATATTTGTTCTTGATAGTGACCAGGTTGAGCACTCGGTAGTCTATACACAATCTCATCGTCCCATCCTTCTTTTTGGCAAATAATACCGGCGAACCCCAAGGTGAGGAGCTGGCCCGTATAAATCATTTATCCAGCAATTCCTTTATTTGTTTCTTTAGCTCAACCAACTCGGATGGTGCCATTTGGTATGGCTTCTTGTATATGGGGGTGGTTCCAGGTGCTAGTTCAATAATAAATTCTATTTCTCTGTCTGGTGGCATGCCTGGTAGTTCTTCGGGAAATACGTCCGGTAATTCACATACTACTGGAACTTTGCTTAATTCTGTAGTGTCTACCTTGTTTAATTTCGGTTGCCGCGATACTGGTCTTTCTTGAGCTGCGACTCTTATTGTCTTTCCGTGATGATGAGTAAGAATCACATTCCGGTTGAAACAGTCGATAAATCCTTTGTTGGTGATTAGCCAGTCCATACCCAGGATAACATCCAGTCCCTTGTTTTCCAACACGATGAGGTTTGCGTGAAACTTTAACCCTTCAATTTCAATGGTTAAACCTTGGTAGTAATTCTGAGTGACCTGCTTACTTCCGGGGGACTTGATGGTCATTGACTTTCCCAAGGGAAGCATCGAAAAACCATGTTGCAAAGCAAAACTCTTCGAAATGAACGAATGAGAAGCTCCAGAATCAAACAAAACCGTGGCAGGTATTGTGTTGATAGGGAACGTACCGAGTACGATATTCGGGGCATCCTGTGCTTGCTCCTTGGTCACATGGTTCTGGTGGCCTTTCCTGTGATTGTTATTGGGGTTGAAGTTGTTACGCTTGGGCGCGGAATTGTTTCCGTTGCTGTTTGGCTTCGGTACTGAGTTTCTTGGCTTTGGGCACTGTTTAGCATAGTGTCCCTCTTCTCCACATGCGTAGCAGGTAACACCTGGGCGATACGTGAAATCCTTGTCCCTTGCGTGAAAATTCTTGGTTGGACGTGTGTCATTTGTCATGGGTTTGTTCGCCCCATTTTTCTGGAAATTTATCTTATTCCTGTTGTTGCGAGGGTGGTTGGTCTGATCCCTTTTTCTCTTGTGAATGTCTTCCAGACTGCGACGTTCATTTTCCAACGTAATAGCCTTGTCCACCAGTGTCTTGAAATCTAGAAAAGTGTGTACGACTAACTGACATTTAAGTGCTGGGCCAGTCTGTCTAGGAATTTTTCCATCTTCTTATTTTCAGTCATACGCTCTTCGTTGGCATGACGAGATAATTGAGTAAACTGGCTGTTGTACTCAGTTACTGTCATGCACCTTTGCTTGAGGTCATCAAACTCTCTTTTCTTGATCTTCATAATGCTCTTAGGGATGTGCGCCCCACGAAAGCCTTCTTTGAAATCTTCCCAGGTGATATCATTTATGTTGGGGTGCATAAGCAGAAATTTTTCCCACCATGACGCGGCCGCTCCAGTAAGATAATGTGGTGCGTAAAGTACCTTTTCACGGTCTGAGCATTGTGCCACAATTAATTTCCTTTCAATATCTCGAAGCCAATCATCGGCCTCAAGAGGTCTGTCTGTGTGCGAAAATTTTGTCGAACGTGTCTTCTGAAATTCAGATAATTTTGAGTGCTGCTGGTATGGCTCACGCTGATTTCCCATGTTAATGACATGGTTCATCATTTCCTGGTGCTGTTGCTGACTTTGCTCGTAAAGGCGGCATACTTGAGAAAATGTTGTTTCGCTGCCCTGCTGACTTGATGATGACCCACAACCGTAAGGGATCTATTGTAGCGTTTTCGATAAGTAAGAGTGTCGAACCCAACGAGGAGCAGAAGGTATTGATAAGCGATTCTGAGCAAGGAATTACTGCAAGCACTGAAAGATAACTTTTTAGAGGTTTTCTTGATATAAGCAATAGGAAAGTAAAAGCGAACATAGTAAAAAGGCACTAAGGAGTAACAAGTGGCCCAATCCTTTCTGAGCAAAGGAGAGGCCTGGCAACTGAACTTATAAAGGCTAAAGTGTTCTTGAGGACACACGGGAGAGGTAGTCATGTGCTTTCGCCATATTCCGTATCGGTACTATGTTATGTGTTGATAAGTGTTGAGTGGGTGGATCTATGCTAGTACACTCTCTAGACTAAGATGAGTGCACTCTTATGATTAAACACCTTGCAAGCATCCACAAATACAAGATAGAATTTAAGGCAAAAGCCTAACCATAGCAATACGATCGATGATCCATTGTTCCCTTGTGCAAAAGCGTGCGAACTGGGGTTCAGGTTTGTGTCACTCCGCCAACCCATCGTAAGCATTCTTTATACACAATGTATTCCCCTAGGTCCTTAATAAGGCGATGTGTTGAGTGTTCGACTCACACAACACCACTAGTAGAATGACAACACAACTTAAGTATCAAACAACACATATTACTTCAACAGCATATGACTACTAACAATAAGACTTTTCCCATGTCCTCAAGAACTAAGGTAACTACTCACAAGACATAAAAGAGATCATGATCAGTGGAGATAGATGGTTGATAAACAATCTGGACATAATGATATTTCTCCAACAAAACTCAATAGCATTCACCACAAAGTAGTAATCAACACCGATAGGGTAGAGAGGATAGATAGTACGGATTACAACACAAGTTGCAATTGTGAGATGAGATTGGATGAAGATGGAGATGGTGCTGATGTTGGGGATGATGTTGATGATGATCTCGATGATGCCCGTGACGATGGTGATGACGATGGCGATGATCTCCCTTTCCGGGAGGTGATCTCCCCGGCGAAATCTGCCTGCCGGAGATGGCTTTTTCTTCTCTGTAGGTTTCCGCCACGGAGCGGCGGCGGAACTCCGTCAAAACTCTCCTATTTAGGGTTTTCGGATAACAAGGAATATATAGGCAAAAGGGGGCAGCCGGAGGTGGGCCAGGGGCTCTAGGCGCCCCCCCCCTCGGCGCGGCGAGGGGGGGGGGGGGCGTGCCCCCAGGGCGCCTGAACGCCCTGTGGCCCCCCTCTGGTTGCCCTTTTGCGTGCCTTCGTGATCCGTCTGGAAAATACGCTCCGTCGATTTTCAGGTAATTTGGAGGTATTCTTCTTCAGCAACTCAGCGTCCACTTTTTACTGCTGAATCCTGCGTCTGCTGCTTCGGCACCGGAAAGTTGCAAACTGTGTAAAATAGGCCAAAACAACATAAGAACATCATCGTAACGTGAAATATATAAATGAATAAGGATAAATTACGATATAAAATAGTGATGCATTTTGGACGTATCAACACCCCCAAGCTTAGACCTCGCTTGTCCCCAAGCGAATACTGAGCTCGGTAAACCTGTCCACAAGTTTAGAGAGTGAAGTGTCGATAAATAGAATACGGACAAGAAGCATCACAGTTTCTTCACCAACTCAAATATCCTCAACAGCAATCTTCAACTTATAAGGCCTTTATAAGAGAGTGGTAACACTTATATTCGGAAGTAGGGCTAAGGAAACTCATCAAATCATGGCAAACATGTCCTTTGGTCAAAGAACAACAAATAGCTTTAACTTTTGCTCTTTCTCTTTATGTTTTGATGAGATTAATTGAAGCTTTTGAAAGAACATGTTATTAGGCAAGAAGTGAGAGTGTTAACACAAAGGAAGATGTTTGCCTTAGCAGGGCTTGACAAACAACTTACTTATCAAATGATAATGTCAACAAGGATATGATATGACAAATCTTAATGCAACTTTATATGAATGAATCCTTGTCAACATCAAATGTCTGCTCTCTTTAAAAATAGAAGGAAGTAGGAATAACTGACCCAACCTAAAATTAAAAGATAGGCCCTGCTCTAGGGAAGTAGGGAAAACTCATGTGCTATCCTTAAATCAAACAGAATGAAAACAAGTTTTTGAGAGGTGCATGATTTGTCAACGAATGCTAATAGATAACTCAATTACTTCTCAAACTGGACAAGTTTCGAGGAACGGCTCCCGCACGGGGACGATCACATCCCCTTAATCTCCTTTGTTTATCACTGCCAAAGTTTTCTGATTTCTCATGAACAAAGCGTGAAGGAGGGTTTGTTTGTTGTATTATCTTTTATGAACCGGGCGCACTCATGCCAGTTCCTCCTCGTATTAGGGGTTTGCAGATTAGACATGCAATCCCGGGGTAAAACTTGTCCAACTTAAAAAGATCATGAATTAACTACTACTTCCTCATGAGCTAAAACAGGGGCACACAATAGAAGATTTTGAACATTTAAGGATAACACATAAATTCTATACTTTTGGAGGTGGTAGTGGAATACCACGAATAGGAAGGTATGGTGGACTCATATGGAAGGTATTGGTTTAAGGGTATGGATGCACAAGCAGAATTCCGCTTAGTACAGAGTTAGGCTAGCAAAGGTTTTGAGAGAACAGACAATTGATGATGACTAAGATGCAAAGCAATATAAAGCATAAACATTGAAATAAGCATAACACATCAAGTTGTCTTCCTTGTCAGCATAACACTTCAAGCATAATAACATAAAGGTTTTGGCTATGTCGATACTTTTAAGAAAATCATGCTTGTTGTCATGACCAAAGCTATGTTTGCCAAAATTAAATAAAGCTTTCACAACCATACCTGGTATAAGGTCAATACTCCCCATAAGAATCATCATATAAGGTCGATTGCATGAAGAGAATACCGAGTGCAGCAAAGGAACCAATAGACTTCTCATTAATATTCCATCATAGACGACTCCACACTCACGGATACAATCTCTCCACCGAAGGAGTGATAGACCTCAATGCACACACCTATTTCATATAATAATCTCCCTAAACATGATATGACTCTACTTGACTCTAAAAGACAAAAGATAAAGATAAAGATACCGGGCACTCCCCCAAGCTTGGAACAAGCCAAGGGGATGCCGTTACCCAAGGAGATTTCACTCCTCATTCTTGTTGGTGATCACGTAGTCCTCGGCGAAGCGCTGATACGTCCAAAACGTATCTATAATTTCTGCTTGCTCCATGCCTCTTTTGGGTGATATTGCTATGATATTTATACACTTCCATACACTTTTGATCATATTTGGACTAACCTATTAACTCAGTGCACCCCAGTGCCAGTTTCTGTTTTCTGCTGTTTTTGTATTTCAGGTTTTCCCATCACGTAAACTGCCAGAAAAATCCCGGAAAAATTATATAAAAAATCAGCGTTCCGGAAGCTTCCACACGGTCGAAGTAGGGCCGGAGGGGGGCCACCAGGGCTCCAGGCGCCCTGGTGGCGCGGCCCCCCTCCTGGCCGCGCCGGGGGGGCGCCTGGGCCCCCCAGGCCTCCGCTGATGCCCCCCTTTGGCATATATTTATATCGTGTCCCGAAACCCTCGAGAGGGGAACCCTTTTTCGCGATCTCATCTCTGTTCCGCCGCCGCCGCGCTTCCAAGATCGAGAGCACCAGGAGAACTCTTCCCGGCACCCTGCCGGAGGGGAGGATCACCACCGGGAGCCTCTCCACCACCATGGACGCCTCCCGGATGAGTTGTGAGTAGTCTCCCTTGGACCATGGGTCCATGACCAGTAGCTATGTGATGTTCTCCTCCCCTTCTTGTGCTTCACTAATTAGACCTCGTGAGCTGCCCTACATGATCGAGGCACATATGTAATCCTTATGCTGTTGCTATGTTGAGTTTGCTGGGATCCGATGGATTGTGAGATTATGTTCAGATTGTGTTTGAGTAATATATTTGATTCACCTCTTTTATATTTATGTTCGTAAGTAATTCTTGCATGTTCTCCGTTGTTATTTATTGCTTTGGCCAAGTAGTAGGTAGTGACTCCAAGAGGGAACGTTATGCTTGATTGTGGGTTCATGCCCCTCGATGACTAGCTTGAGTGACAGAAACATGAGTCTAGGGGATGTGATGTTGCCACAAGGGGGAAAACAACGGTGCTTGTGCCCGCGGGTGCAAGGATTGTTTACTTTACGCAAAGTTCTTTTAATGCAGTTGTCTGTTGCTTTGAGTTTACACTATGGGTGGGACTCGCAACTTAATACCAGCGAGATGTTCTGGATAGATATCTCAAGGTGGATGATTAGTAGTAGATGCAGATGGATTTCGGTGTACTTGCCTTGGCGTACCGCCCATGCTTTGAACCTCAACCTTTCTTGCAACATAGTTAGCATTGGTTTGCGCACATAATTCTGTCAATTGCCCAGCTGTAATTTGTTTACCTCACATAGCTGTTTTATCGTCATTTGGGAGAGAGACATCACTAGTGAACATCATGGGACCCCGGTCCATATTACCATCACTGATCACATCCGCTATTTACTTTCCGCTTTTACTTACTATTTGCAATTATACCTATCACTATTATCACTTGCGTTTGATCCTTTGTAAACGACAAGGCCAGAGGGATTGACAACCTCTCTGTACTCGTTGGGAGCAAAGTTATTTGTATCTGTGTGCAGGTCCACGTTGATTGCTAATATCTGGCGCCGTTAGCAGTTGACACCTTCTTGTTGAAACTAGGAGTCTCAGGGGAAATCGATCCTTGGTATCTTTGCCAAGGGAAAACTTCCGCTACACTGCATCTCAAACCTTCCACTTGGGGTAACCAACGAGGGGCGAGAAGCCATCAAGGAAAGTTTTCTGGCGCCGTTGCCGGGGACTCCACTCTTCAGGATAGGGGAGTTGCACGCTATCTTTTACCTTTGCTTTTTAGTCTTGTTAGTTTACCTTTCAGTTTTTGCTTTAGTATTTTTTATCGAAAATCACAAAAATAGTTATCTTGCTTTCTTGCTGCTATGGGTTCCACCGAGAACACCAAGTTGTGTGACTTCACTAGTCATAACAACGATGACTTTATTTGCACGCCTATCACTACACATGCCACTTCAGCACCTTCTTATGAAATTAAACCTGCTTTACTGAACCTAGTCATGAAAGATCAATTCTCCGGTGCTGGAGATGATGCTGCTTTACACTTAGACAATTTTGTTGAACTCTGTGATATGCAAAAGTACCAAGAAATAGATGGTAATATTGTTAAGCTTAAGCTTTTTCCTTTCTCCTTGAGAGGAGGAGCTAAAATTTGGTTTCAATCTTTGCCTAGAAATAGCATAGATTCATGGGACAAGTGCAAAGATGCTTTTATTGGAAAATACTATCCACCTGCTAAAATTATCCAACTAAGAAGTAACATAATGAATTTTAAACAATTGGATAATGAACACGTTGCCCAAGCTTGGGAACGCTTGAAATCTCTTGTCAAGAACTGCCCTACTCATGGATTGACTACTTGGATGGTTATCCAAACTTTTTATGCAGGCTTGAACTTTACCTCGCGGAACTTGTTAGATTCGGCCGCGGGAGGAACCTTTATGTCAACTACACTTGGTGCTGCCACAAAGCTTCTCGATGAGATGATGACCAACTATTCCCAATGGCACACCGAACACGCTCCAACAGGTAGGAAGGTAAACTCTGTCGAGGAGATTTCCTCCTTAAACGAAAAAGTTGACTTGATCATGTCTCTACTTTCGAAGCAATCTTCTATTGATCCTCATGATGTTCCTTTAAATTCCTTGATTGCTCAGGAACAAGTAGATGTAAACTTTATCTCTAGAAACAATTTAAATAACAATGCTTATAGGAGTAATTTTGGTAGCAATCCTAGACCGTTCCCCTCTAATTCCTATGGGAACAACAATGCTTATCCTAGCACCAAGAACTCCACTACTGAACTAGAGATTATGCTTAAAGATTTCATCACTACCCAAAAAGCCTTTAATAATAGTGTAGAAGAGAAACTAAACAAACTAGACAATCTCTCTTCGAAGGTAGACAATTTAGCCCATGAGGTAGAATTGCTTAAAATTAGAACTTAGGAAGGTCACTCCTATGAATGCTATTCAAGTGCAAATTAATGAAAACATTAGGATGTTGGCTAAACTTAAAGAGAGATGGGCTAGAGAAAGGGAGGAAGAAGATAGAATTAAGAACCTTCCTACCCACCACACTGTTGCTACTATCCAAGTTGTTGAGGATATCCAAACTCTTAGCACCCAATGCACTCCTGGTCCCAATGGACCTATTAATGGTGATGCTATGACCATAGAAACTACCAAACAAGTGAACCTAAAGGACACCACTACCACCTTACTTGATAGTAGTGACCTTGATTTTGATAATTGCACTCTTACCGAAGTTATTGATTTCCTTCACAAGATGTCTAGAGATCCCCGCACTAGCACGCTTAACCTTGCCTTCACAGAGCATATCACTAACGCTCTCATCAAAGCTAGGGAGGAGAAACTTAGAGTAGAAGCCTCCATACCTAGAAAGCTAGAAGATGGTTGGGATCCTATGATTAAAATTAAGTTGAATAACTTCTCTTGCTATGCTTTATGTGATGTTGGAGCTAGTACTTCTGTTATGCCCAAAAGAATATATGATATGCTTAAATTGAAACCTTTTGATTCTTGTTCTTTTGGTGTTCGTCTTGTTGATTCTTCCATAAAGAAACCTTTGGGGAGGATCGACGATGTTCTTATCATTGTCAATGACAACTACGTTCCCGTTGATTTTACTATTTTGGATATTGAATGTGAACCTTCTTGTCCAATTATTTTGGGACGTCCTTTTCTACGCACCGTTGGTGCTATCATTGACATGAAAGAGGGGAATATAAAATTCCAATTTCCTCTCAAAGAAGGGATGGAACATTTCCCTCGAAAGAAGATTAAGTTACCTTTTGAGTCCGTTATACGGGCTAGCTATTCTTTTACCCTTGATAAAACTTGATCTCTTTGCATTATGCCTAGCTTAAAGGCATAAAAGAAAGCGCTTTTGGGTGGCAGTCCACATGAATAAAATTTTATTTTGCTTTTGTTGTGTCTTGATGTTGTTACTACAGTAGCATCATCATTGTATCTTTACTTTTCAATTTTTGTGCCAAGTGTAGCCTCTGATTGCAAGAAAGTTCAAAAGTTGTGACGTGCTGTCCAGGAAACAGATTCTGTCCTTGGATAGAAAAATTCGTATAAAATCACCAGATCATCTTTTTGGTCTGAATTGTTTCGACAGCGTGCTTTATACAATTGTCTTTCGTGCGTCTGTTCTGAGTTTTTTTATTAGAATTTCAGAAGTGCCCCGAAAAAATCATTTACTACCTGCTGGTCTGTTTTTCACAGATTCTGTCCTGTTTTGCCTTTCATTCATTTTGCAAACCTTGAGCTTGTTTTTTCTTTGCAAAAACCTTTTGGAAATCTTGAGAAACAGTAGACCTTCAAGAATATCCTTATTTACAGCAAGGAACAATTATTTTATTAAGGGTACTAACCTCGCTAATCAGATTATGATGAGTTATGTATGAAGGGAGTTTTCAAGTGTGCGAGGGAAGATGATAAAAAGATTCAGGAGTGTCAAATGCTCAAGCTTGGGGATGCCCCCATGCACCCCCAAGAAATATTCAAGGAGACTCAAGCGTCTAAGCTTGGGGATGCCCCCGTGCATCCCCTTCTCCATCAACATTATCAGTTCGTCTTTCGTTCCACTATATTTTTATCACTTCATGTGTTATGTGCTATGCTTGGAGCGTCTTGCTTTTAGTTTCCTTTTTAGTTTTCTTTAGCTTTTCATAACGAGCCGGAACTCAGCTTTCTTTATGAGGGAGAGAAACACGCTCCACTTCAACCTAGAACATAACATAGAATTTTCATGTCTATCTTTGCTGTGTATGTTCTTTGTCTTTCAATAGCTACTATCATGTTCAGCTCTTAGTTTTCATGCTTATCTTTTTAAAAGAGCTTCTGTTTAGTTGGTTGCTTGAACTCTCTTTAGTTATCATGCTTATCTTATTAAGAGAGTTTGCTTTTGTTGCATTGGTCGATATGTCTATGATAAAAATGCTACGTGCATAATGGTGCTTAGTAGTTCATGTTTTCTTATGGTTAGTCTCAAATAGCTGGGGGATTCCCAATGTGTTATTGGAGTACCAACATGATTTGTTTGCCTATGATGTGGTATGGTTCAGTAATATCTTCCTTCAAGAATTTATTTTGATTGACTTGGCGTATGCTCACGCATATTTAAGACTGTAAAGAAAGTCTGTCAAGCCTTGATGATCTTTTATTTCTGAGTAGCGATATAACTTCCATGCCTGGTTCAATGTTGCTTTGTCGCTCTGCATGATTATGACCGTCATTGCTCTTTTAGTTGGTCGCTCCTAGTCTTTTGCTAACCTTCGCCTGTACTAAGAGGACTGACTGCTTGTGCATCCAAATTCTTTTAAACCAGTTATGCCATATGAGTCCACCATACCTTCCTATACATGGTATTTACCTGCCATTCCTAACGAAGACTTTCATGTACCATCTCGAAAATTATTCAAAAAAGCATTCCTATTTTGTGCCTCTGTTTTAGTTCATGAGGAAGTAGTAGTTAATTCATGATCTTTTTAAGTTGGACAAGCTTCACCCCGGGATTGCATGTCTAATGTGCAAACCCATAATACGAGAAGGAACTGGCAAAGAGTGCGCCCGGCTCAAAATTAATATAACAAACAAACCCTCCTTCACGCTTTGTTCATGAGAAATCAGAAAACTTTGGCAGTGATAAACAAAGGAGATTAAGAGGATGTGATCGTCCTCATTCGGGAGCCGTTCCTCGAAACTTGTGCATCTCAAGAAGTGATTGAGTTGTCTGCTAGCATTCGTTGACGAAACATGCATAATCGAAAAAAAAAATGTTACCTCTGTTTTTTAAAACCAAGAGCTCTGGTACATGTTTTGTCTTTGTTTCCAACCACGGGTTTTCAACCTTGCCAACAAAAGCCACGGTTCGAGAGTCTCCACCTTCTTTTAAAGCACCAACTATTAAGAGCATGATTGTCATTCTGAGTGTAATGTGCATTGTCCCAAAGTAGCATTGTCTTTTGCATGATTATGATATCGTTTATTCTGAAATCATTGTATATAGTCATCACTTAAACCTTGGAGGTGCCCCTGCATTTATGTTTTGCTTCACTAAAGGGGGCAAGCGAGATATCACTTTATCATATTTGCACACCATGCTCATTACAAATCTATTTGATGTTTCAGTATCATATTGTAAAACTTTCAGTTCTTTGTGATTTTCTCATGAGGCAACTTAATTACTACAGATTCATTGTCTCAGTAAGCTTTTGTCATATGACTATAAAAAGTCCTATATGGTTAATAGCATGTCACCACAGAAATTATTCTTGTTATCATTTACCTACTCGAGGACGAGCAGGAATTAAGCTTGGGGATGTTGATACGTCCAAAACGTATCTATAATTTCTGCTTGCTCCATGCCTCTTTTGGGTGATATTGCTATGATATTTATACACTTCCATACACTTTGATCATATTTGGACTAACCTATTAACTCAGTGCACCCCAGTGCCAGTTTCTGTTTTCTGCTGTTTTTGTATTTCAGGTTTTCCCATCACGTAAACTGCCAGAAAAATCCCGGAAAAATTATATAAAAAATCAGCGTTCCGGAAGCTTCCACACGGTCGAAGTAGGGCTGGAGGGGGGCCACCAGGGCTCCAGGCGCCCTGGTGGCGTGGCCCCCCTCCTGGCCGCGCCGGGGGGGGGGGCGCCTGGGCCCCCCAGGCCTCCGCTGATGCCCCCCTTTGGCATATATTTATATCGTGTCCCGAAACCCTCGAGAGGGGAACCCTTTTTCGCGATCTCATCTCTGTTCCGCCGCCGCCGCGCATCCAAGATCGGGAGCACCAGGAGAACTCTTCCCGGCACCCTGCCGGAGGGGAGGATCACCACCGGGAGCCTCTCCACCACCATGGACGTCTCCCGGATGAGTTGTGAGTAGTCTCCCTTGGACCATGGGTCCATGACCAGTAGTTATGTGATGTTCTCCTCCCCTTCTTGTGCTTCACTAATTAGACCTCGTGAGCTGCCCTACATGATCGAGGCACATATGTAATCCTTATGCTGTTGCTATGTTGAGTTTGCTAGGATCCGATGGATTATGAGATTATGTTCAGATTGTGATTGAGTAATATATTTGATCTACCTCTTTTATATTTATGTTCGTAAGTAATTCTTGCATGTTCTCCATTGTTATTTATTGCTTTGACCAAGTAGTAGGTAGTGACTCCAAGAGGGAACGTTATGCTTGATTGTGGGTTCATGCCCCTCGATGACTAGCTTGAGTGACAGAAACATGAGTCTAGGGGATGTGTTGTTGCCACAAGGGGGAAAACAACGGTGCTTGTGCCCGCGGGTGCAAGGATTGTTTACTTTACGCAAAGATCTTTTAATGCAGTTGTCTGTTGCTTTGAGTTTACACTATGGGTGGGACTCGCAACTTAATACCAGCGAGATGTTCTGGATAGATATCTCAAGGTGGATGATTAGTAGTAGATGCAGATGGATTTCGGTCTACTTGCCTTGGCGTACCGCCCATGCTTTGAACCTCTACCTTTCTTGCAACATAGTTAGCATTGGTTTGCGCACATAATTCTGCCAATTGCCTAGCTGTAATTCGTTTACCTCACATAGCTGTTTTATCGTCTTTTGGGAGAGAGACATCACTAGTGAACATCATGGGACCCCGGTCCATATTACCATCACTGATCACATCCGCTATTTACTTTCCACTTTTACCTACTATTTGCAATTATACCTATCACTATTATCACTTGCGTTTGATCCTTTGTAAACGACAAAGCCGGAGGGATTGACAACCTCTCTGTACTCGTTGGGAGCAAAGTTATTTGTATCTGTGTGCAGGTCCACGTTGATTGCTAATATCTGGCGCCGTTAGCAGTTGACACCTTCTTGTTGAAACTAGGAGTCTCAGTTGAAATCGATGCTTGGTATCTTTGCCAAGGGAAAACTTCCGCTACACTGCATCTCAAACCTTCCACTTGGGGTAACCAACAAGGGGCGAGAAGCCATCAAGCGCTTCCATGGAAGGGGTTCCCCAGTCTCATATGAGAAGTTTGTCTCCTAAATCCTGCATGCAACACCCATACCTATGCGCATAAACCTTAGTTCATACTCACATTTCTGGTGATGTAGATCATAAATTTGCCCTTGGAGCTCTTTAATTCTTTCTTCAGATGCGGTGATGCTTTTCCACATCTCCTTCATCTCCTTCAGGAAGTAGGTCTTCAGCTCGTTGATGATGTCAAAGTTAGCTTCAACACCACGCTCGATCATCTTCTTGTACTTGAAGACTTCTTGCTCCACTTCTTCTAGCCTGGCCTGGATGCTCCCCTCCTTGATAGGTCCCTTCAGATCTTCTTGATGGAGGACACCGTCCTCCATCCGAACAACCGGAGGGTGCTTCTTCACCTAGCGAGGTAAGGGTTCATGACGTTGACGACGAACTTGTCCTTGGGGGAACTTGGAGAAGCCATGGCACCTAGATTCAGCTGAAAGATTCCCTGGCAGAAACAGATCGAAAAGAAAACACACGAAATCGCAAGATACGTTGCCGGAACAATCCGGGCAAATATATAGCAAAAATTTATGCACAGAAAGGAAGGTAACAGGCTAAAGCGGGGTCGGAGACGGACTCCCGGGTGTCCAGGCGGCCTCCCGGCGCGGCCAGGAGGTAGGGCGTGCCAGGGGGGCGCCTGGACCCCCTGGAGCTCGTCTCCGGCTCCACTTAGGCTTAGAATTTTACTAATTTTGCAAATACTCGTAATATAGAACTTTTACGGCGGTTCGCGATGTTTCCTTACCGTAATACATACCTTTTCTTTATTCTGCTTCTGCTGGCGTCTGAAACAGGGCTGCAACATGTTCTTCGTGAGTTGTTGTGTATATCATATTCACATCAACATTGACAGGATCTCCTGCTATGTAATGCTTAAGTCTTTGCCCATTTACAACTTGAGGTTTGGTGCCTTCAAAATTGTTAATCTTAATTGCACCAGACCGATAGACTTCTTCAATATGAAATGGCCCTTCCCACCTGGAAAGTAGTTTGCCTGGAGAAAACCTGAAACGGGATCTAAACAACAAAACTTTATCACCAACATTAAATTCACGTTTCAGAATCCTCCTATCATGCCACTTCTTTACCTTTTCCTTGAACATTTTAGCGCTCTCGTAAGCTTCACTTCTCCATTCATCTAGAGAAGTCAAGTTCATGAGACGCTTCTCACCAGCTAATTTTGGGTCAGCATTAAGCTCTCTAACAGCCCAGAAAGCTTTGTGCTCTAACTCTAATGGCAAATGGCAAGCCTTGCCATACACCATCTTATAGGGGGACATGCCCATGGGGTTTTTGTAAGCAGTTCTATACGCCCACAAAGCATCTCCTAACTTATTTGACAAGACCTTTCTATTTCTGTTTACTGTCTTCTGCAAGATCAACTTAATCTCTCTATTGGTGAGCTCAACTTGCCCACTAGTTTGAGGATGATATGGTGAAACAATTCTATGATTGACATCGTATTTGGCTAAAGCTTTTCTAAAAGCTCCATGCGTGAAGTGTGATCCTCCATCAGTCATGAGATACCTAGGTACACCAAACCTAGGAAACATTACATTTTTGAGCATTTTCAAAGATGTCTTGTGATCAGCACTTTCAGTGCGGATTGCTTCAACCCACTTGGTCACATAATCAACAGCTACTAAAATGTGAGTGTACTTGTGCGGAGAAGGAAAAGGACCCATAAAATCAAAACCCCAGCAATCAAAAGGTTCAATCACTAGTGAGTAATTCATAGGCATTTCATTCCTTCTACTAATGTTACCAACTCTCTGACATTTATCACAGGCTAAAACATAATTTCTAGCATCCTTAAAGAGAGTAGGCCAATAAAAACTTGATTGAAGAACCTTATGTGCAGTCCTCTCACCGGCATGATGTCCTCCATAGGGACTATCATGACACTGTCTGAGAATGTCCTTCTGCTCATGTTCCGGTATGCATCTTCTCACGATCCCGTCGGGGCCTTCTTTGAAAAGATGTGGGTCATCCCAAAAGTAGTGCCTCAAATCATGAAAGAACTTCTTCCTTTGCTGAAATGTTAAACCTGGAGGAAAATACTTTGCAACAATAAAATTAGCATAATCTGCAAACCAAGGATCGGAAAGAGATTATACTTTTACAATGGCAAGTTGCTCGTCTGGAAAACTGTCGTTGACTGGAATGGGATCATGCGGTATATCTTCCATCCTTGAAAGATTGTCCGCCACCAGATTGTCTTCTCCTTTCCTATCAACAATCTGCAAATCAAATTCTTGAAGAAGGAGTACCCATCTGATAAGCCTTGGTTTGGCATCCTTATTTGTCATAAGGTACTTAATGGCAGCATGATCAGTATGAATAATAACTTTGGAATCAACAATATATTGTCTAAACTTATCACAAGCAAATACTACAGCTAAGAATTCCTTCTCAGTAGTAGCATAATTCCTTTGAGCACTATCAAGGGTTTTACTAACATAATGTATAACATTCAATTTCTTATCAACTCTTTGTCCTAAAACAGCTCCAACAGCAAAATCACTAGCATCACACATAATCTCAAAAGGTAAATTCCAGTCAGGTGGTTGTACTATAGGAGCGGTTATTAAAGCTTTCTTAAGAACTTCAAAAGCTTCCTTACAATCTTCATCAAATACAAAAGGAACGTCCTTCTGGAGAAGATTAGTGAGGGGCCTCGAAGTCTTAGAAAAGTTTTTAATAAATCTTCTATAGAAACCAGCATGACCAAGAAAATTGCGAATACCTTTGATGTCCCTTGGATAGGGCATCCTTTCAATTGCTTCGATCTTGGCCTTGTCCACCTCAATTCCCCTTTCGGAAATCTTGTGACCAAGAACAATTCCTTCATTAACCATGAAGTGGCACTTCTCCCAGTTGAGTACCAGATTTGTTTCCTCACATCTCTGCAAAACTTTATTAAGGTTGTGGAGACAATGGTCAAAGGAAGTTCCATAGACGGAGAAATCGTCCATGAAGACTTCCATAATCTCCTCGCAGAAACCATGAAAGATAGCAGACATACACTTTTGAAAAGTAGCAGGGGCATTACATAAACCAAAAGGCATACGCCTGTAAGCATAAGTACCAAAGGGACAAGTAAAAGTGGTCTTCTCTTGATCAGCAGTGTTAACATGAATTTGAGAGAAGCCATAATAGCCATCGAGGTAACAAAAGTGGGTATTTTTGGATAACCTTTCAAGCATTTTGTCGATGAACGGCAGCGGGTAGTGATCCTTCCTGGTTGCCTTGTTCAGCTTCCTATAATCAATACACATTCTATATCCAATAATAGTTCTCTGAGGTATTAGTTCATTCTTATCATTAGGAACCACAGTTGTACCTCCTTTCTTGGGAACACAATGTACCGGGCTTACCCACTTACTATCAGCTATAGGGTAGATAATACCTGCGGCTAGAAGCTTGAGAATCTCAGTTCTTACAACATCCATCATCTTTGGGTTCAACCGTCGTTGATGATCAACAACTGGTTTAGCATCAGGCTCAAGGTTGATAGTATGTTGACAGATAGATGGACTAATCCCCTTAAGGTCATCAAGGGTATAGCCAATTACACCTCGGTGTTTACGAAGTACTTCCAATAGTCGCTCTTCTTCATAACCTGAAAGGTTAGAATTGATAATAACAGGATATACTTTCTTTTCATCTAAATAAGCATACTTGAGAGTATCGGGAAGAGGTTTAAGATCGAACACCGGGTCTTCTTTTGGTTTTGATAAAATTCCCAAAGGTTCAACCGGAAGGTTGTGCTTCAGGATAGCAGGTTGCCTCAAGAATATTTCATCTAGTTCATTTCTTTCCTGCATATGCAAATCATTCTCGTGGTCCTCCATATATTGCTGCAAAGGATCATTAGGAGGAATACCAATAGAAGCAATACTTTCAATAATTTTATCATCACTAGGTAAATCGGTACCACGAGGTTGCTTAGAGAACTTAGAAAAATTAAATTCATATGGCTCACCATTGAATTCAACAGAAACTTTACCTTTCTTGCAATCTATTATAGCTCCACAAGTTTTAAGAAAAGGTCTACCAAAAATAATAGGACAAAAATTGTCCCTCTCTGAACCAAGTACTAAAAAGTCGGTAGGGTATTTTACCTTTCCACATAGGACTTCAACGTCCCTCACAATTCCGATAGGAGAGATAGTTGTTCTGTTTGCAAGATGAATGGTAACATCAACTCCTTCAAGTTCACAAGGGGAAATCTCACCGATGATCTCTTCATAAAGTGAATAGGGGATAGCACTAGCACTCGATCCCAAATCGCATAGCCTATAATAATTGTGATCTCCTATTCTAACAGATACTACTGGAGTACCTGAAATTGGGCCTTTATTCTTGGCTGTGACAAGGTTAGTGGAAACAGCACAAAAATTTACATTGGAATCCAAAACATCATTAGTAACAAGGTCTTTAACCAATGCAACTTGAGGATCGACCTTGATCTGGTCCTCAGGCTCATCAATTCTTCTCTCACTTTTATTTATTACGCCTGTCACAAGAGAGTGCTCCCTTATCCTTGCGGGAAAAGGAGGCTTTTCATATATAACAGCAGGCAAAATAGGGTCAGCAACATGAATATCAACAGGTAGCTCTTTGAAAGGTTCATGATGCTGGTCTCTCTTCTTTTTAAAAGAATCAACATGAGAGGCAAAATCCTTACAGAAATCAATCATTAGATGGGAATCAAGACCAATCTTAGAGAGAAAAGTATTGAAGTAATCAGTTTTCACATAGCTCTCAATATAATCATGCTCATAATTTATAGCGGGTTCAATACCTTTATCGATTTCCCAATCTTCGGTATTCCTCTGGATCCTTTCAATGAGATCCCACCTTTCTTCAACACTCTTCGTCTGAAATACCCCACTAGAGGAGGCATCCAGCATCTCCTTATCCTGACGAGAAAGCCTGGCATAAAAATTTGTAAGTATAATTTGTTGGGGAACGTATTATTTTAAAATTTTCCTACGATCATGCAAGATCTATCTACCAGATGCATAGCAACAAGAGGGGAGAGTGTGTCTACGTACCCTCGTAGACCGGGAGCGGAAGCGTCAAGTGACGCGGTTGATGTTGTCGAACTTCTTCGCGATCCAACCGATCAAGCACCGAACGTACGGCACCTCCGCGTTCAGCACACGTTCAGCTTGATGACGTCCCACGAGCTCTTGATCCAGTTGAGCTTCACGGGAGAGTTTCGTCAGCACGACGGCGTGGTGACGGATATGATGTATTCACCGGCGCAGGGCTTCGCCTAAGCACTGCAACGGTATGACCGAGGTCTGTTTCTGTGGAGGGGGCCACCGCACACAGCTAAAACAATTCAACTTGTGTGTCTTTGGGTGCCCCCCTGCCCCCGTATATAAAGGAGCAAGGGGGGAGGCCGGCCGGCCCTTGTTTGGTGCGGCTAGGGTGCAATCCTACTAGGAATAGGATTGCAATCCTATTCCTAGTAGGAACCACCAAAGAAGGAAGAGAGGGAATAGGAAAAGAAGAAGAGGTGGCGCCCCCCAACTCCTAGTCCAACTAGGAACCCTAGGTGGGGCGCCGGCCAGCCCTATGGGCTGCCTCTCTCTTTTCCATATGTCCCACTATGGACCATCCCCCTTCGTAGGGGGTTCCGGTAACCCCCTCCGGCAATCCCGTTAAATCCGAAACTTTTCCGGAATACTTCCGGTGTCCGAATATAGTCGTCCAATATATCAATCTTTATGTCTCGGACATTCCGAGACTCCTCGTCATGTCCGTGATCTCATCCGGGACTCCGAACTACCTTCGGTACATCAAAACTCATAAACTCATAATACCGATCGTCATCAAACGTTAAGCGTGCGGACCCTACGGGTTCGAGAACTATGTAGACATGATCGAGACTCATCTCGGGTCAATAACCAATAGCGGAACCTGGATGTTCATATTGGCTCCTACATATTCTACGAAGATCTTTTGTCGGTCAAAACCGCATAACAACATACGTTGTTCCTTTTGTCATCGGTATGTTACTTGCCCGAGATTCGATCGTCGGTATCTCGATACCTAGTTTAATCTCGTTACTGGCAAGTCTCTTTACTCGTTCCGTAACACATCATCTCGTGACTAACTCATTAGTCTTTTGCTTGCAAGGCTTATTGTGATGTGTGTTACCGATAGGGCCCAGAGATACCTCTCCGACACTTGGAGTGACAAATCCTAATCTTGATCTATGCCAACACCAGGAATACTTTCGGAGACACCTGTAGAGCATCTTTATGATCACCCAGTTACGTTGTGACGTTTGATAGCACACAAGGTGTTCCTACGGTATTCGGGAGTTGCATAATCTCATAGTCATAGGAACATGTATAAGTCATGAAGAAAGCAATAGCAGTAAAACTAAATGATCATAGTGCTATGCTAACGGATGGGTCTTGTCCATCACATTATTCTCCTAATGATGTGATCCCGTTGATCAAATGACAACTCATGTCTATGGCTAGGAAACATAACCATCTTTGATCAATGAGCTAGTCTAGTAGAGGCATACTAGGGACATACTGTTTTGTCTATGTATTCACACATGTATTAAGTTTCCGGTTAATACAATTCTAGCATGAATAATAAACATTTATCATGATATAAGGAAATATAAATAACAACTTTATTATTGCCTCTAGGGCATATTTCCTTCAGTCACACACTTGCACTAGAGTCAATAATCTAGCTCACATCGCCATGTGATTTTATACCGATAGTTCACATTGTTATGTGCATAACATCCATAGTTCACATCGCCATGTGACCAATACTCAAAAAGGGTTTACTAGAGTCAATAATCTAGTTCACATCGCTATGTGATTAATACCCAAGAGTAATAAGGTGTGATCATGTTTTGCTTGTGAGAGAAGTTTAGTCAACGGGTCTGTCACATTCAGATCCGTATGTATTTTGCAAATTTCTATGTCTACAATGCTCTGCATGGAGCTACTCTAGCTAATTGCTCCCACTTTCAATATGCATCCAGATTGATACTTAGAGTCATCTGGATTTAGTGTCAAAGCTTGCATCGGCGTAACCCTTTACGACGAACTCTTTATCACCTCCATAATCGAGAAACATTTCCTTAGTCATCCAATTACTAAGGATAATTTTGACCGCTGTACAGTGATCTACTCCTGGATCACTATTGTACCTCCCTGTCAAACTCATGGCAAGGTACACAACGTGTTTTGTACACAGCATGGCATACTTTATAGAACCTATGGATGAGGCATAGGGAATGACTTTCATTCTCTCTATATTTTTCTGCCGTGGTCTGGCTTTGAGTCTTACTCAACTTCACACCTTACAAGTCAGGCAAGAACTTCTTCTTTGACTGATCCATTTTGAACTACTTCAAAATCTTATCAAGGTATGTACTTATCGAAAGTCTTATCAAGCGTCTTGATCTATCTCTATAGATCTTGATGCCCAATATGTAAGCAGCTTCACCAAGGTCTTTCTTTGAAAAACTCCTTTCAAACACTCCTTTATGCTTTCCAGAAATTTCTACATCATTTCCGATCGACAATATGTCATTCACATATACTTATCAGAAAGGTTGTAGTGCTCCCACTCACTTCTTGTAAATACAGGCTTCACAGCAAGTCTGTATAAATCTATATGCTTTGCTCAACTTATCAAAGCGTATATTCCAACTCCGAGATGCTTGCACCAGTCCATAGATGGATCGCTGGAGCTTGCACATTTTGTTAGCACCTTTAGGATTGACAAAACCTTCTGGTTGCATCATATACAAGTCTTCTTTAATAAATCCATTAAAGAATGCCGTTTTGTTATCCATTTGCCAGATTTCATAAAATGCGGCAATTGCTAACATGATTCGGACAGACTTAAGCATCGCTACGGGTGAGAAAGTCTCATCGTAGTCAACTCCTTGAACTTGTCGAAAAACTTCCGCAACAAGTCGAGCTTTGTAAACAGTAACATTACCGTCAGCGTCGGTCTTCCTCTTGAAGATCCATTTATTTTTCGATGGCTTGCCGATCATCGGGCAAGTCAACCAAAGTCCACACTTTGTTCTCATACATGGATCCCATCTCAGATTTCATGGCCTCAAGCCATTTTGCGGAATCTGGGCTCATCATCACTTCCTCATAGTTCGCAGGTTCATCATGGTCTAGTAACATGACTTCCAGAACTGGGTTGCCGTACCACTCTGGTGCGGAACGTACTCTGGTTGATCTACGACGTTCAGCAGAAACTTGATCTGAAGTTTCATGATCATCATCATTAGCTTCCTCACTAATTGGTGTAGGAATCACTGGAACTAATTTCTGTGATTTTCCACTTTCCAATTCGGGAGAAGGTACAATTACCTCATCAAGTTCTACTTTCCTCCCACTCACTTCTTTCGAGAGAAACTCCTTCTCTAGAAAGGATCCATTCTTAGCAACGAATATCTTGCCTTCGGATCTGTGATAGAAGGTGTACCCAACAATCTCTTTTGGGTATCCTATGAAGACACATTTCTCCGACTTGGGTTCGAGCTTATCAGGTTGAAGTTTTTTCACATAAGCATCGCAGCCCCAAACTTTAAGAAACGACAACTTTGGTTTCTTGCCAAACCATAGTTCATAAGGTGTCGTATCAACGGATTTAGATGGTGCCCTATTTAACGTGAATGCAGCTGTCTCTAATGCATGACCCAAAAAGATAGTGGTAAATCGGTAAGAGACATCATAGATCGCACCATATCCAATAAAGTACGGTTACGACGTTCGGATACACCATTATGTTGTGGTGTTCCGGGTGGCGTGAGCTGTGAAACTATTCCACATTGTTTCAAATGAAGACCAAACTCGTAACTCAAATATTCTCCTCCACGATCAGATCGTAGAAACTTTATTTTCTTGTTACGACGATTCTCTACTTCACTCTGAAATTCTTTGAACTTTTCAAATGTTTCAGACTTGTGCTTCATTAAGTAGATATACCCATATCTGCTCAAATCATCAGTGAAGGTCAGAAAATAACGATACCCGCCGCGAGCTTCAACACTCATTGGTCCGCATACATCAGTATGTATGATTTCCAACAAATATGTTGCTCGCTCCATAGTTCCGGAGAACGGAGTTTTAGTCATCTTGCCCATGAGGCATGGTTCGCAAGCACCAAGTGATTCATAATCAAGTGATTCCAAAAGTCCATCATTATGGAGTTTCTTCATGCGCTTTACACCAATATGACCTAAACGGCAGTGCCACAAATAAGTTGCACTATCATTATTAACCTTGCATCTTTTGGCTTCAATATTATGAATATGTGTATCACACGATCGAGATCCAACAAACCATTTTCATTGGGTGTATGACCATAAAAGGTTTTATTCATGTAAACAGAACAACAATTATTCTCTAACTTACATGAATAACCGTATTGCAATAAACATGATCAAATCATATTCATGCTCAACACAAACACCAAATAATCACTTATTTAGGTTCAACACTAATCCCGAAAGTATAGGGAGTGTGCGATGATGATCATATCAATCTTGGAACTGCTTCCAATACACATCGTCACTTCATCCTTTAACTAGTTTCTGTTCATTATGCAACTCCCATTTCAAGTTACTACTCTTTAGCAACTGAACCAGTATCAAATACCGAGGGGTTGCTATGAACACTAGTAAAATACACATCAATAATCTGTATATCAAATATACCTTTGTTCACTTTGCCATCCTTCTTATCCGCCAAGTATCTAGGGCAGTTCCACTTCCGGTGACCATTTCCTTTGCAGTAGAAGCACTTAGTTTCAGGCTTGAGTTTAGCTTTGGGTTTCTTCATGGGAGTGATAACTTGCTTGTCATTCTTCTTGAAGTTCCCCTTCTATCCCTTTGCCCTTTACTTGAAACAAGTGGTCTGGTTAACCATCAACACTTGATGCTCTTTCTTGATTTCTACCTTCGCCGATTTCAGCATCGTGAAGAGCTCGGGAATTACTTTCGTCATCCCTTGCATATTATAGTTCATCACGAAGTTCTATTAACTTGGTGATAGTGTCTAGAGAACTTTGTCAATTACTATCTTATCAGGAAGATTAACTCCCACTTGATTTAAGCAATTGTACTACCCAGACAATCTGAGCACATGCTCACTGGTTGAGCTATTCTCCTCCATCTTGTAGGCAAAGTACTGTCAGAGGTCTTATACCTCTCGACACGGGCATGAGTATGAAATACTAATTTCAACTCTTGGAACATCTCATATGCTCCGTGGCGTTTCAAAAACGTTTTTGAAGTCCCGGTTATAAGCCGTAAAGCATGGTGCACTAAACTATCAAGTAGTCATCATATCGAGCTTTTGTCAAAATGTTCATAACATCTACATCTGCTCCTGCAATAGGTCTGTCACCTAGCGGTGCATCAAGGACATAATTCTTCTGTGCAGCAATGAGGATAATCCTCAGATCACGGAACAATTCCGCATCATTGCTACTAACATCTTTCAACTTGGTTTTCTCTAGGAACATATAAAAATTAAACGTGGAGCAACATCGCGAGCTATTGATCTACAACATAGATATGCTAATACTACCAGGACTAAGTTCACGATAAATTAAAGTTCAATTAATCATATTACTTAAGAACTCCCACTTAGATAG
Source organism: Secale cereale (assembly GCA_902687465.1). Lineage (NCBI taxonomy): Eukaryota > Viridiplantae > Streptophyta > Magnoliopsida > Poales > Poaceae > Secale > Secale cereale. Next base: position 122,084,367 of record LR738710.1, on the reverse strand, counting down.
ACATCCCTCCGGTCGTCTAAATGATCACGTGATCCAAATCAACTAAACCATGTCCGATCATCACGTGAGATGGAGTAGTTTCAATGGTGAACATCTTATGCTGATCATATCTACTATATGATTCACGCTCGACCTTTCGGTCTCTAGTGTTCCGAGGCCATATCTGCATATGCTAGGCTCGTCAAGTTTAACCCGAGTATTCTGCGGTGCAAAACTGGCTTACACCCATTGTATTTGAACGTAGAGCTTATCACACCCGATCATCACGTGGTGTCTCGGCACGATGAACTTTCGCAACGGTGCATACTCAGGGAGAACACTTATACCTTGAAATTTAGTAAGGGATCATCTTATAATGCTACCGTCGTTCTAAGCAAAATAAGAATCATAATAAGATAAACATCACATGCAATCAAAAATATGTGACATGATATGGCCATCATCATCTTGTGCTTTTGATCTCCATCTCCAAAGCACCTTCATGATCACCTTCGTCACTGGCGCGACACCTTGATCTCCATCGTAGCATCGTTATCGTCTCGCCAACTATTGCTTCTACGACTATCGCTACCGCTTAGTGATAAAGTAAAGCAATTACATGGCGATTTCATTTCATACAATAAAGCGACAACCATATGGCTCCTGCCAGTTGCCGATAACATTACAAAACATGATCATCTCATACAAAACCGTATAATTCATCATGTCTTGACCATATCACATCACAACATGCCCTGCAAAAACAAGTTAGACGTCCTCTACTTTGTTGTTGCAAGTTTTACGTGGCTGCTACGGGCTTAGCAAGAACCGTTCTTACCTACGCATACAAAACCACAACGATGTTTCGTCAAGTATGTGCTGTATTAACCTTCACAAGGACCGGGCGTAGCCACACTTGATTCAGCTAAAGTGAGAGAGACAGACACCCGCCAGTCACCTTTAAGCAACGAGTGCTCGTAACGGTGAAACCAGTCTCGCGTAAGCGTACGCGTAATGTCGGTCCGGGCCGCTTCATCTCACAATACCGCCGAAGCAAAGTATGACATGCTGGTAAGCAGTATGACTAGTATCGCCCACAACTCATTGTGTTCTACTCGTGCATATAATCTACGCATAAACCTGGCTCATGATGCCACTGTTGGGGAACGTAGTATTTTAAAATTTTCCCACGATCACGCAAGATCTATCTACCAGATGCATAGCAACGAGAGGGGAGAGTGTGTCTACGTACCCTCGTAGACCGGGAGCGGAAGCGTCAAGTGACGCGGTTGATGTTGTCGAACTTCTTCGCGATCCAACCGATCAAGCACCGAACGTACGGCACCTCCGCGTTCAGCACACGTTCAGCTTGATGTCGTCCCACGAGCTCTTGATCCAGTTGAGCTTCACGGGAGAGTTTCGTCAGCACGACAGCGTGGTGACGGATATGATGTATTCACCGGCGCAGGGCTTCGCCTAAGCACTGCAACGGTATGACCGAGGTCTGTTTCTGTGGAGGGGGGCACCGCACACGGCTAAAACAATTCAACTTGTGTGTCTTTGGGTGCCCCCCTGCCCCCGTATATAAAGGAGCAAGGGGGGAGGCCGGCCGGCCCTTGTTTGGTGCGGCTAGGGTGCAATCCTACTAGGAATAGGATTGCAATCCTATTCCTAGTAGGAACCACCAAAGAAGGAAGAGAGGGAATAGGAAAAGAAGAAGAGGTGGCGCCCCCCAACTCCTAGTCCAACTAGGAACCCTAGGTGGGGCGCCGGCCAGCCCTATGGGCTGCCTCTCTCTTTTCCATATGGCCCACTATGGACCATCCCCCTTCGTAGGGGGTTCCGGTAACCCCCTCCGGCAATCCCGTTAAATCCGAAACTTTTCCGGAATACTTCCGGTGTCCGAATATAGTCGTCCAATATATCAATCTTTATGTCTCGGACATTCCGAGACTCCTCCTCATGTCCGTGATCTCATCCGGGACTCCGAACTACCTTTGGTACATCAAAACTCATAAACTCATAATACCGATCGTCATCAAACGTTAAGCGTGCGGACCCTACGGGTTCGAGAACTATGTAGACATGACCGAGACTCATCTCCGGTCAATAACCAATAGCGGAACCTGGATTTTCATATTGGCTCCTACATATTCTACGAAGATCTTTTATCGGTCAAAACCGCATAACAACATACGTTGTTCCTTTTGTCATCGGTATGTTACTTGCCCGAGATTCGATCATCGGTATCTCGATACCTAGTTTAATCTCGTTACTGGCAAGTCTCTTTACTCGTTTCGTAACACATCATCTCGTGACTAACTCATTAGTCTTTTGCTTGCAAGGCTTATTGTGATGTGTGTTACCGAGAGGGCCCAGAGATACCTCTCCGACACTTGGAGTGACAAATCCTAATCTTGATCTATGCCAACACCAGGAATACTTTCGGAGACACCTATAGAGCATCTTTATGATCACCCAGTTACGTTGTGACGTTTGATAGCACACAAGGTGTTCCTACGGTATTCGGGAGTTGCATAATCTCATAGTCATAGGAACATGTATAAGTCATGAAGAAAGCAATAGCAGTAAAACTAAATGATCATAGTGCTATGCTAACGGATGGGTCTTGTCCATCACATTATTCTCCTAATGATGTGATCCCATTGATCAAATGACAACTCATGTCTATGGCTAGGAAACATAACCATCTTTGATCAATGAGCTAGTCTAGTAGAGGCATACTAGGGACATACTGTTTTGTCTATGTATTCACACATGTATTAAGTTTCCGGTTAATACAATTCTAGCATGAATAATAAACATTTATCATGATATAAGGAAATATAAATAACAACTTTATTATTGCCTCTAGGGCATATTTCCTTCATAATTTCCTTGGGGAGCTCATGAATAGGACATTTGAGCATTAGGGACTTCAATCTCCCCCAAGCTTGAGCAATGCTTTCTCCGTCACGAGACCTAAAGTTATAGATATAGTTTCTGTCTCGATGAATTTCATGAAGAGGATAAAACTTAGTATAAAAGAGAGACATAAGCTCTTGCCAATCAAGCAAGTGTGAGTTATCGAGAAGCTTATACCAATCTGAAGCTTTATCTATAAGTGATACGGCGAACAATTTCCTCATGACAAACTCCATTGATACACCTGCAAGCTTAAATAATGAACATAGTTGTGATAGATATAGCAAGTGTTCACCGGGATGTCTGTCTCCTGCATAACGATTAGCCAAAACATAATTGATAATACCAGCTGGTATTTTATAGGGCACAATTTCAGTAGGGGGAGGAGCAACCACCACAGGTGTGGGGCGTCTTCCCACAAGCAACGATCCAATAGCAAGGTTGTCCATAAGGACAAAGAGCAGCAACATCAAAAATAAAATAAAAAAACAGAAATATAAAAACTTCCTTACCGGTTTCACTTTACCAATAGCGCTACACTCCCCGGCAACGGCGCCAGAAAACGGTACTTGATGACCCACAACCGTAAGGGATCTATTGCAGCATTTTCGATAAGTAAGAGTTACGAACCCAACGAGGAGCAGAAGGTATTGATAAGCGATTCTGAGCAAGGAATTACTGCAAGCACTGAAAGATAACTTTTTAGGGGTTTTCTTGATATAAGCAATAGGAAAGTAAAAGCGAACACTGTAAAAAGGCACTGAGGAGTAACAAGTGGCCCAATCCTTTCTGAGCAAAGGAGAGGCCTGGCAACTGAACTTATAAAGGCTAAAGTGTTCTTGAGGACACACGGGAGAGGTAGTCATGTGCTTTCGCCATATTCCGTATCGGTACTATGTTATGTGTTGATAAGTGTTGAGTGGGTGGATCTATGCTAGTACACTCTCTAGACTAAGATGAGTGCACTCCTATGATTAAACACCTTGCAAGCATCCGCAAATACAAGATAGAATTTAAGGAAAAAGCCTAACCATAGCAATACGAACGATGATCCATTGTTCCCTTGTGCAAAAGCGTGTGAACTGGGGTTCAGGTTTCTGTCACTCCGGCAACCCACCGTAAGCATTCTTTATACACAATGTATTCCCCTAGGTCCTTAATAAGGCGAAGTGTTGAGTGTTCGACTCACACGACACCACTAGTAGAATGACAACACAACTTAAGTATCAAACAACACATATTACTTCAACAGCATATGACTACTAACAACAAGACTTTTCCCATGTCCTCAAGAACTAAGGTAACTACTCACAAGACATAAAAGAGATCATGATCGGTGGAGATAAATGGATGATAAACAATCTGGACATAATGATATTTCTCCAACAAAACTCAATAGCATTCACCACAAAGTAGTAATCAACACCGATGGAGTAGAGAGGATAGATAGTACGGGTTACAACACAAGCTGCAATTGTGAGATGAGATTTGGATGAAGATGCAGATGGTGCTGATGTTGGGGATCATGTTGATGATGATCTCGATGATGCCCGTGACCATGGCGATGATCTCCCCTTCCGGGAGGTGATCTCCCCGGCGAAATCTGCCTGCCGGAGATGGCTTTTTCTTCTCTGTAGGTTTCCACCACGGAGCGGCGGCGGAACTCCGTCAAAACTCTCCTATTTAGGGTTTTCGGATAACGAGGAGTATATAGGCAAAAGGGGGCAGCCGGAGGTGGGCCAGGGGCTCCAGGCGCCCCCCGGCGCGGCCAGGGGGGCGCGCCCCCAGGGCACCTGGACGCCCTGTGGCCCCCCTCTGGTAGCCCTTTTGCGTGCCTTCGCGATCCGTCTGGAAAATACTCTCCGTCGATTTTCAGGTAATTTGGAGGTATTCTTCTTCAGCAACTCAGCGTCCACTTTTTACTGCAGAATCCTGCGTCTGCTGCTTCGGCACCAGAAAGTTGCAAACTGTGTAAAATAGGCCAAAACGACATAAGAACATCATCGTAACGTGAAATATATCAATGAATAAGGATAAATTACGATATAAAATAGTGATGCATTTTGGACGTATCACTTGACTGCCCGTGTGTGAAATTGTTACCTGTCTGTGTGCCATTATTTTCCTCTGGCGGACTTGGCATGGAACGCGTACAGGGACGAGTCATTTCTTATTATGGGTATTATTGCAGAAATCAGGAGAAGAGCAAAAATAAACCAAGAATTGCAAACGCAGCAGAACACGAGCTCCAGAGAGAAATAAAATAAAAGCTTGATTGCGCACGGAGAAGGACCGCTTAGTACATATCTTACACGCGAGTCGTAATTATACATATGTCACTTAGGATGCGCGTACACACTCCTGACATGTTATTTATGCTAGTGCACTTCTCCAAGATCCTACATGATGCCCAAACAGACTACTTCCCATCAACCTATTTTACATATCACACACATAATACAAGCGAGCACAACGCGTCGCAGATAGACGCACTAGTCGGAGATGTTGAAGATTTCCCTCGGCCTGCCGAGGGTAAGGCCCAGTGGTGATGGAGACTCAACTTCCTCCTCACTAATAGGCTCCAGGCACGGAGTATGGGTACGAGGCGTTGATGCGGGTGCAGCAGGTGGTGCAGCTCTGACTGGGGTAGGAGCAATGACCTGGTCAAACTCCTCAGTGGTAGGCAGACGGCGAGCGGTGGCTAAGATAGAAGGTGCATAGGATGCAGCAGACGAGACTGATGGGCCTCTAACCCCTCATTGGTTACCCCAAGTGGAAGGTGTGAGATGCAGTGTTGTGGAAGTTTTTCCCTTAGCAAAGATGCCAAGGATCGAATCCCCAGAGACTCCTAGGTTCAACAAGTAGGTGTCAACTGCTAACGGCGCCAGATATTAGCAATCAACATGGACCTGCACACAGATACAAATAACTTTGCTCCCAACGAGTACAGAGAGGTTGTCAATCCCTCCGGCCTTGTAGTTCACAAAGGATTAAACGCAAATGATAGTAGTGATAGATAATGTTTGCAATAGTAAGTAAAAGCGAAAAGTAAATAGCGGATGTGATCAATGATGGTAATATGGACCGGAGTCTCATGATGTTCACTAGTGATGTCTCTCTCCCAAAAGACGATAAAACAGCTATGTGAGGTAAACGAATTACAGCTGGGCAATTGACAGGACCATGTGCGCAAACCAATGCTGACTACATTGCAAGAAAGGTTGAGGTTCAAAGCATGGGCGGTACGCCAAAGTAAGTAGACCGAAATCCATCAATATCTACCACTAATCATCCACCTTGAGATATCTATCCAGAACATCTCGCTGGTATTAAGTTGCGAGCCCCACCCATAGTGTAAACTCAAAGCAACAGACAACTGCATTAAAAGAACTTTGCGTAAAGTAAACAATCCTTGCACCCGCGGGCACAAGCACCGTTGTTTTCCCCCTTGTGGCAACAGCACATCCCCTAGACTCATGTTTCTGTCACTCAAGCTAGTCATCGAGGGGCATGAACCCACAATCAAGCATAACGTTCCCTCTTGGAGTCACTACGTATTACTTGGCCAAAGCAATAAATAACAACGGAGAACATGCAAGAATTACTTACGAACATAAATATAAAAGAGGTAGATCAAATATATTACTCAATCACAATCTGAATATAATCTCATAATCCATCGGATCCCAGCAAACTCATCATAGAAACAGCATAAGGATTACATATGTGCCTCGATCATGCAGGGCAGCTCACGAGGACTAATTAGTGAAGCACAAGAACGGGAGGAGAACATCACATAGCTACTGGTCATGGACTCATGGTCCAAGGGAGACTACTCACAACTCATCCGGGAGGCGTCCATGGTGGTGGAGAGGCTTCCGATGGTGATCCTCCCCTCCGGCAGGGTGCCGGGAAGAGTTATCCTGGTGCTCCCGATCTTGGAAGTGGCGGCGGCGGTGGAACAGAGATGAGATCGCGAAAAAGAGTTCCCGTCCCGAGGGTTTCGAAGGACGCTCTAAATATATGCCGAAGGGGGGCACCAGACAGGGCTCGGGGGGCCCAAGCGCCCCCCCGGCACGGCCCAGGGGGGGCGCCGCCAGGGCGCCTGGGGCCCTGGTGCCCCCCCCCCCCCGGCTGTACTTCGGGCGCAAGGTAGGTTCTGGAACGCTGATTTTTTATATAATTTTTCTGGATTTTTCCTGACAGTTCTCGTAATGTGAAAACCTGAAATATAAAAATAGCCGAAAACAGAAACTGGCACTGGGGTGCACTGGATTAGTAGGTTAGTCCAAATATGATCAAAAGTGTATGGAAGTGTATAAATATCATGGCAATATCACCCAAAAGTGGCATGGAGCAAGCAGAAATTATAGATACGTTTTGGACGTATCAACATCCCCAAGCTTAATTCCTGCTCGTCCTCGAGTAGGTAAATGATAACAAGAATAATTTCTGTGGTGACATGCTATTAACCATATAGGACTTTTTATAGTCATATGACAAAAGCTTACTGAGACAATGAATCTATAGTAATTAAGTTGCCTCATGAGAAAATCACAAAGGACTGAAAGTTTTACAACATGACATTGAAGCATCAAATAGATTTGCAATGAACATGATGTGCAAATATGATAAAGTGATATCTAGCTTGCCCCCTTTAGTGAAGCAAAACATAAATGCAGGGGCACCTTCAAGGTTTAAGTGATGACTAGATTCAATGATTTCAAAATAAACGATATCACAATCATGCAAAAGACAATGGTACTTTGGAACAATGCACATTACACTTAGAATGACAATCATGCTCATAGTAGTTGGTGCTTGAAGAAAGAGGGTGGAGACTCAAAAAGTAAAAGAATGGTTATGTGCTAGAGCTTTTTATTTTGAAAACATAGAAGCAATTTTGTCAACGGTAGTAGTACTTCATATGTGTCATGCATAAGACATCCTATAAGTTGCAAGCCTCATGCATCGAATACCAATAGTGCTCGCACCTTGTCCTAATTAGCTCGGATATCCATGGGTTATCATTGCATTACATATGTTTCAACCAAGTGTCACAAAGGGGTACCTCTATGCCACCTGTACAAAGGTCCAAGGAGATAAATCGCATTTGATTTCTCGTTTTTGATAGATCTCAACTTGAGGACATTCATACCGGGACAACATAGAAAATAGATGATGGACTCCTCTTTAATGCATAAGCATATTCTCATAAGAGATTGAGGATTAATGTCCTAGCTAAAACTTCCACCATGATGCATGGCTTTGGTTGGCGGCCCAATGTTCTTCTCTAACAATATGCATACTCATTCAACCCATGGCAAATCACCCTTACTTCAGACAAGACGAACATGCATAGCAACTCACATGATATTCAACAAAAGTGTGACAGTTGATGGCGTCCCCAGAAACATGGTTACCGCTCAGCAAGCAACTTATAAGAAATAAGATACATAGGCAACATATTCTTTACCACAATAGTTTTTAAGCTACTTTCCCATGAGCTATGTATTGCAAAGTTAGTCTGCTTAGTACAGGTGGAGGTTAGCAAAAGACTGGGAGCGACCAACTAAGAGAGCAATGACGGTCATAATCATGCAGAGCGACAAAGCAACATTGAATCAGGCATGGTAGTTATATCGCTACTCAGAAATAAAAGATCATCAAGGCTTGACAGACTTTTTTACAGTCTTAAATATGCGTGAGCATACGCCAAGTCAATCAAAATAAATTCTTGAAGGAAGATATTACTAAACCATACCACATCATAGGCAAACAAATCATGTCGGCATTCCAATAACACATTGGGAATCCCCCAGCTATTTGAGACTTACCACAAGAAAACATGAATTACTAAGCGCCATTATGCAAGTAGCATCTTTATCATAGACATATTAACCAATGCAACAGAAGCAAACTCTCTTAATAAGGTGAGCATGGTAATTAAAGAGAGTTCAAGCAACCAACTAAACAAAAGCTCTTTGAAAAAGATAAGCATGAATACTAAGAGCAGAGCATGATAGTAGCTATTCAAAGACAAAGAACACACACAGCAAAGATAGACATGAAAATTCTATGTTATGTTCTAGGTAGAAGTGGAGCGTGTGTCTCTCCCACATAAAGAATGCTGAGTTCTGACTCGTTATGAAAAACTAAAAAGAAAACTAAAAGCAAGACGCTCCAAGCATAGCACATAACACATGAAGTGATAAAAATATAGCGGAACGAAAGACGAACTGATAATGTTGATGGAGAAGGGGATGCACGGGGGCATCCCCAAGCTTAGACGCTTGAGTCTCCTTGAATATTTCTTGGGAGTGCACGGGGGTATCCCCAAGCTTGAGCGCTTGACACTCCTGAATCTTTTTATCATCTTCCCTCGCACACTTGAAAACTCCCTTCATACATAACTCATTATAATCTGATTAGCGAGGTTAGTACCCTTAATAAAATAATTGTTCCTTGTTGGAAATAAAGATATTCTTGAAGGTCTACTGTTTCTCAAGATTGCCAAAAGGTTTTTGCAAAGAAAAAGCAAGCTCTTGGTTTGCAAAATGAAGGAAAGGCAAAACAGGACAGAATCTGTGAAAAACAGAACAACAGGTAGTAAATGATTTGTTCGGGTACTTCTGCAACTCAAATCAAAAAACTCAAAACAGATGCATGAAAGAAAATTATATAGAGAACACTGTCGAAAAAATTCAGACCAAAAAGATGATCTGGTGATTTTATACGAATTTTTCTATCCAAGGACAGAATCTGTTTCCTGGACAGCACCTCACAACTTTGAACTTTCTAGCAATCAGAGGGTATACTTGGCACAAATATGAAAAGAAAAGATAGAATGATAATGCTACAGTAGTAAACAACATCAAGACACAACAAAAGCAAAATAAATTTATTCATTGGGCTGCCTCCCAAAAGCGCTTTTTTTTATGCCTTTAAGCTAGGCATAATGCAAAGAGGAATCAATAACCATCATAATAATCGGAGTTATAAATTGATTCATATGGTTCCTCAACAAGTTCACTCTTGTTCCTTCTAGTAAAGGGGTACACACCTTTTGCCTTCCCGCGTAAGCGGATTTGTCCCTTACCTATATCGATGAAGCCTTTTACCGCTCGGAGGAAGTCCCTTCCAAGCACTATATTTCCTTGGTTTGGCTCCATGATGAAGAAATCAACCATTGCAATCCCTTTAAGGAATTTAACTGGCACATCTTTTATTCTTCCCTGGATTTCAGAAATATTTCCATTAGTGTGTTCATGATAAGATGGTAGTCTATCCATGTTAAATTTTAAAGAATCATGAACAGTTCTTGGCATAGTAGAAACCATAGATCCAATATCACAATAAGCAAGGAAGTCTTGATTAGAGATGCTAATCCTAACAAGAGGCTCCCAGTCATTATCTATTTCCAAAATATCTCTCTTATTGGGTTTGGGTTTCTCTACCTTCATTAAGTCTAGAGCATCCATTCTCTTTTCAATAGTAGCAAGTCTATCTATGACAGTATCAAAATTATGATCATAAACAAAGTAACTAGATAGACCATGTATAATTTCAAGAGCTCTAGCTTCATCACACTCTAGGAAATCTCCCTCGGCTATAATATCAAGAGAGTGTTTACACCATTTAAAAAGACCCTGGTAAAAATTCCTAAGCACAATTTTTATAGGTATCCAAGGCATAATTCTCCTATGTGCATCAGAAATTCTGTCCCATGCCTTCTTCATATTTTCTCCATCCCTTTGATGGAAATCTCGAACTTCTGATTCCTTCAAAGCACCATATCCTAACATGTTTAGCTAAACAGATAGGACTACTAACAGGAAGGCAAAATAAAAAAAATTGTAATTTTTTGATAAAGGATACTAAAGCAAAAACTGAAAGGTAAACTAACAGGACTAAAAAGCAAAGGTAAAAGATAGCATGCAACTCCCCTATCCTGAAGAGTGGAGTCCCCGGCAACGGCACCAGAAAAACTCCTTGATGGGCCTCTAACCCCTCGTTGGTTACCCCAAGTGGAAGGTGTGAGGTGCAGTGTTGTGGAAGTTTTTCCCTTAGCAAAGATGCCAAGGATCGAATCCCCAGAGACTCCTAGGTTCAACAAGTAGGTGTCAACTGCTAACGGCGCCAGATATTAGCAATCAACGTGGACCTGCACACAGATACAAATAACTTTGCTCCCAACGAGTACAGAGAGGTTGTCAATCCCTCCGGCCTTGTAGTTGGATTAAACGCAAATGATAGTAGTGATAGATAATGTTTAAAATAGTAAGTGAAAGCGAAAAGTAAATAGCGGATGTGATCAATGATGATAATATGGACCGGAGTCTCATGATGTTCACTAGTGATGTCTCTCTCCCAAAAGACGATAAAACAGCTATGTGAGGTAAACGAATTACAGCTGGGCAATTGACAGGACCACGAACGCAAACCAATGCTGACTACATTGCAAGAAAGGTTGAGGTTCAAAGCATGGGCGGTACGCCAATGTAAGTAGACCGAAATCCATCAATATCTACTACTAATCATCCACCTTGAGATATCTATCCAGAACATCTCGCTGGTATTAAGTTGCGAGCCCCACCCATAGTGTAAACTCAAAGCAACAGACAACTGCATTAAAAGAACTTTGCGTAAAGTAAACAATCCTTGCACCCGCGGGCACAAGCACCGTTGTTTTCCCCCTTGTGGCAACAGCACATCCCCTAGACTCATGTTTCTGTCACTCAAGCTAGTCATCGAGGGGCATGAACCCACAATCAAGCATAACGTTCCCTCTTGGAGTCACTACATATTACTTGGCCAAAGCAATAAATAACAACGGAGAACATGCAAGAATTACTTACGAACATAAATATAAAAGAGGTAGATCAAATATATTACTCAATCACAATCTGAACATAATCTCATAATCCATCGGATCCCAGCAAACTCATCATAGCAACAGCATAAGGATTACATATGTGCCTCGATCATGTAGGGCAGCTCACGAGGACTAATTAGTGAAGCACAAGAACGGGAGGAGAACATCACATAGCTACTGGTCATGGACTCATGGTCCAAGGGAGACTACTCACAACTCATCCGGGAGGCGTCCATGGTGGTGGAGAGGCTCCCGATGGTGATCCTCCCCTCCGGCAGGGTGCCGGGAAGAGTTCTCCTGGTGCTCCCGATCTTGGAAGCGGCGGCGGCGGCGGAACAGAGATGAGATCGCAAAAAAGAGTTCCCGTCCCGAGGGTTTCGAAGGATGCTCTAAATATATGCCGAAGGGGGGCACCAGACGGGGCTCGGGGGGCCCAGGCGCCCCCCCCCCGGCGCGGCCCAGGGGGGCGCGCCGCCAGGGCGCCTGGGGCCCTGGTGCCCCCCCCCCTCGGCTGTACTTCGGGCGCAAGGTAGGTTCTGGAACGCTGATTTTTTATATAATTTTTCTGGATTTTTCCTGACAGTTCTCGTAATGTGAAAACCTAAAATACAAAAACAGCCGAAAACAGAAACTGGCACTGGGGTGCACTGGATTAGTAGGTTAGTCCAAATATGATCAAAAGTGTATGGAAGTGTATAAATATCATGGCAATATCACCCAAAAGTGGCATGGAGCAAGCAGAAATTATAGATACGTTTTGGACGTATCAGAGACAAACGTCATTGGTGGCGCAGTATGGAGTAGCTCCCTCCTGTTGGCGGAGCCACTCTGGACCAAGTCCATGTGAGCAGCCACCAAGTCGTCCACAAGATTATCAAATGCTGACTCAAGTGCCTTGAGGAACTCAACCATTGATTCGATAGCTTCATCACGTTCCCCATTTGCGCAAGCAAACGCATAGTGGCACGTGTAGGGCACGTGGCATGGAAGGTAACGATAGCGATGAGTCTTCATTGAAGGAAGAATGTCCCGGAGACGAGCTATCGCCGCACGGGCAGCCATTTGCATGGCATGCCTCTTCGTAGGCATGGCCCTGCCCACAAATCGGAGGCGGCGCGCTTCAGAACGCCCTCCCTTGAAGTTCACCACGGCTTGGTGCACTGACACGCTGTCGTTGAGCTTGTGACGGTAGAGTGTAAACTCTGGACGGGTTGATGGCCCAATCGCGACTTTGGTGATGGCGAAGAGGAGCTTGACAAACCCCTCAGGAATGTTGGCGAACACTTGTGCATCACAGTCGTTGCTGGCCATCTACAAAAGTAGACAAAAATTCCGAATAGTCAAGTCATAAATTTGTGATGACTAACAAAAATTTACTACAGATGCAAAAATGTTGAATCGCAATTATTTCGCTAATAACCGATTAGCGATCGCACCTAGTGTCTTCCTACAGTCAGCCTGGCTCTGATACCAAGGTTGTGAGGACCGGTTTTCAGTAAAATAGTTACCGAAAGACTGACCTTTTTATTAAACCGGCAAGGAAGAATACTTCTTGTCGATGGACAATTCCTTGATACAGAATTCCAGAATACTGAATATTATACAAGGTTGAGCTGAGGTTGCTCAACAATTTATTACAAGTGTGCCAATATAGTACATAAGGGCGGATATGACACAATCACAGGGTGGCATACTACTAACTCGTAATAAAAAAGGTGGTGGATATGTCACAGTGTAGTGGGTGACGCGACTCCAATATATTACAGTTCATCGAGTGTCGGAGTGAAACCCGATGAATTTATTTGGTGGTTGGCGGAAGCGGTTATATGACAATGATCGACTCCAGGATCGCAAGAGACTGACTGGGACTCCACTAGACATCGGACTCGCTATCGAACTCTTCATCCATGAGATCGCCTTCGTCGACATCTGGCCAAATCAATAAGCCAGGTGAGTACTTTGAATGTACTCGCAAGACAGTTCGGACTTAAGATATAATAAAAGCATGCATGATGCATATGAGTATTCTAGCAAAAATGCAACCGGATAATAATATTTCGGTGCTGTATGCAAAAATAGGAGTCGGGCGGTAAACCTCCCGAAATCCGTAAGATGAATAAAATGAAACCAAACGAGTGTCTGAGTAACGCCTCGTAAGGGATAAATAAATGGAAACATGCCACAGTCGGGCGTCTGAGCGACACCACATAAATGGCTTATAAAGAAAATAAATGACAAGAATGCCTCAGTCGGACGTCTGAGCGACATCTCATAAAGGGCTTATAATGGAAATAAATAACAAGAATGCCACAGTCGGGCGTCTGAGCGACATCACATAAAGGGCTTATAAACAACAAGAATGCCACAGTCGGAAGTCTGAGCGACATCACATAAAGGGCTTATAATGGAAATAACTAACAAGAATGTCACAGTCGGACGTCTGAGCGACATCACATAAAGGGCTTATAAACAACAAGAATGCCACAGTCGGACGTCTGAGGGACAACACATAAAGGGCTTATAAATAACAATAGTATAACGGTGAAATACTTCAGGAAGTAAATCAGTACACAGATAATTGGTTAGTTCATCTACCAAATGAACTTGACAAAATCACTACTCTTGTTACTATCAAGAATTTACTAGAGACGGTCACCGGGTTGACACGAAGGTTGACCCTAGGCCATAAACATGGATACTCGGAAGATTTGACTCTGCAGAGCTTGTACCATTAAATCATAGCTAACGGATTCTACTAGCCACATGGACTAGTTCTGTCTACGGTGTTTTAGCAGAAACCTAACTGACCAGTACACACCCATTTCACATCCCGCTGTCCGGAATCACCCGCGACAACATTCACGAAAAACTTTAAGACGGGGAGGCTACAACCTCGAATAGCATGGGATCAAATTTATATATGCGCGCTCTAAGGGGTGCCCCCCTCTCGGTCCCAACCGGAAACACCCATGCCCCCTGACCGGATGACGGGCTTTAATCCAGGGCCATGGAACCCTCATCCCGACCCCTCTACTTGGTGTGTACTCGGAAAGTGGTTTGCAACTGACTAGACAATAATCACAACAGATGGCATATGACAGTACCAAAAAGGAGATGAGCGGGATCATGACTCGATCCACGCGGATACTAACTTAATCAACTACTGGCATGCTCCAACAATACCAGTACTCTACCCATCATGTCACCACATGATCGGGGTGGTTCAACCATTATCATACGGGGTTCACCCGATGCTTGCTTGCATGAAGTATAACCATACACAAATGCTTACATAACCATGCTTATGAAAAGAACTACTCGAGCAAACATGCAACACATCCATCATATCAAAGGTTCAAACATGCTTGCCTGGTTCGGAGTAGTCGGAGTCTAACTCGGTGAGGTTCGCGGCTCCGTCACGTCCTTCGGTATCTACGTATTCAAACAAACGGATACTAACATAAATATCGCGTGTGTAAAGAAAGTTGCTCCAAATATTTTCACATAAATATGACAAAAAACTAGACAGAAAACTAAAGAGGACAGAAAAAGAATCAACTCAAAATCATCTTTAGTTAAAAAGATATTAGAGTTTCTGTCCAGGGACTCATCTGTAATGAAACAGAAAGTTTCCAGGGGCTAGAATAGAAAACAGAAAAGCGAACCGGTATGCAGTACGCCAGCTGAAGATGGAGACGTACTTTGCCCGAAGGCGCTTTCCAGAAAAACATTTCGGAGGGAAACGAGAGGCTGACGAGGGGGTCCCACTCGTCGGGTTTAAACACTGAAACAGAGTCGCGCCGGCGCCAGAAGCTGCGGTGGTTGCCGGCGCCGATCCACGGCGAGTTAGGGGAGGGGAGTGGTACGTACAGCTTCCTGGTGTTCTTCCGCGTTGATTGGTGGTGGAGTTGAGCGTCGGCGAGCCCCACGTTGACGGCGACCCTGTCTCCGGCGGACGGCGGCTCGGGTGGTCGTGGGCCTTGTCGGAGAGAGCTCCTGGGGTCAAATTGGAGTGGGGTTTAGGCTTGGGTAGATGTCAGGAGGTTACGCTCGAGTCCAGGGCGGCGGAGGAGTTCTCACCGGAGAGAACGCTGCTGGAGCCCGAGGCGGACGGAGTTGGCCGGAGTTGAGGAAGAAGGGCCCCTCGAGGCTCTTCCAGAGGCTGGGCGCGGTCTAGGGAGATGGTGGAGGTGTGCGGGCTCGAGAGCGAGCTCGGGGGTGCTTTATATAGACGGCCCGAGGCGGTTACCGTGAACGGGATAAGTCCGGTGAGCGATTACGGCGGCGCAGTGGCTGGACGGTGGGTTTAGGGGCTTGAGCATCGGCTAGGTGACGTCCTGGTTCCATTCCGGTGTCTAACTCAACAGGGAGGAGCGATTACGGGCTGCCCTTGACGGAACGGCCGTGCGGCACGTCGGCGGCAGAGAACGCGCTCTGTGCGTGCCAGGCCACGGCGACGGTGCTGCAGGCGCGTGCTGGCAGTGGAGATGGCCACGCGGAGCTCTCGGGTGGCTTGGGCGGTGCAAAAATGGCGTCGAGCTGCGGGATGCTCCCTGTCGGCCGCCACGGGAGGTTCTGTTGCCGCGGAAGTCGCCGGCGTGGGCGGGCCAGGGCGCCACCGATGCCTAGAAGCAGCCAAGCAATTGTGCGGCGTGCTGGATAAGAAGGAGGTGCGGTGAGCATCGATCCAAGGCGAGCACTGGCGAGATTGACGCTGCGGCTCTGACGAAACTGACGAACTGCACTGTCGACTGTAATCTTCAGTTAGCAGTTTCTGAAACTGACAGAACAGTGCAGGCCAGGTGTTCGATGAAATGATTCTGGCATGTGGGAAATGTTTCTGGGGCTGATGTTTGGTGGAGTGGCCTCTTGATGCATCTAGAGGTTGCCTGAATTTTCACAGAATTTTTGGAAGAAGATAAATATGAATTTCACCAAATTTTGCAAATCTGGTCCAAACTTGCAGCAGGTGAAATTTGAAAATTTTGAACTGTGGACCAGTGAAACAAGATGGATTTTGGTTGTGGGTACTAAGGACTATCCAGGGAAGTTAGTTTGGAAACAAATAACAAGGTGGACATGGTGGTTCCTTTGTAAATCACCAAGGTTCACTTTAATGGGCAGAAATTGTTTTTAGGAGTAAAATAAATAGAGGAAGAATTCCAATAAGGTTGAAACTCACTGGAATTGATGAGAGACTTGTCCTAAGGTGTAGAGGAGGTCTTGGAAAGAAACATTGTTGTTGGGTGTCATGGCAAGATGAAAGTTGGAGAGGGAGATAAGCCCATGGTTAAACCTGAGAAGTTCAAATCATGAAGGAAAAGAATCAAACAAATCCCTAAGAAGACAACTTGTGTTGAGCTAACACAAGAAGAGACTTTCAAGACCAAAAACCAAGCTTGAGAATAACACACAAACTTTGGCTAGAAGAGATTTTAGAAGGGATTCGAGAGAAGATCAAATATCCCCCTTCCAATAGACCAAAAGTTTGAAAGAAAAACCAAACCAAAATTTGGAGTGTTACATATGATCAACATAAGATGTTCACCATTGAAACTAATCCATCTCATGTGATGATCGGACATGGTTTAGTTGATTTGGATCACGTGATCATTTAGATGACCGGAGGGATGTCTATCTAAGTGGGAGTTCTTTAAGTAATATGATTAATTGAACTTTAATTTACCATGAACTTAGTCCTGATAGTTTTTGCATATCTATGTTGTTGTAGATCGATGGCCCGTGCTACCGTTCCTTTGAATTTTAATGCATTCCTAGATAAAGCTAAGTTGAAAGATGATGGTAGCAATTACACGGATTGGGTCCGTAACTTGAGGATTATCCTCATTGCTGCACAGAAGAATTATGTCCTTGAAGCACCGCTAGGTGACAAGCCCCCTCCCGCTAATGTAGACGTTTTGAACGTCTGGCAAACGCGTTCTGATGACTACACGATAGTTCAGTGTGCCATGCTTTATGGCTTAGAACCGGGACTTCAACGACGTTTTGAACGTCATGGACCATATGAGATGTTCCAGGAGTTGAAGTTAATATTTCAAGCAAATGCCCGGATTGAGAAATATGAGATTTTCAATGAGTTCTACAGCTGCAAAATGGAGGAGAATAGTCCTATCAGTGAACACTTGCTCAGAATGTCTGGGTACTACAATCATATGATTCAACTTGGTTGCAAAGTTGACGAGGATAGTGTTATTGATAGAGTTCTTCAATCACTGCCACCAAGCTATAAAGGCTTCGTGATGAACTATAATATGCAAGGGATGCAGAAGACAATTCTCGAGCTCTTCGCTATGCTCAAAGCTACGGAGGTAGAAATCAAAAAGGAGCATCAAGTGTTGATGGTTAACAAGACCACTAGTTTCAAGAAAAAGGGCAAGGGAAAGAAAGGGAACTTCAAGAAGAATAGCAAGACAGTTGCTACTCCCACGAAGAAACCCAAGTCTGGAGCCAAGCCTGAAACTGAGTGCTTCTACTACAAGGGGCTGGACACTGGAAGCGAAACTGTCCCAAGTATTTGGCGGATAAGAAGGATGGCAAGGTGAACAAAGGTATATATGATATACATGTTATTGATGTGTACCTTACTAATGCTCGTAGTAGTACCTGGGTATTTGATACCGGTTCGATTGCTAATATTTGTAACTCGAAACAGGGAGTACAGATTAAACGAAGATTGGCTAAGGACGAGGTGACGATGCGCGTGGGAAATGGTTCCAAAGTCGATGTGATCGCCGTCGGCATGCTACCTCTACATCTACCTTCGGGATTAGTTTTAGACCTAAATAATTGTTATTTGGTGCCAGCGTTGAGCATGAACATTATATCTGGATCTTGTTTGTTGCGAGACGGTTATTCATTTAAATCAGAGAATAATGGTTGTTCTATTTTTATGAATAATCTCTTTTATGGTCATGCACCCTTGAAGAGTGGTCTATTCTTGTTGGATCTCGATTGTAGTGATACACATATTCATAATATTGAAGCCAAAAGATGCAAGGCTAATAATGATAGTGCAACCTATTTGTGGCACTGCCGTTTAGGTCATATTGGTGTAAAGCACATGAAGAAACTCCATAGTGATGGACTTTTGGAATCACTTGATTATGAATCACTTGGTGCTTGCGAACTATGCCTCATGGGCAAGATGACTAAAACTCCGTCTCCGGAACTGGGGAGCGAGCAACATATTTGTTGGAAATCATACATACTGATGTATGCGGACCAATGAGTGTTGAAGCTCGCGACGGGTATCATTATTTTCTGACCTTCACTGATGATTTGAGCAGATATGGGTATATCTACATAATGAAGCACAAGTCTGAAACATTTGAAAAGTTCAAAGAATTTCATAGTGAAGTAGAGAATCATCGTAACAAGAAAATAAAGTTGCTGCGATCTGATCGTGGAGGTGAATATTTGAGTTACGTGTTTGGTCTTCATTTGAAACAATGTGGAATAGTTTCACAACTCACGCCACCCGGAACACCACAGCGTAATGGTGTGTCCAAACGTCGTAACCGTACTTTATTGGATATGGTGCGATCTATGATGTCTCTTACCGATTTACCACTATCGTTTTGGGGTTATGCTTTAGAGACAGGTGCATTCACGTTAAATAGGGCACCATCTAAATCCGTTGAGATGACACCTTATGAACTATGGTTTGGCAAGAAACCAAAGTTGTCGTTTCTTAAAGTTTGGGGCTGCGATGCTTATGTGAAAAAGCTTCAACCTGATAAGCTTGAACCCAAGTCAGAGAAATGTGTCTTCATAGGATACCCAAAAGAGACTGTTGGGTACACCTTCTATCACAGATCCGAAGGCAAGATATTCGTTGCTAAGAATGGATCCTTTCTAGAGAAGGAGTTTCTCTCGAAAGAAGTGAGTGGGAGGAAAGTAGAACTTGATGAGGTAATTGTACCTTCTCCCGAATTGGAAAGTGGAACATCACAGAAACTAGTTCCGGTGATTCCTACACCAATTAGTGAGGAAGCTAATGATGATGATCATGAAACTTCAGATCAAGTTTCTGCTAAAACCAGAGTACGTTCCGCACCAGAGTGGTACGGCAACCCAGTTCTGGAAGTCATGTTACTAGACCATGATGAACCTACAAACTATGAGGAAGCGATGATGAGCCCATATTCCGCAAAATGGCTTGAGGCCATGAAATCTGAGATGGGATCCATGTATGAGAACAAAGTGTGGACTTTGGTTGACTTTCCCGATGATCGACAAGCCATCGAAAATAAATGGATCTTCAAGAGGAAGACCGACGCAAACGGTAATGCTACTGTTTACAAAGCTCGACTTGTTGCGAAAGGGTTTCGACAAGTTCAAGGAGTTGACTACGATGAGACTTTCTCACCTATAGCGATGCTTAAGTCTGTCCGAATCATGTTAGCAATTACCGCTTTTTATGATTATGAAATCTGGCAAATGGATGTCAAAACTGCATTCATGAATGGATATCTCAAAGAAGAGTTGTATATGATGCAACCAGAAGGTTTTGTCGATCCAAAAGGAGCTAACAAAGTATGCAAGCTCCAGCGATCCATCTATGGACTGGTGCAAGCATCTCGGAGTTGGAATATACACTTTGATAAGGTGATCAAAGAATATGGTTTTATACAGACTTTTGGAGAAGCTTGTATTTACAAGAAAGTGAGTGGGAGCTCTATAGCATTTCTGATATTATATGTGGATGACATACTGTTGATTGGAAATGATATAGAATTTCTGGATAGCATAAAAGGATACTTGAATAAGAGTTTTTCAATGAAAGACCTTGGAGAAGCTGCTTACATATTAGGCATCAAGATCTATAGAGATAGATCAAGACGCTTAATTGGACTTTCACAAAGCACATACCTTGATAAAGTTTTGAAGAAGTTCAAAATGGATGAGTCAAAGAAAGGGTTCTTACATGTGTTACAAGGTGTGAAGTTGAGTAAGACTCAATGCCCGACCACTGCAGAAGATAGACAGAAAATGAAAGTCATTCCCTATGCCTCAGCCATAGGATCTATCATGTATGCAATGTTGTGTACCAGACATGATGTGTGCCTTGCTATAAGTCTAGCAGGGAGGTGCCAAAGTAATGCAGGAGTGGATCACTGGACAGCGGTCAAGAACATCCTGAAATACCTGAAAATGACAAAGGATATGTTTCTTGTGTATGGAGGTGACAAAGAGCTCGTCTTAAACGGTTATGTCGATTCCAGCTTTGACACTAATCCGGATGACTCTAAGTCACAAACCGGATATGTATTTTTATTAAACGGTGGAGCTGTCAGTTGGTGCAGTTCCAAGCAGAGCATCGTGGCGGGATCTACGTGTGAAGAAGAATACGTAGCTGCTTCAGAAGTAGCAAATGAAGGAGTCTGGATGAAGGACTTCATATCCGATCTAGATGTAATACCTAGTGCATCGGGTCAAATGAAAATCTTTTCTGACAACACTGGAGCAATAGCCTTGGCGAAGGAATCCAGGTTTCACAAGAGAACAAAGCACATCAAAAGACGCTTCAATTCCATCCGCGATCTAGTCAAGGAGGGAGACATAGAGATTTGCAACATACATACGGATCTGAATGTTGCAGACCCATTGACTAAGCCTCTTCCGCGGGCAAAACATGATCAGCACCTGGACTCCATGGGTGTGAGGATCATTACTTTGTAATCTAGATTATTCACTCTAGTTCAAGTGGGAGACTGAAGGAAATATGCCCTAGAGGCAATAATAAAGATGTTATTTGTATTTACTTATATCATGATAAATGTCTTTTATTCATGCTAGAATTGTATTAACCAGAAACTTAGTACATGTGTGAATACATAGACAAAACAATATGTCCCTAGTATGCCTCTACTAGACTAGCTCATTGATCAAAGATGGCTATGTTTCCTAGCCATAGACATGAGTTGTCATTTGATCAACGGGATCACATCATTAGGAGAATGATGTGATGGACTAGACCCATCTGTTAGCTTAGCACTTTGATCGTTTAAGTTTTACTGCTATTGCTTTCTTCATGACTTATACATGTTCCTATGACTATGAGATTATGCAACTCCCGAATACCGTAGGAACACCTTGTGTGCTATGAAACGTCACAACATAACTGGGTGATCATAAAGATGCTCTACAGGTGTCTCCGAAAGTATTTGTGGTGTTGGCATAGATCAAGAATATGATTTGTCACTCTGAGTGTCGGAGAGGTATCTCTGGGCCCTCTCGGTAATGCACATCATAATAAGCCTTGCAAGCAAATGACTAATGAGTTAGTCACGAGATGATGTATTACGGAACGAGTAAAGAGACTTGCCGGTAACGAGATTGAACTAGGTATAGAGATATCGACGATCGAATCTCGGGCAAGTAACATACCGATGACAAAAGGAACAACGTATGTTGTTATGCGATTTGACCGATAAAGATCTTCGTAGAATATGTAGGAACCAATACGAGCATCCAGGTTCTGCTATTGGTTATTGACCGGAGATGAGTCTCGGTCATGTCTACATAGTTCTCGAACCCGTAGGGTCCGCACGCTTAACGTTTCATGACGATCGATATTATGAGTTTTGATGTACCGAAGGTAGTTCAGAGTCCCGGATGAGATCACGGACATGACGAGGAGTCTCGGAATGTCCGAGATGTAAAGATTGATATATTGGACGACTATATTCGGACACCAGAAGTGTTCCGTAAAGTTTCGGAATTAACCGGAGTACCGGGGGGTTACCGGAACCCCCTGGGGAAGCTATGGGCCTTAATGGGCCATAGGAGAAAGAGAGAAGGAGGGCCAGGGCTGGGCCGTGTGCCTCCCACCCCTTGGTCCGAATTGGACGAGGAAGGAGGGGGGGTTGGCTCCCCTTTCCTTCTCCTTCTCCCTCTCCTTCCTTCCCCCCTTCTCCTTCTTGGTGGACTCCTACTAGGAATAGGATTGCAATCATATTCCTAGTAGTATTGCCTCTCCTGGCGCGCCATAGAGGGCCGGCAGGCCTCCCCCCATGCCCCTTTATATACGGGGGCAGGGGGCACCCTAGGACACACAAGTTGATCAGTTGATCTCTCCCGACCGTGTGCGGTGCCCCCCTCCACAGTAACACACCTCGGTCATATCGTTGCAGCGCTTAGGCGAAGCCCTACGACGGTAACTTCATCATATCCTTCACCACGCCATCGTGCTGACGAAACTCTCCCGTGAATCTCAACTGGATCAAGAGCTCGCGGGACGTCATCAAGCTGAACGTGTGCCTAACGCGGAGGTGCCGTACGTTCGGTAATTGATCGGTTGGATCGCGAAGAAGTTCGACTACATCAACCACGTCACTAGACGCTTCCGCTCCCGGTCGACGAGGGTACATAGACACACTCTCCCCCTCGTTGTTATGCATCTAGTCGATAGATCTTGAGTGATCGTAGGAAAATTTTGAAAATACTACGTTCCCCAACATGCTTCACCTGCAATTGTGTCCTGATGTCGACCTCATCGGAGCGTTATCTCTATCCGATAATGAAGCGACTAAGAGTGGAGTACCAAAGTTTTTGCCCACCCCATGTTAATCTCACCTAATGTTTGAATCATCTCCTCATAACACTGCACAACCTCTGCGTAATTAATTGATTTCCAACACAAATGTTCTCTGTAATTTTTGTGAGCTATGTATGTCAAATATCTTAGTTTATCCCATGTTTGTGGGTGCGATTTTGTGTCGTTCATTCTGTTTTTGATCACCAAATCGCCGCCCTTTTTCATCTCTTTGGTGTATATGTTTGAAGATGAAGACATCACGGGTGGCAGGTTGTATGAATCAGCAACCATCTAATCTCGGTTCTGATTATCCTCATAAGTATCATGTTTCAACTTTACATAGATGCTTGCATTTTCAAAACATTATATGTTCTGAAAAATACCTTCCCTTCTTCGATTCCTCTTGCGCAACACAGGAGAAGTGCCCAAGTGTGCTAGTCTAGCATGTTATATGTTTTGAAAAATTTGAACTTATAGATTTTCTCTATATGGTTGACTTTTTTTCTTCTTATTATTTCTAATCCGGCAATCGTCAGATTCACATAGTCATAAGCTTCATGTTCAATTTTGGATGGCCTGAAGTGCCCAAACCATAATATAAAAACAATGGAGTTTTCTAACAAAAGATGTGGATTTCTAATGGACTACATGGGAGAGAGCAAAATAAAGAGACATGCATGATGCACCAAACGGTTTATGAAAGTATTAGCACTGTCAGGAATATTACTAGCAGGTATGAACCGGCTAGTGTAAACCGGATATTATAATATATTTGTGTGATTGTAATGTTTAGTAAAGGCTACGGCCCATGAGATCTTAGGGCCCATGTATAGAGTTAAGGTTTGTAAACCGCCTGATCATGTAACTTGAGAGATAAGGAAGAAAGAGCAGAGACCGAGGCGGACACAAGTATGAGCCGGCCTCGGGACTCTGTAAACTGGACCGGGCGTCGCCTCTATATAAAGGGACGACCCGGCGACGGTTCAAGGACAAGCAAGAAACAACCAGTCGAGGCACAGGCAAGCGATCCGCTCCCTGTTCATCGACGCTCAAGCAATACCAAACCAACTAGACGTAGGCTTTTACCTTCATCGAAGGGGCCGAACTAGTATAAACCCTCTGTGTCCTTTGTGTGCTTTTAACCCCTTCAAGCTAACCCGTGCGATGGTTCCATCATCAAGTCCGTTAAACCGGAAATCTGCCGTGTTATTTCCACGACAGTTGGCACCCACCGTGGGGCCTCCACACGATGGTTTCGAGTTCTTGAAGGGCAGCTTCGAAGGACTCAAGGGCTATGCGGCCGGCCGGATGACCAAGAGTCACCGCGGCCGGATCTACATCGATGACACAGGTTGGGGACCGGAGGCCGATTCAATCGAATACGGGTACCGGATTCCCTTCGGTGGCATCCACGTCTTCATCGGCAAGATCGGCAAACCGGGACCTAAGCCGGACATCTTCCCCAACATCGTCGAGTCGGCTCAGCATGCGAGATCGGCCCGGATTCAGCCCGCCATGAAGCACGTTTTCGTTGGAGCAATTCACGGGGTCCAAACCGAGGACAGATCGGAATCCGGTGACGAAACAGTTGTCTACTCCGACGACGAATCTTCATCCGGAGAGACTGAGTCTTTGTATCAGTTGCAGGACGGCCGGTCTGAGGTTGAGTCCGATGGAGACAGTATTCCGGGCCCCTTTGTCCCGCCAAACCGGGTGGCTGTCTTTATGGCCGGTTCACAACCTACGCCACCATCCACGGTGATCGGGGCAACAGCAGAAGCTGGTGTAGGGGGGAGTGGCCAGGCCCTCTCGCCCATTGACGTTCTATCCACCTTAGTCGAGGATTTCACGGCCCGAGCCATGGCAGAGGTAGCTCCAGCAGACAAGGCGCAGCATGATGCAGAGCTCCTTCAGCTAAAGGGCCGGATTGATCAAGCAAGAGAAGATCTGAAAACAGAGAAGGCTATGATAGCGATAAGGCAGGCAGAGCTGAATGATCAGGCTTTTCATCTAAGGATGGAGCAGGCCTCTGCACAGGGAGTAAGAAGTCGGAAGTACCAGTCTCGTCTACCGCCGGTTTATGAGGCGACGGATCTTTTCAGGACGCCAGGGGCGGGAACTAGCAATAATCCGGCTTTAAACCGGAGGGCACCCCCAGCGAGGGATGAGCCAGTTCAGCAGCCTACTGCAGAGCAAGATCGACGCATCACATCTGCACCTCACGTTCCTACCCCTCCGGGTCATTATTCGAATCCTTTGGACAATATTGTTGCTGCTGCTTCGCGCTTGGCCGCTTTACCCATTGAGGGGACGTCTCCGGTGGCGTTGGAGGCACGCAGGGTCAAGGATCTGCTTAATACGGCGTTAGTACAACAGCAAGCATATTCTCATAGCAGGGAGAGGCTACATTCAACACCACGTCCCAGCCGGAGTTACACTAGGCATTGGGAGGAACCGGAAGTATCTAGAAGTGAACATAGGCGACACCGTCACAGACGAGATAACCCGGTAGGCGTGGACGCACAGGCTCAGGATGCAAACCGGGTTAGATCGGTAGCCCGGGAGGAAGTCCGTCAAACGACACCGGTTCATACAACCACAGCAGAGACGGGAATCACAACGAGTTCCTTTGGGGTACAATGTCTTATCCCCGCTTTACGGAGCGTGAAGCTGCCCAAGGATTTCAAAGGTCCGCGTAAAGTGCCTAATTACATAGCGGATTTGGCTCCAGAAGCTTGGGTTGAGAGTTACGAGATGGCCATGGAGATGCTGGATGTAGATGAAGCGGTTTGTGCAAAGTACTTTACTATGATGCTTGAAGGTACAGCCCGAACCTGGCTAAAGGGTTTACCACCTAATTCCATCGGGTCATGGGGAGAGCTACGTCGCCAGTTTATCAAAAATTTCAAAGATACGTGCAAGCAGCCGATGTCAATAGTGGATCTAGCAGCCTGTGTGCAAGGAGAACAGGAATCTACAAGTGCATGGGTGCGGCGAGTATCAGAAATCTTGCATTCTTCGAATGGTATCAATCCCAGTACGGCAATAGTGACTTTGGAAAACAATTGCCGGTTTGAGTCTCTAAAGCTAAAACTGGGACGGCTTAAACGGGATTGTAACGATATGGGAACTCTCATGAGCGCTCTGGTGAAGTATGGGGTGTCTGACAACACCAAGTATCCAGAAGCGGAGGGAGACAAAGCAGGGAAAGTTAACAAGCCCGGGAAACCGGCGCAGGTTAATCCGGCTACTACAAGCTTCTTAGGCAAGCGAAAGGCGGAAGGTGGCTCTGATTTCGTGGCCAATACCCAAGTTCAAGGGGGTTTTTAGCGCAATAGGGGCAAACCACCTCCACCAACCGGCGGAGGGGATGTTAGTTTGGACCAGGAGTTAAGTCAGCCTTGTTCGAAGCATAGCACAAGGGTGCGACCAGCAAAACACACTATAGGAGAATACAAGCCCTTGATGGAAGCCATAATGGGCCGCTTCAACTTTAATGACAGGCCTCCAAACGGCGGTTCGGGCCCGGGGTTCTACGGTCCGGGTCACCAGGGGAACGGCTCCGGATCAGGATATCGTGGCAACAATAGTGGTTATCATAACCGGGGCAATAATCAATATGGTCAAGGTGGTTATAATAACCAGGTTAATCAGCCGCATGGTCAAGGTGGTTACAATAACCAAGGCAGCCAACAGCAGGGCCAAGGTAACCGCAATAACCAGGGTAATCAGCAGCGTCAGCAACTGCCGCAGCAATCCGGATATCAGAGTAATCCGAAGGAGTTGAGTAGTGGGCAATATCATGTGTTCACCACAAGTTTGTGTAAACGAGATCAAAAAGTTTTAAAGCGGGCAGTCCACGCGGTTGAACCGGCGACGCCGCAATTCCTGCACTGGTCAGAGTAGCCCATTGTGTGGAGCAGGGAGGATCACCCGATGCGGGTGGATAATCCGGGCCACTTGGCCTTGGTAGTAGCGCCACAGGTGGGTGGTTATAAGTTCACTAAAGTTCTTATGGACGGCGGCAGCAGCATCAATATCTTGTATTATGAGACCTTCCGTCGTATGGGCCTGATGGATAAAAAGCTAAGGCAGTCAAACACGGTGTTCCATGGGGTGGTTCCAGGTAAGTCAGCTTACCCAGTTGGGAAAATTGACTTAGAAGTTACCTTTGGAGATGAGCATGATTCCAGGTCAGAGATGATAACTTTCGAAGTCGTCAAGATCCGAAGCCCCTATCACGCTCTATTCGGGAGGACGGTTTATGCCAAGTTTATTGCTAGGCCATGTTATGTTTATCTGCAGCTCAAGATGCCGGGTCACAAAGGCACGATCACGGTTCACGCAAGTCGCAAGATAGCAGTGGAATGTGAATAGGGAGACGCTGCTTACGCGGAGGCAGTATGTGCCATAGAAGAGTTGAAGTTTTATAAGGATAATGTTGATCCGGCAGATATGACCCCGTTGAAGAAGCCAACTACAAAGCATGATCGGGCGTTGAAATTTAAATCGGCGGAGGAGACCAAGCAAGTTGATTTTGTGCCAGGCGATTCATCCAAGCAGTTCACGATCAGCGCTAACCTTGATCCCAAATAGGAAAGCGCGCTCATCGAGTTCATCCGTGAGAACCGGGATATCTTTGCATCGAAACCTTCTGACATGCCAGGTATACCGAGGGAACTCGCTGAGCACAGTCTTAACATTGATCCGAAGTTTAAACCGGTCAAGCAGTATCTGCGCCGCTTAAACGAAGAAAGGCGCAAGGCTATAGGAGAGGAGGTGGCCAGGCTTTTGGCTGCAGGGTTCATAGTGGAAGTTTTTCACCCAGAGTGGTTGGCTAATCTGGTGCTAGTGCTAAAGAAGAATGGAAAATGGAGAATGTGTGTGGACTATACAGACCTCAATAAAGCTTGTCCAACGGATCCTTTTGCTCTCCCTCGCATTGATCAGATCATCGATGCTACAGCGGGATGTGAGCGGCTATGTTTTTTGGATGCATACTCAGGGTATCACCAGATCAAGATGGCAGTTAAGGACCAAGAGAAGACAGCTTTCATAACTCCTTTTGGTGCTTTTTGCTATGTATCTATGCCTTTTGGGCTCAAGAGTGCCCAAGCAACTTATCAGCGTTGCGTTCAGAACTGTCTTAAGGGGCAGATAGGGAGAAATGTTCATGCCTATGTGGATGATATCGTGGTGAAGTCGAGGAAGGAAGAGACACTGATAGAGGACCTCAAGGAGACCTTTGACAATCTTTGGACCTATAAGATGATGCTTAATCTGGAGAAGTGTGATTTTGGTGTTCCGGCAGGCAAGCTCCTTGGGTTTTTGGTGTCAAACGGAGGAATAGAAGCAAATCCAGAGAAGATCAAGGCAATCACATCTTTAACTAAACCAGCTTGCATTAATGATGTTCAGCGCATCGCTGGCCGGATCACAGCATTGAGCCGGTTCATTAGTCGTTTGGGGGAGAAGGCGATTCCGCTTTATCAGATGCTGAGAAAAACGGATTGGTTTATATGGAGTGATGAGGCAAATACTGCGTTTGAGGACTTGAAGCGACAGCTGGCAAGGCCACCCGTCCTAGCTGCCCCTATTGATAATGAGCCTTTGTTGTTATATGTCACCGCCAACGCACGGGCAGTTAGTGTGGCAATCGTGGTCGAACGTAAGGAAGCAGGGAAAGAATATCCGGTTCAGCGTCCGGTTTATTACGTCAGTGAAGTACTCATCGAGTCCAAACAAAGGTACCCACATTGGTAGAAGCTGGTGTATGGTGTGTTCATGGCAAACCGGAAGTTGAAGCACTATTTCCAAGGCCATCCAATAACTGTTGTCAGTTCAGCACCATTGTGGGATATAATCCAGAACAGGGAAGCTACGGGTAGAGTGGCGAAGTGGGCCATTGAGCTCAGCCCACATGAGTTGAAATATGTGCCACGCACCGCTATCAAGTCTCAGGCATTAGTGGATTTCATCAATGATTGGACAGAATTACAAACACCTGAGGAGAAGCCGGATCTTACATACTGGACGATTAATTTTGACAGTTCAAGACAGTTAGAAGGCTCGGGGGCTAGAGTTGTCTTAACTTCCCCGCGAGGTGATAAGTTTTGTTACGTCCTCCGTTTATTGTTTCCTTGTACTAATAATGCAGCGGAATATGAAGCGTTACTTCATGGCTTACGGATGGCAAAGGAGATGAACTTAAGCCGAGTCAAGTGTTTCGGCGATTCAGATTTGGTGGCGCAGCAAGTTTCAGGCAAGTGGGATTCGAGGGATCCTCTCATGGCAGCTTACAGACGAGAAGTGGAAGCAGTTGCTGGATATTTTAAAGGGTATCAAGTGGACCACATAGACCGGCGAAGGAATGAAGCGGCTGATGCTTTAAGCCGGCTGGGTTCTCAACGTAAACCGGCACCCTCGAGCATAGGCACTCAGGAGCAATAGTTCACTGAAGAGCTTTTTTGAAGCATAAGGACGTATCAGGACCAAAGAGGACAATTGATAGAGGCCCTCTGGATGGTAAGCCATCCAGTGATTGGCTAAAGATTTTCCTATGGTTCTATGGGACCATAGAGGCCCTCTGGATGGTAAGCCATCCAGTGATTGGCTAAAGATTTTCCTATGGTTCTATGGAACCATAGAGGCCCTCTGGATGGTAAGCCATCCAGTGATTGGCTAAAGATTTTCCTATGGTTCTATGGAACCATAGAGGCCCTCTGGATGGTAAGCCATCCAGTGATTGGCTAAAGATATTCCTATGGTTCTATGGAACCATAGAGGTCCTCTGGATGGTAAGTCCATTCCAGTGATTGGCTAAAGTTTCTCCTATGGTTCTATAGAATCATAGAGGCCCTCTAGATGGTAAACCCATTCCAGTGATTGGCTAAAGTTTTTTTTGTATGGTTCCTATGGATGGTACCCGCATCCATCGACCGGCCCTCTGGATGGTAAGTCCATTCCATTAATTGGCTGAACCTTGCTTTGAGCCTGGCAGCTCGTAAAAAGCCTCGACTACATGGTCTTATTTGCAAAACTTGCATTTCTGGTGTTTATGTTTTATGATTCTCTAAACCGGAGTGGAACAGCTCCAGAAGTTGACCACATATCTATAAAGTTAAAAGTCTGGGTCATGAATACCAGCATGAGATAAACCGGTGCTCATTATAACCCGGATCATCCATCAGGCAAAAGCCAAGTATAAACTACAAATTTCTGGACAAAGTTTCAGCGTGCTATAAACCGGTGTTTTTTATCAAACCTGGGATCAGTATTGGGTCTATCAAGGTTTCCATCAGAAAATTTTTAAATTCTACCGGATTAAAAATATCAAGTACGCTTGATGTCAGGTATGAAGTTATTTTTTGGTGCAAACAAAATACTTGTTAGATATATGTTATGAGAGCAATTTAATTGGTCCGGCGGTAAAAACCGCTAGGACATATTTTCAATATTATCTATGCAGGAACAGATGATATGTAAGATAATCCATATCAGACCAAATTGGCAATATTAAAACAAGAAGCCGGAGTACCCGGATCAAAGCGGACAATGTTTTCAGCTATCCTATTACAAGGCATAGCAAGCCTGACGGATTAAAGATTGTTCGGCAAAATGACACTGCAACTACAAAGACATGTTATGAACTACGCTCCCTCCTGCTGCGACGGCTGGGCATCAACTTGGTCCGGAGTCTCCTCTTCTTCTTGAAGCGGCTGAAAGTCGGGGACGCACCAATCGATTTTCGTTAAGGCACGAAAGTACATCTCTTCATTGATGAGTTCAGACGGATCAATATCTGGGGCGAAGGTATGAGGGCGTACTGGTGGGATTAGATTGACGGTATCATAAACCGGTCGCTCCACCCGCTCGTCCTGTAAATCATACCCCGGATGATACCTGGATAAATCTGATTCGGCCGCAAGTTTGCTGGCGAGAGGACGCATCTCCTTCGTCAAGGCATGGAGATCCTTTGCAGTAAAAGCTGATCCGTCTTCTTTAGTGTCAGGATACCCACTCAAGGCTTCTTCCGGATCAAAATCCGGGACCCAAGCTTTAGCTCTGGTAAGCGCCATGAGAGAACCGGCTCGAGCAGCAGACTTTTTCACTTCCTCTAAGCGCACCGGCAAGACAGACAGCTTCTCTAATGTGCCTTGGATAGTGGTTGGGGCCGGTTTATTGAACGATGTTGCACTTATGATCCTTTGAGCGCCGGAATACAGCTGCTCAACCAAAGTATAACAAGCCTTGAGTTTTTTCCGTAAGTCATCCCCAAGATGGGTGACACGGCGCCCTGCAAATGAATATCACAGTTAAACCGGAACGGATTGAAGAATCGCAAGAATGAAAGCAGGAATACAGATTAAGTGCTTACCAAAGACAGCAGAAGTCATCAATTCAATTTGCCGCTTTAAACCGGTTAACTCTTCAGTCACCGGATTAAGGGCTTCTTCAGCATCCTTAGCCCTTTTTTCTAAATCCTTCTTCTGCACTTCAAAGGAGGTCCGTTCTTCTTCGAAGAATTTCTTCAGTTGTTCAGCAGTCTTCAAGCTCAGCGCCAAGTCTTTTTTGGCCTTCGAAGCAGCAGATTCCGTTTCAGCAAGCCTGCTCCGGAGTTCAGTAATTTCTTCTGCCCTCCGTCTCAAATCAGCCTGCAAATAAAATCAAGTCAAAGGAAAGCAAAAGTCAGAACAAGTCTCAAGCACACAACAAGTTGTCTACTTGACACTTGGGGGCTAATGGGCAGTTGAAGTGTCAAAAGATAGCAATTTAAAGACAAGTCTCAAGCACACAAACAAGTTGTCTACTTGACACTTGGGGACTAATGGATAATTGAAGTATCAAAGGAAAGGTCAGGCAAGTCCCAGGCACATAAACCGAGTTATGCCCCTGGCACTTGGGGGCTAATGTAAGATCATTTGATTAATCAGGAAGTACCGGTTCACCTTCTAAACATAGCTAAACCGGAACTTGGGGGCTGATACGGTATAGACAGAAGTACATTGAAAGTCAAAAGAAGATGCAAAAGGATTACCTCATACTTGTCCTTCATCATGTTAATCAAGCCTGCTTCATAGTCTCGACCAGTGTGGAGCCGGTTCAAATACCCGGAATAGAGCTCCTGGGCACTCATATCGACGAAACTGGACAGCTCGGTACTCCATTTACCTTTCTCTTGATACAGCTTCTCCGCTTTAGCCGTATGCTTAGCTAAAACAGTGGGCTCAGCAGGA
This sequence comes from Secale cereale, assembly GCA_902687465.1. NCBI lineage: Eukaryota > Viridiplantae > Streptophyta > Magnoliopsida > Poales > Poaceae > Secale > Secale cereale. The sequence continues at coordinate 122,051,792 of LR738710.1, read as the reverse complement.
GAAGTATAAGCTGTGTGAGTTATTTCAACTTCCGGAGAAGCAGTTGTTGGTGGTGGGGTTGCGGTGTGAACTGGGCTAGCAGGAGCCGGATTGGTCCGAGGAGAGTTGGCCCGAGCAGGACTTACCGGTTCATGACCATCCTCAGTATTGGGATTCTCAGGCATAGTAGTGTGATCTGTAGGAGCAGGATCTTCAAGTGGAATTGTGGGTTCGCCTTCCGAAGGGATATTTGAGTCCGGATCAGCCGCCGGATCATCAACGGCAGTCTCAGCAGTTGGTTGGTTGGTTTTGGGTTTTTTGCTAGGCTTTGGCTTGCTGAAGGAAGTTGGAAAAACAAGTTAGAACTGTAAAGCAAAGTGCAATCATAAATCGGATAAATTAAAAAGACTTACCCTGGGACAGTTTCCACGGGTGGAAGTTGTGTGGCAGTTGATTCACCGGACGAAGATAACGGAGTATCCTGATAATCAGGGTCAGACGGTTTAAGAGGTTTGCGTATAAGCCCGGCCTTGGGATGAAGGAGGGTTGGAGAAAGTATAACCTCAGAGCGGCGCCTCCGAGCCGGAGTAAGAGATATTCCGGATGATTCCACTGCAAGACCGCTATGGCGAGTGGTCCGGCGAAGGGCTTCATGTTGCCGTTTCTTCAAAAGAAAATTAGGATCCAATTGAGCATAAGGGTGAGAAAACTGATATTTTCGGACTATCCGACGATTTTTTTGTGGAAGTGGTTCTGAATCGGAAGAAAGGATAGTTACCTCAATTTCGGCCGGTTTATCTCCTTCAGCCAACTCCTGTGAAAAGTTACCATTAAATACAGATATTGGTAAAAGTGAACAAGTCAAAGCCGGATTAATTCATACCTCAGAGTCCGGATCGTCATCCTCAGCATGAGAACTGGAGCCACCAGCCGCTTTTCTCTTCTTGGTAGCAAAGGCTTTACGGCGTGCCTGTTTTCCGGTTTTCTCCTGAGGTTTCCTCTTCCAAAAGGGATCATCAGCCTGTTCAAAAGAAGAAAGATAATTGAAAGAACGGTTTAAAGGAACAGATTACAAATACATGACAAAGAGTAAGACTTACTATGGGCAGTTTGTTTTTCCTGTAGTACGGAGCCAACCCGGTTTGGCTGCATTCGTCTAAGGAGACATTGAGCATTTTCTTGGCCGATTCGATAACTTCCGACTCGGAAAGTTTTTCCTTGGAAAACCGTTGAGGATCATCCGGTTTACCAGAATATTTACACATCAAGCTTGGACGCCGGCTCAAAGGAAGGATACTCCAAGAGAGCCAGCAGCGTGTAAAATCCACTCCGGTTAAACCATTGGCCATAAAAGCCTTTAGCCTGGCAAGCTGAGAAGCAAACCGGGGCCGCTCTGAGGAGCTGAGGCGCTGCGGCAAAGGGTGATCCTCCGGAAGACGGTGCTCGCGATAACCCGGCAATGGATTTCCCCCCTCGGGTGAAGTGTCAATACAGTAAAACCAAGATTTATTCTAGTCCTTAGGGTGTGTATGGAGAGCGGCATGAGGAAAGACTGCATATCTCCTTTTCTGAATACTGACCCCGCCCAGTTCTTGATGAGGTCCGCTGGTGAACTCAGTGCGCCGGTTCAGGTGAAAGAAGTCCCGGAACAGATCGACAGACGGCTCTTCTTGCAAGTACACCTCGGAGAAAACTTGAAAATCACAGATGTTGGAAACAGAATTGGGACCTATGTCCTGAGGGTGAAGTTGGAAGGCGGCAAGCACATCCCGGAAGAACTTTGAACCGGGAGGAGTAAAGCCTCGAGCAATGTGATCAAAAAAGACAATAATTTCCCCCTCTTTGGGAGTAGGAGGACATTCATCTCCTGGAGCCCGCCACTTTAAAACGGACTGAGGGCCTAAAGTTCCAATTGACACAGCTTTGACTAAATCTTCTTCCGTGATAGTGGAAGGAACCCAGTTGCAAGAGACAAACTGTTTGGCCATAGCAACAGAAGAGCAAGTGCTGAAAGGGTAAAGTGTAAAACCGGATTATTCAAGTACAGTGGCATAAACCGGAAGACATATGCAAGGATCACGCTACGGTTTAGACAAGGGACTAATGATATGGTTAACCCGGCAATAAACAGGGAACTGTGTTACTACCGGTTCATGACAACAAAAGAGAAAGAGCTAAACCGTCGCGTTCGTCTTTAATTTTTTTTAAAGAATTAGTGTATGACAGTTTAAACCGGAGCATACTTAACAGATCTACAAAGGAGAAGAAACAGGTTTTCACGGACAGCTAAAGTAAAACAGATCTGAGCACCCAGCGAAAGAAAAACTGATGCAAGGATATTACGGGAAGAACTACAAGGGTCCTATACAGAGCGGATAAATCTACAGGTTGAACATAAATGACGAGATCTAAAACGTACCGCAGCGGAATAGAGGTGAGTTTTAAAGGCAAGATCCAAAGGTAAAAATTACTGAGAACTTGGTGCCTAGGATGAACAAGATGAAGCTTTCATTGAGGTTTTAATGGCGGAGGTGCGAGAAGAGCTTAAGAGCTTTAGATCTATGGCGAAGAAGATGAGGTACCTGAGAAGTGGCGGCGGAGTTTTCTCTGGTCACGCTCAGGTCGATGCAGCGGCCGGCGAAGACTTGGATTCGGCGGACGATGGCGGCGATTCGAGCTCAGGGGCGACGATGGAGTCTTAAGTTCGGGCGACGGAGGAAGAGGAACGAATGGAGGGAGGTAAAGAATGGAAGCAGCAGTATTTATAGAAAGGCAGAGCTGAAACGACAGGTGTGGGATTTGAGGAGGCAAAAGATTGGATAAAGATCCTCTGTCGCCTCGATTCTCGGGACGACCCTTAAACAAAGTCGATAGACAGCTGGGTGCGTTAAATGCGGAAGTGATGTCACGGTCAGATTAAACGATTCTCGAGGATGACGTCAGGGCCGGTTTACAAAAATGAGAAGACACAAGAAGGAAGATTATGCAAGACTGGGAAGATTGATGTGAACAAGTTCAAATCATTCTGGGGCCTAATGTCAGGGATATTACTAGCAGGTATGAACCGGCTGGTGTAAACCGGATATTATAATATATTTGTGTGATTGTAATGTTTAGTAAAGGCTACGGCTCATGAGATCTTAGGGCCCATGTATAGAGTTATGGTTTGTAAACCGCCTGATTATGTAACTTGAGAGATAAGGAAGAAAGAGCAGAGACCGAGGCGGACATGAGTATGAGCCGGCCTCGGGACTCTATAAACCGGACCGGGCGTCGCCTCTATATAAAGGGACGACCCGGCGACGGTTCAAGGACAAGCAAGAAACAACCCGTCGAGGCACAGGCAAGCGATCCGCTCCCTGTTCATCGACGCTCAAGCAATATCAAACCAACTAGACGTAGGCTTTTACCTTCATCGAAGGGGCCGAACTAGTATAAACCCTCTGTGTCCTTTGTGTGCTTTTAACCCCTTCAAGCTAACCCGTGCGATGGTTCCATCATCAAGTCCGTTAAACCGGACATCTGTCGTGTTATTTCCACGACAAGCAGCGATATGATAATGTATGTAGAAGGCAATATATTTCAAATATAAAACCAAAAATAAGCCAAATGTAGAAGGCTTAGGAGTAGAAAGTAGGGGGACTTCATACAAACTGATTTTGTTTTTGCGAGAAAAACTTCTGATCTATTCATCAATTGTCAAGGTAGTACAAAGAACACCAGAAGTAAAAAATACATCCAGGTCCGTAGACCACCTAGCGATGATTACAAGCATTGGATCCAGCCAAAGGCGCGTCGCCGTCATCGCTCCTCCCTCATCAGATCCGGACAAACCTTGCTGTAGTAGACAGTCAGGAAGTCGTGGTGCTAAGGTTCTATAGGACTAATGCAACAGAACAATAATTTTTGTTACTGAAGAAAAGTGTAAATCTGAAGGATCCAACCTGGAGATACAAGAAGACAGACGAACAAAGACAGGATCCACCTGGATTCATGAAGACAAATGCTGACAGAATCCCGTGAAATCCACCAGAGTCAAATCTCCACACGCCCTTAGACGATGCTAGAAACACCGCCGGGACAGAGACTAGGCAGGGACAATCTTATTCCATCTTTAGAGAGCCGTCACTGCCTTGCCTCTTTGAGCAAGACACAAACACTATCAAGACTACAAAACATGAAAAACAGAGCCTTTCCACCAGCAAGGGTCGGGATCCACCGCGCCTCAATGGCCCTAAGACCACAGGAAATGAGATAGACCGACGGCGGCACCGACGGGAGGCATGAGAAACCCTAGCCAAGGGACCCTCTTTCTTCCACGGGAACATACCAACTGATTTTGATAGAGCACCTAGTGGAATCGTTGTTACCCTATCTTAAAAGAAAAGGAGTCGTTGCGTCCATTCAGGATCGGTTGACCATACACACTCTAGGTTGAGCGTCGTGTCTTTGCATGAAGGGATAACACATACCTAAGGATGTTACACTAGAGAAGATATATATTGCAATTGATAAATAATGATTAACAAACAAATCACCAATCTAAGTGAAAAGTGTTGGCGGTACGTAGTTGGCTAATGGCACAACAATGATTACAACACAAATGTGAAACGGCGAGCAAAAACCTTAGTAGAAAACAAACTAGAATGGAATATTAGAAGACACACACACACACACAAAGAGTAGAATTGTTGTTACCCGCTCTCAAAAGAAAGAGTAGTTGCATCCAGTTAGGATCGGTTGATCATACACATTTTAGGCTTAGTATCATGTCTTGTACTAAAGGATAACACATTTTTTTCGAAAAGGGGCTTGGACCCCGGCCTCTGCATCAAAATGATGCATACGGCCATTTTATTAACAGTCAAACGATCCAACAAAAGTCATACAAATTCCAGATACAAAGGGAAACAGGATCGCCATAGTCGGCTGGCAAAAGACTGATAAGCTACTAAACACCTATCCTATTACATGACCGCCATCCAAACCGGTTGTAGATATCTCGAGATACCGTCTCCCAGCGGATAGACGCAGTAACCAAATGCTCCCTGGCCGCCGTCTGAGTGAGTAGCGACCACATACGGATAAGAGTAGTGGCCCTGAAAATAACCTGCAAGAAGTGAATATTTGTTGTTCTGTTAAAAACCAAATCATTTCTGCAATTCCAAATAGCCCATAGTAAAGCACATACTCCCACTCGGATATGTCTCGCTGTTACTACATCAATCCCTTGTAGCCACGTTCCAAAAAGCGTGTGAATGGAAACCGGGGGGTTGATATTAAAGGCTATCTGTACCAACCTCCATAAAATTTTGGCCATAGGGCAATCAAGGAAGATGTGTCTAATAGATTCGTCACGATCACAAAAACTACATCTTTTAGACCCTGTCCAGTTCCTTTTTGCCAAATTATCTTTAGTTAAAATGACTCATTTATGTACAAACCACATAAACACTTTGATTTTTAGGGGTACTTTTACTTTCCACACATATTTCGAGCTAGGAATCACACTAGTGTTAATAACATCCAGATACATGGATTTCACTGAGAACACCCCATTCTGAGCTAGTTTCCAGCGCAACTGATCTGGACGCTGGGAAAGTTGGACATCCATCAGTCGCCTCACAAGATGTAACCAAGCTTCCCACCGGTTTCCCACTAATGTCCTTCTAAACTGGATATTAAGCGGGGTTGGATGTAATACCGTTGCATAAGCGTCTCTTCGTTGAACAATATTATGAAGCGATGGATATTGAAGTGCCAGAGGTGTCTCCCCTAGCCATGTATCCTCCCAGAATCAGGTTGAGGTACCATCTCCAATTATGAATTTCGCCCTATGGAAAAAGGTTGATTTCACTCGCATAAGTCCCTTCCAAAAAGGCGAGTCAGTCGGTCTTACCGTCAGCTGGGACAATGTTTTGGTTTGAAGGTACTTATTGCGAAGAATCTGTGCCCAAGTGGCATTCGAATCACAAGATAACTTGTATAATCATTTACTAAGTAAGCATCGATTCTTCACCTCTAAGTTTTCAATACCTAAACCTCCTTGTCTTTCAGTTTGCAAATGATGTCCCACTTAGAAAGTCTATACTTTCTTTTGGATTCATCACTCTGCCCAAAGAACCTTGATCGATAAAAGTCTAGCCTTTTCCGTACTCCAACCGGAACTTCAAAAAAAGACAATAGAAACATAGGCATACTGGTAAGGACCGAATTAATGAGAATCAATCGTCCTCCGTATGACATAAGCTTGCCCTTCCAACAACTTAATTTCTTCTCAAATCGATCTTCAATGCTCTTCCACTCTTTGTTAGTGAGCTTACGATGGAGAATCGGTATGCCTAGATACGTGAAGGGTAAAGACCCCAAATCACAGCCAAATAATTCTTTGTAAGCTTATTGTTCTTCTTTAGCTCTTCCAAAGCAGAACAATTCACTTTTGTGGAAGTTAATCTTTAACCCCGACAATTGTTCAAACAAACATAACACTAGTTTCATGTTCCTAGCTTTATCTAAATCATGCTCCATGAATATGATAGTATCGTCAGCGTACTGTAGGATGGATACCCCCCCCCGGGCCGAACCATGCCCCCTACCTGCCCAGCCTCCTTCGCCCTCCCTATGAGAATTGTCAACATATCTATGACAATATTGAACAAGATTGGCGACATCGGATCTCCTTGTCGCAAACCTTTATGCGTTTGAAAGTAATGCCCTATGTCGTCATTAACTAAAAGTGCAGTATATCGACTAGAGGGGGGGTGAATAGGCGTTTTTTATGAAATGCTTCAAAACATGGTAGTTTTGAAGACAAAAGATAAACTCAATCCTATTAGTATGCAGCGGAAAATGGACTACACTAGACAAGCCATAGTCATGTATTCAATGAACTGAAAGCACGAAGACTAATAGCAGCTAGGCGGTAGGGACCAATATGGAAGAAGGAATAAAGCCAATCACAACAAGTAGATACTCACTAAAGTCAATCAGATAAGGCAAGCATGCAATGACTTCACAACATAGAGCAGTAAGTAAAGGGAAGGAAAGGATAGAACCAGTAGCTCGGGGAAGACAGTGATTTGTTAGACCAGTTCCAGTTGCTGTGACAACTGTATGTCTGGTTAGGGAGGCTGAGATTTAACTCAGAAGACCGCGTCGTCACCTTATTCCCCTTGAGCTAAGGACACCTAGTCCTCGCCCAATCACTCTGGTAAGTCTTCAAGGTAGACTTCCAAACCTTCAGAGTCTTCGTTCACCGGCGATCCACAATGACTCTTGGATGCTTAGAACGCAACACCTAACCGGCTGGAGGAAACATAGTCCTCAAGTGTAATAAGTCTTCAGGTCACACAGACAGAAAGACTTCAGTGATGCCTAACACTCTTTGGCTCTGGGTGTTTTTGTTGGGGAATGTTGCATGGAAAACAAAAATTTTTCTCTACGTTCACCAAGATCAATCTAGTAGATGCAACTACGAGGGGAGAGTAGGATCCACATACCCTTGTAGATCGCTAAGCGGAAGCGTTGAGAACGCGGTTGATGGAGTCGTACTCGCCGCGATTCAGATCGCCGAAGATCCTAGCACCAAAGCAACGGTGCCTCCGCGTTCTTCACACGTACGGCTCGGGGACGTCTCCTCCTTCTTGATCCAGCAAGGGGTGGAGGAGAGGTTGATGGAGAACCGGCAGCACGACGGCGTGGTGGTGGTGGTGATAGAGGATTCCAGCAGGGCTTCGCCTAAGCACCGCGGGAGAGGAAGATGTTATGGGAGAGGGAGGGCAGCACCGAGGCACGAACTTGTGTTGGCTGCCCTCCCTCTACCTCTCTATATATAGGGGGAAGGAGGAGAGGGGGGCGCCCTAGGGTTTCCCCTAGGGGGCCGGCGGCCAGGGCAGGGGGGGCGGCGGCCAAGGGCCAGGCCCTAGGGTTTCCCCCCCTAGGCGCCTTGCCCCCCAAGCCAGGGGGGTGCGGCTGCCCTGGGAGGGTCCACCTCCCCTTGCGCATGAGGAGAGGGCCCAGGGGGGCGCACAGCCCTATGAGGGCTGTTGTGTCCCCCCTTGTGGCCCATTAGGCCCGAAACCACTTCCGGAACCCCCGAAACCCCTTTCGGTCGTCCGCCGATTTCCCGATGCTCCCCGGAACACTTCCGGACTCCGAAACCTTTCATCCTATATATCAATCTTCGTCTCCGGACCATTCCGGAGACCCTCGTCATGTCCGGGATCTCATCCGGGACTCCGAACAACCTTCGGTAACCATGCACTATTCTCACTAACAACCCTAGCGTCACCGAACCTTAAGTGTGTAGACCCTGCGGGTTCGGAAACCATGTAGACATGACCGAGACACTCCCAGGTCAATAACCAATAGCGGGATCTGGATACCCATATTGGTTCCCACATGTTTCTCGATGATCTCATCGGATGAACCACGATGTCAAGGATTCAGGCAATCCCGTATACAGTTCCCTTTGTCTCGTCGGTATGTTACTTGCCCGAGATTCGATCGTCAGTATCTCTATACCTAGTTCAATCTCGTTATCGGCAAGTCTATTTACTCGTTACCGTAATACATAATCCCGTGACCAACTACTTAGTCACTTTGAGCTCATTGAGATGACGTATTACCGAGTGGGCCCGGAGATACCTCTCCGTCACACGGAGTGACAAATCCCAGTCTCGATCCATGTCAACTCAACAGACACCCTCGGAGATACCTGTAGAGTACCTTTATAGTCACCCAGTTACGTTGTGACGTTTGGCACACACAAAGCACTCCTACGGTGCCAGTGAGTTACATGATCTCATGGTCATAGGAACTTATACTTGACATGCAGAAAACTATAGCGATAACTGACACGATCAAAAGCTATGTTTAACGTTTGGGTCTCGTCCATCACATCATTCTCCTAATGATGTGATCCCGTTATCAAATGACAACTCATGTCTATGACCTGGAAACCGCGGTCATCTTTGATCAACGAGCTAGTCCTGTAGAGGCTCACTAGGTACACAAAGTCTGTCTATTCATCCACACATGTATTTGAGTTTCCAATCAATACAATTATAGCATGGATAATAAACGATTATCATGAACAAGGAAATATAATAATAACTCTTTTATTATTGCCTCTAGGGCATATTTCCAACAGTCTCCCACTTGCACTAGAGTCAATAATCTAGCATTACAAGGTAATGAATCTAACACCCATAGAGTCTTGGTGTTGATCGTACTTAGCCCGTGGAAGAGGCTTAGTCAACGGATCTGCAACATTCAAATCCGTGTGTACTTTGCAAATGTTTATGTCCTCCTCCTTGACTGAATCGCGGATGGAATTGAAGCGTCGCTTTATGTGTCTGGTCCTCTTGTGAAACCTTGGTTCCTTGTCTAGAGCAATGGCACCAGTGTTGTCACAGAACAGAGTCATTGGGTTCAGTGCACTAGGCACAACTCCAAGATCTGTCATGAACTCCTTCATCCAGACACCTTCCTTTGCCGCCTCCGAGGCAGCTATATACTCCGCTTCACATGTAGAATCAGCTACCACGCTCTGCTTGGAACTGCACCAGCTTACCGCTCCCCCGTTGAGAATATATACGTATCCGGTTTGAGACTTAGAGTCATCCGGATCAGTGTCAAAGCTTGCATCGACGTAACCCTTTACGACGAGCTCTTGATCACCTCCATAAACGAGAAACATCTCCTTAGTCCTTTTCAGGTACTTTAGGATATTCTTGACCGCTGTCCAGTGATCCATACCAGGATTACTTTGAAACCTTCCGGCCATACTTATGGCAAGGCTGACATCTGGTCTTGTGCACAGCATTGCATACATGATAGAGCCTATGGCTGAAGCATAGGGGACGACACTCATCTTTTCTCTATCTTCCGCAGTCACTGGGCATTGAGTCTTACTCAACATTGTACCTTGCAATACCGGCAAGAACCCCTTCTTGGATTGATCCATTTTGAACTTCTTCAAAACTTTATCAAGGTATGTACTTTGTGAAAGTCCTATCAAGCGTCTTGATCTATCTCTATAGATCTTGATGCCCAATATGAAAGCAGCTTCACCGAGATCCTTCATTGAAAAACTCTTGTTCAAATACCTCTTCACGCTATCCAAAAATTCTATATTGTTTCCAATCAGCAATATGTCATCCACATATAATATCAGAAACGCTATAGAGCTCCCACTCACTTTCTTGTAAATACAAGCTTCATTGTAAACTTGTACAAACCCAAACGCTTTGATCACCTCATCAAAGCGAAGATTCCAACTCCGAGATGCTTGCACCAGCCCATAAATGGAACGCTGGAGCCTGCATACTTTGTCAGCATTCTCTGGATCGACAAAACCTTCTGGTTGCATCATATACAACTCTTCCTTAAGAAAACCGTTAAGGAACGCTGTTTTGACATCCATCTGCCAAATTTCATAATCGAAATATGCAGCTATTGCTAACATGATTCGGACGGATTTAAGCATCGCTACGGGTGAGAAAGTCTCATCGTAGTCAATCCCTTAAACTTGTGAAAAACCCTTTGCCACAAGTCGAGCTTTATACACGGTGACATTACCGTCAGCGTCCGTCTTCCTCTTAAAAATCCATTTATTCTGAATGGCCTTCCGCCATTCAGGTAATACTTCCAAAGTCCATACTTTGTTTTCATACATGGATCCCATCTCGGATTTCATGGCCTCTAACCATTTGTCGGAATCCGGGCCCACCATCGCTTCTCCATAGCTCGTAGGTTCACCGTTGTCTAACAACATGACCTCCAAGACAGGGTTACCATACCACTCAGGTGTAGTGCGTACCCTTGTCGACCTACGAGGTTCGGTAGTAACTTGATCAGAAGCTCCTTGATCATCATCATTTGCTTCCTCTTCAACCTCTGCAGGCTCCACAAAAACATCTTTCTGCGCTGCGCTACTCTCTGGTTGAAGCAGAGGTTCAATAACCTCATCAAGTTCTACCTTCCTCCCACTCAATTCTTTCGAGAGAAACTCTTTCTCGAGAAAGGACCCGTTCTTAGCGACAAACACTTTGCCCTCGGATCTGAGATAGAAGGTGTACCCAACTGTTTCTTTTGGGTATCCTATGAAGACACATTTGTCCGCTTTGGGTTCGAGCTTTTCTGGCTGAAGCCTTTTGACATAAGCATCGCAACCCCAAACCTTGAGAAAAGACAACTTCGGTTTCTTACTAAACCATAGTTCATACGGTGTTGTCTCAACGGACTTAGATGGAGCCCTATTTAAAGTGAATGCAGCTGTCTCTAACGCATATCCCCAAAACGATAGTGGCAAATCGGCAAGAGACATCATAGAACGTACCATATCTAATAGGGTTCGATTACGACGTTCGGACACACCATTACGCTGTGGTGTTCCAGGTGGCGTCAACTGTGAAACAATTCCACATTTTCTTAAGTGATCACCAAACTCATAACACAGATATTCTCCCCCTCGATCAGATCGTAGGAACTTGATCTTCTTGTTACGATGATTTTCAACTTCACTCTGAAATTGCTTGAACTTTTCAAAAGTTTCAGACTTATGCTTCATCAAGTAAATATACCCATATCTACTTAAGTCGTCAGTGAAGGTGAGAAAATAACGATATCCACCGCGCGCCGTTACACTCATCGGACCGCACACATCAGTATGTATGATTTCCAATAAGTCACTTGCCCGTTCCATTGTCCCTGAAAACGGGGTCCTTGTCATCTTGCCCATGAGGCACGGCTCGCACGTGTCAAGTGATTCAAAATCAAGAGACTCCAAAAGTCCATCAGCATGGAGCTTCCTCATGCGTTTCACGCCGATATGACCCAGACGGCAGTGCCACAAGAAAGTGGTATTATCATTATCAACTCTACATCTTTTGGCATCAATGTTATGAACATGTGTATCATCACTATCGAGATTCAATAAGAATAAACCCCTAACTTCGGGTGCATGACCATAAAGGATATTACTCATATAAATAGAACAACCATTATTCTCTGACTTAAATGAGTAACCGTCTCGCAATAAACAAGATCCAGATATAATGTTCATGCTTAACGCAGGCACTAAATAACAATTATTCAGGTTCATAACTAATCCCGATGGTAATCCAAGAGCGAGCGTGCCGACGGCGATCACATCAACCTTGGAACCATTTCCCACGCGCATCGTCACTTCGTCCTTCGCCAGCCTCCGTTTATTCCGCAGTTCCTGTTTAGAGTTGCAAATGTGAGCAACCGAACCGGTATCGAATACCCAGGCACTACAACGAGAGTTGGTAAGGTACACATCAATAACATGTATATCACATATACCTTTGTTGTTGTTGGCCCCCTTCTTGTCCGCCAGATACTTGGGGCAGTTCCGCTTCCAGTGGCCGTTCCCCTTGCAATAGAAACACTCAGTCTCTGGCTTGGGCCCAGCCTTGGGTTTCTTCACTGGATGAGCAACTGCTTTGCCACCCTTCTTAGAGTTACCCTTTTTGCCCTTGCCATTCTTCTTGAAACTGGTGGTTTTATTGACCATCAACACTTGATACTCCTTCTGGATGTCTGCCTCAGCGACTTTCAGCATCGAAAACAGCTCGGCGATGGTCTTGTTCATCCCTTGCATGTTATACTGCTGCACGAAGCTCTTGTAGCTTGGAGGGAGTGACTGGAGAATTCTGTCAATGATAGCCTCATCCGGGAACACAAGTCCCAGATCAGCTATGCGGGTATAGTACCCAGACATCTTCAGTAAGTGCTCACTGACAGACGAATTCTCCTCCATCTTGCAAGCAAAGAATTTATCGGTGGTCTCATACCTCTCGATCTTAGCATTCTTTTCAAAGATGAACTTCAACTCCGTGTACATCTCATATGCACCATGACGTTCAAAACGCCTTTGAAGTCCTCCTTCCAAGCCGTACAACATGGCACACTGCACTATCGAATAGTCATCCGAACGTGTCTGCCAGACGTTCAAAACGTCTGCAGGGGCTGTAGGAGCGGGGGGGTCACCTAGCGGTGCATTTAGGACATAAACCTTTTGGGCAGCTGTGAGGATGATCCTCAGATTGCGGAGCCAGTCCACAAAGTTGCTCCCGTCATCTTTCAGTTTAGCTTTCTCTAGGAACGCATTAAAATTCAGGGGAGCTACTGCGCGAGCCATCTACAACAAAAGATTTGCAAAGACATTTTATACTATTGTTCATGATGAGTGAGTTACTACCTAATCAAATTAATTATAACTCCCACTCAAATTGACATCCCTCTGGTCATTCGAGCGTGACATGATCCAAATTCACCAACCCAAGTCCGATCATCACGTGAGATGAGGTGGTGTCAATGGTGAACATCAACATGTTGATCATATCTACTATATGACTCATGCTCGACCTTTCGGTCCTCCGTGTTCCGAGGCCATGTCTGTACATGCTAGGCTCGTCAAGTCTAACCCGAGTGTTCTGCATGTGCAAAACTGGCTTGCACCCGTTGTATGCGAACGTAGAGTCTATCACACCCGATCATCACGTGGTGCTTCGAAACGACGAACCTTCGCAACGGCGCACACTCGGGGGGAACACAATTTTATCTTGAAATTTTAGTGAAGGATCATCTTATAATGCTACCGTCGTCCTAAGCAAAATAAGATGCATAAAAGGATTAACATCACATGCAAATCATAAGTGACATGATATGGCCATCAACTCGTGCTTTTGATCTCCATCTCCAAAGCACCGGCATGATCTCCATCGTCACCGGCGCCACACCATGATCCCCATCATCATGATCTCCATCATCGTGTCGCCATCGGGGTTGTCGGCGCCCACCATGCTCTTACTACTATTGCTACCGTTTAGCGATAAAGTAAAGCACTACAAAGCGCTTAATGATTGACACGCAGGTCATACAAAATTAAAGACAACCCTATGGCTCCTGCCGGTTGCCGTATGCATCGACATGCAAGTCGATATTAACTATTACAACATGATCATCTCATACATCAAATATATCTCATCATGTCATTGGCCATATCATATCACATACATACCCTGCAAAAAACAAGTTAGACGTCCTCTAATTTGTTGTTGCATGTTTTACGTGGCTGCTATGGGTATCTAGCAAGAACGCTTCTTACCTACGCAAAACCACAACGGTGATATTCAAGTTGCTATTTAACCTTCTACAAGGACCGCCTTGTTCTATTCCGATTCAACTAAGATAGGAGAGACAGACACCCGCCAGCCATCTTATGCAACAAAAGTCACATGTCTGTCGATGGAACCGGTCTCATGTACGTGGACATGTAAAGTTGGTCCGGGCCGCTTCATCCCATAATACCGCTGAATCAAGAAAGACTAAGGAGGGCAGCAATTTAAACATCAACGCCACAAACCCTTTTGTGTTCTACTCGAGAAAGCATCTACGCAAGATCCTAGCTCATGATGCCACTGTTGGGGAACGTTGCATGGAAAACAAAAATTTTTCTCTACGTTCACCAAGATCAATCTAGTAGATGCAACTACGAGGGGAGAGTAGGATCCACATACCCTTGTAGATCGCTAAGTGGAAGCGTTGAGAACGCGGTTGATGGAGTCGTACTCGCCGCGATTCAGATCGCCGAAGATCCTAGCACCGAAGCAACGGTGCCTCCGCGTTCTTCACACGTACGGCTCGGGGACGTCTCCTCCTTCTTGATCCAGCAAGGGGTGGAGGAGAGGTTGATGGAGAACCGGCAGCACGACGGCGTGGTGGTGGTGGTGATAGAGGATTCCAGCAGGGCTTCGCCTAAGCACCGCGGGAGAGGAAGATGTTATGGGAGAGGGAGGGCAGCACCGAGGCACGAACTTGTGTTGGCTGCCCTCCCTCTACCTCTCTATATATAGGGGGAAGGAGGAGAGGGGGGCGCCCTAGGGTTTCCCCTAGGGGGGCCGGCGGCCAGGGCAGGGGGGGCGGCGGCCAAGGGCCAGGCCCTAGGGTTTCCCCCCCTAAGCGCCTTGCCCCCCAAGCCAGGGGGGTGCGGCTGCCCTGGGAGGGTCCACCTCCCCTTGCGCATGAGGAGAGGGCCCAGGGGGGGCGCACAGCCCTATGAGGGCTGTTGTGTCCCCCCTTGTGGCCCATTAGGCCCGAAACCACTTCCGGAACCCCCGAAACCCCTTTCGGTCGTCCGCCGATTTCCCGATGCTCCCCGGATCACTTCCGGACTCCGAAACATTTCATCCTATATATCAATCTTCGTCTCCGGACCATTCCGGAGACCCTCGTCATGTCCGGGATCTCATCCGGGACTCCGAACAACCTTCGGTAACCATGCACTATTCTCACTAACAACCCTAGCGTCACCGAACCTTAAGTGTGTAGACCCTGCGGGTTCGGAAACCATGTAGACATGACCGAGACACTCCCAGGTCAATAACCAATAGCGGGATCTAGATACCCATATTGGTTCCCACATGTTTCTCGATGATCTCATCGGATGAACCACGATGTCAAGGATTCAGGCAATCCCGTATACAGTTCCCTTTGTCTCGTCGGTATGTTACTTGCCCGAGATTCGATCGTCGGTATCTCTATACCTAGTTCAATCTCGTTATCGGCAAGTCTCTTTACTCGTTACCGTAATACATAATCCCGTGACCAACTACTTAGTCACTTTGAGCTCATTGAGATGACGTATTACCGAGTGGGCCCGGAGATACCTCTCCGTCACACGGAGTGACAAATCCCAGTCTCGATCCATGTCAACTCAACAGACACCCTCAGAGATACCTGTAGAGTACCTTTATAGTCACCCAGTTACGTTGTGACGTTTGGCACACACAAAGCACTCCTACGGTGTCAGTGAGTTACATGATCTCATGGTCATAGGAACTTATACTTGACATGCAGAAAACTATAGCGATAACTGACACGATCAAAAGCTATGTTTAACGTTTGGGTCTCGTCCATCACATCATTCTCCTAATGATGTGATCCCGTTATCAAATGACAACTCATGTCTATGACCTGGAAACCGCGGTCATCTTTGATCAACGAGCTAGTCCTGTAGAGGCTCACTGGGTACACAAAGTCTGTCTATTCATCCACACATGTATTTGAGTTTCCAATCAATACAATTATAGCATGGATAATAAACGATTATCATGAACAAGGAAATATAATAATAACTCTTTTATTATTGCCTCTAGGGCATATTTCCAACAGTTTTGGCTTTGTCCTCGCAAGGATTTCTCTCTTAAACGCTTCGGAGGTGGGTTGCTCTCAAACGACAGAAGTCGTGCAATAACTCTGAGCAGCCACCAATTTATGGTGTAGGGGTTGGGCTATTTATAGCCACTGGGCAACCCGACATGATTTGTCCGAAGTGACCCTGGGTCACTAAGGAACTAACACGTGTTCCAACGGTCAGATTTCAAACACTCACATGGCAACTTTACTTGGGCTACAAGTAAGGCTGACTCATCCAACTCTGGATAAGATTTGCTCTCATAGTCTTCGCTCGAAGACATAGGATTTGGTTGAGCATCACTTCAGTCACTCTGACTTAGTTCACTTGGACCCCACTTAACAGTACGGTGGTTCCTATGACTCAACAAAGAAGAAAAGGAAACAACGAAACATCTACGTCTTCGCTCTCCATAGTCTTCACACAATGTCTTCTCATGTCATAGTCTTCAATATGATTATCTTCATATACCACCATTGATGTCAATGTCTTCATACATTTTTAGGGGTCATCTTCGGTATGTAAACCGAATCAATGAGGGACTACTACCTGTGTTATCCTGCAATTCTCACAAACACATTAGTACCTCAACCAGGTTTGTCGTCAATACTCTAAAACCAACTAGGGGTGGCACTAGATGCACTTACAATCTCCCCCCTTTTTGGTGATTGATGACAAACTGGTTGAAGTTTTCAACGAGGATAAAGATATGTGAAATTGTAAAGGATAAAGGTATTGTCTTCGTAAGTAGCAAAAGGCTCCCCCTGAAGATGTGCATATAGTTGATTTGCCTTTGAATGCAAATGCACATGGCAGGTTGTACTTGTGGAGATCCTCTTCAACTTATGAAGACAATTCATCATGCATAATTGATATGTCGAAGATAATGACATGCATAATGAAAAATGGACGTCTGCAATAATGACTAAGTGCTGAATATAAGGTAGCAGATGCGGAATTTGTCATCGCATTACAGAGTAGCATAAAAACGTAGCAGACGACCATCAGTTTAAGTGTTACAACTCAACGAGCCAAATGTAGCAAAAACGAGAGTTGTAAACACTAGGCAAAATATAAAGCACCCGCCCATATGGACCCGCTTGAAGACTATCAACTCATATGCTTCTCCCCCTTTTGTCTGTAAGGACCAAAAAGGTTTGAAGACATAGAGCCTCTACTCGTTCCCCGTTGGAGCAGGAGAGGATGCAGGGTCGTCGTTGGTGTTTGGCGGTGCAGAAGTAGTTGGTGTAGTGTCGATGCGCACTGAAGTAGGAGGAGGTGAGGTAGCATCATCTTGATCATCGATCACCCTCGCGTCAATTGTTGCAGTGGAGGAGGAGTATTCAGAATCTTCAAGAGATGGAGTTCGACGCATAACAGCATTCCTTGGAGGAGTGTGGTCAAACTTGAATCTCTCTGTGAAGCCATCGTCTTGAAGATCCGCTTCAGCACTCAGCAAGGTCAAACTCTTCCAAGACCTCCGACAGGTTTCATGAGCAACAAAGGCATTCTTGGTGGCAAGATTGCGAATGCGATTGACATTCACCAAGAGGCTTTGCATCTGACGCTTTAGCTAGTAGTGATGCTTATCCTGTTTTTGATGAACGGCAACCAGAAGCTCTCGGTTGTTGAGAACACGAGATCACTTCTGAGGCCTTTGGGCGATGGTGCTCTCAGTAGCTTCAGTTTCAGCGTGTCGAGGTAGACGAGTATGTCCAGCCAGAGGATAATTGCGTGAGACTGCTGGAACTCCTTCAATCTGCTGAGTGAAGCTCTGGTGATCAGCGTTGTGAAGACTAACAGGCTCTTTGGCAGGCTCTTGGTATATGGCTTCAGCTGACATATCAACCTCAGGCAAGAAGATGTGATGGTTGCGAGCAGAGGGCTGATAGGTGATAGCTGAATGCAGCTTGATGAGGCGCATAATTCATGGGGCATAGAATTTCAGACCAAATAGATCAGATCCAGACGTAGCCAATTGCCTAATGAAGAAATCTTGAGCATTGAAGCTGATGCCATTGAAGATATAGAAGACCAAAGTCTTCATGGTGCCTTCAAGCTTGGCTGATGAAGAATGTCCTTTGACGGGCCATAGAGTACGCCTGATGATATGATAGATGGTGCGTGGCAGGTACTCTAGGTCTTCAATAAAGAATTCCTTAGGATATTCAGCATCACTTGGCAGAGGCTTCATCATGCTTAGCATTTGGCTCATGTTGGGCTTGCGCTTCTGAAAGATGCTCTCCAGGGCTTCATTGTGCAATTGACAGCCAGGTTCATATAGATCTCCTGGAGTGGGCAGGCTAGTAAGCTCAATGAGATCAAAGGCTTTGGCTTCATGATGGACATTGCCTGTCATCCACTCAAGGACCCATGTCTTCGGATCCCTGCTGAAGCCTCGAATGTGGAGGGTTGCATAGAATTGCAGAAGCAGCTCTTCATTCCAATGCTCCTTGTCAGTTGCAAAATTTAGCAGGCCAGCATCACGGAAGCAATCAAGAGCTTCCTCCAGACAAGGCAGACCAGGAATAGCTTCAGTGTCAAGACGCATATGAGGGAAAATCCGCCCTTGATCATAGAGTACTCTTGAGTAATAGCTGCGCTGCTGATGGCTCCAAAACCTATTTGACAATATTCTTGGCTTGGAATATGGGTTCTTGGCGCTGTCAAAGAAGTTGTTGTGCGCAGTGAAGCTATTGGCATTGAATGACCCTTGAGATGTTGCAATACCTGGAAACCTTGGCAGTCTTGGCTTAGGCTTCTGAACTTGAGGCCAGTGCTCAACATGATGATCAAACTGAGGACCAACAGCATGCGGTCCAGTAGTAGGTGGTGGAGTCAGAATGGGCCACCGGACAGTAATGAGCTGATCATCTTGGTTGTATGCTTGCTCAATTGTATGGGGCCTTATAGGCGGAACAGGAGCAGAGGCATTAGCTTCAGGCTGCATATTTGCTTCAGGTGCAGCACTAGCTTCAGGCGTAGCACTGGCTTCAGGCGCCATAACTTTAGGTGCCACATTAGCTTCAACCATGACCACGTCATTGGCTTCAGTGTTGGTGGTGGCATCCTCTGTGTTTGTAACCTTCACTTCAGGAGCTGGAGGGTCGGACACGTTATCCTCGAGAACAGGGGTGTGGCAGTACGTTCATCTTCCGCTTGGGGTTGTTCTTCTCCTTGGGTTGGTTCTTCTTCGGCTAATGTAGCCGGAATATCTTCAGCCGTTTTGGCTTCAAATTCTGAGGGGTTCACAGTAGGAGCAGCATCAGGTACCGATGGTTGCTCTACTCCTTCTGGAACACTTGGGGCGACGACTTGAGGCCTTGGTCCTTTGCGAAGCCTGCGAAAATCTGGCGACGCCTGAGGGGATGGAGGTTGTTGGGCCTCAAAGTCTTCATCTTCAAGCACCGAACTGGTGTCTTGAGTTGGCTGAGGTGTGGCTGGTGTATCATGTGGGTGATCAGCCCACGAGTCATCCTGTGCAATTGGCGTCGATGGACGACCAATGCTGATGCGTTCGTTGTTCGTAAGAATAGGCGAAGATTCAACGTTGTACTCGATCTGAGGAAGGACTTCATCATCTTCAACATTGTCATGAGGACCAATGTCTTCAACTGCGGTGGGGTCAACAGCTGGAATGTCTTCAGCCTCTGTGGGAGGAGGCTCATGGACAGTCATTCGACGTTCTCTTTGGGTAGATGCAGGGCGAGCAACTGAGATGGGCTCGACAAAGATAGGCTCTTTGGAAGCAGCCTTATCCTTCTTGGTCTTGCGCTTCTTGGTGGGTGGAGCTTCATCAGTAGTTTGTTTGCGCTTGCGAGCTTCTGCTTCAGCCACCTTTGTCTTATTGAGCTTTGAAGCGGTTGGGGTGGCCTTAGGCTTCGTGCCAGTCATGCTAGCAGGGAAGACTATGCGAGGCATTTCCTGCCCTAATTCTTCAGCTTCGGGCATAGGTTGCTTCTTCTTTTTCTTGGCAGCCATCCTTGGGTCAATGCCAGGATGCCCAAGGGCCTTGTGCTTTCAGCTTCATTGAAGGCTTGAACACATTTGGCAGCCAAGTCCTTGATCCACTCACGAGAACCTTTAGCTTCATCATGCCTCTGGCGAAAGGCTTCCCTGAGCTCATGCATCATAACTTTGAAGTTTTGAATCTCTTGAACACTGAGCTTGTCCATATGCTTCTTCAACTGAGCCTTTTCATAATCGATCTTTTGCTTCAGCGCAACAATTCTCTGAGCCAGAGCTAGCTCAGAAGCAATGGCACCATGGAAGGAGAAGTTAAGGCCAATTGGAAGTTGAAGATCGTCGAAGCTAAGTTTGGGGGTGTCAAACCATTCATCAATGAAGTTATTGAGCACTTCCACGTCAAAGAGTGGCAAATCATTGAAGATTTCAGCATCTTGCTTGCTCTTGATCAGTTGCTCCAGAGCATTGTCACCAAGATCCTCATCGCTCTAGAGATCAAGGGCTTCATTGGCAGTCTTCATAACAGCGTTAGGAGTGAGAGTTGGACTGGGGTTGCGTGATGGCTTCTTCCTCAGCTGTCTGCTCTTGGAGATGCGAGAGTGTTCCTCAGATTGCACACTTGGTGCTGGTGGAGCAGTGGCCAAAGGCTTCACTCTAGAAGCAATTGGTGGAGTGGTCTTCGAAGCCTTGGATTTCTTCTTCTTGGGCTTTGGGGTTGTAGGCGCTTCTTCAGAATCAGCTTCATCTGTAGGTTGATCCACATCCGCCCCTTGAACCCTGATGTGACTGATGAGGCCTTATAAGTTGTAGAAAGGCCCAACCAAGTTTGGTTCAGCTTCGCGCATGCCATTGGCGCGGGGCGCAGAGGGGCCAGGATTGAAGTCTAATCCCCGATTCTTCTTGTTCTCTTTGGCTGAGTTCTTGGCGTATTGAAGATTTCGCTTGAACAAATTGTCGTCGCGACACCAGACCAGAGAACTAGGATCAGCATCAGCAGGTTGAGGCCCTCTGACCATGCAAGGGTAGAAGCCTTGAGCAATGGCTTCAGCACGAGTCTTGGGGGGGAGATTTTTATAGGTGATATCTCCCCATGGATGCTTGATGGCGTTCTTCTCAGCATACTCTTGGGTCACGAACCTGTACTTGAACCACTGTTCAGCCCAATATCTTCGAATCCATTGGATTCGTGTCTTCGTCTGATTATAATCCTCCTCTGGATCATTCTTGTACATCTCAATGAGATCAGGAGGCAAATCTATGGAGGTGTTGCCACGGCGCTGCCTGCCACCCTTTCTAATTGTCTTGTCAGTTGCCATTGGCTTCAACCTGAAGGGCTTCAAACTGAATGGCTTCAAAACTGGCAAATGCTTCGGTCTGCTGGCCAGACAGGAACTGTCTTCAGGGGAGTGGATGTGACGCTGCAAGAATTCTGCAAATGAATGCAGACTATGAGAACCAAGGGATTATCCCACGGACATGTACCTGTGACAGCATTAGAGATGCGAGGGAAGGGGAAGATGTCATATGCATTCTTAGAAGATTTTTAAGATAAAACAGTTTTGAAGACTTTGACCTCATAGCGCGAAGACATTCACTCATATGATGAGAGTTGGTTCTAGATTTGTACGAATCCACGAATAGGTACAATTGAGGAATCTAACTATGTTTGAAGCATATGTGAATGTACTAGGCAAGATATGAGATGCAGACAGGATAGATCTATATATTTGTGTAGGCAGAAACCTCTTGTGGTAAAAGTGATGAATCTTTATGGATCAAGAAGATGGTAAAAGGAAAGTTTTATTTACCACATGATGAACTGCTTAGACGGAGAGGAGTTGGATGCCCAACAGTTCGATCTTCCGTGCCCTAACTTGGCGACGGATGACAGCTACGGCGTCGGCAGAGTAGAAGATGTCCGCGACCGGCGTGAGGACGGCGTCGACGAGGTTGCGGCAGCGAAGCGCTTCGTTGCCGGCGTCGTCGAGAGCTAGCGGAGGCGCTAGGGTTGGTCGAGGTGGAGAGGTGGTAGAAGAACTTTTGACCGTGATGGGACATGCATTTATAGGCATGGGAGACGGCACAACGCAATTACGCATGTGCCCCTGGCGTTTCACGTACGAGGGACACGTGGCGGTCATGTATCGCATTGGGAGTTGTCCCACGATCCCACGTTCACCACGACTGTCGGAGTGGTCGTTCCGGCTTCTCCGGATTTCAGGCATAAAGGTTGGAGCATTAAAATCAGATTTAAAGTATGTCTCCGTATCTTCTGCTGACAAGGATGCAGAGAAGATATTCGACAGTTTCAACAGAATGCATATGATTTGGACAGACAGAGTGTGAGATGAGAAAGCATAGAGAGGTTAGGGTCCGATCACATTCACTTAGTTCAAATTATTCAAATACGAAGACATAACTATAAGTGAATGCTATTGAGGACAAAACACAACTATATAACAAAAACCTTACGACCTTGTTCTCATAACAAAAACCTTATTCTCATAACACCCCCACTTAAATAGGTTTCTAGCGCGGAGCGCTCCGAGGACAGCAACCACTGCCCCGCCTCCTTCCCCCAGCACCGTCGCGTCGGCTCCTATCCTGATGCAGTGCGGTTTTCTTGTGTCTGATGAAGTGCGGTTTTCAGTTTGAAGCGGTGCGCTTCTCTGTCCGATGCAGTGCACGCGTCGATTTTGTTGTCGTGAAAAACAGAGTGTCCGCGTTTTTGTATTTTCAAAACTGTTTTTAAACCGTAATGAATTAGAGGGAATGTTCTACATGAAAAAGTAGCGTCTCGACGATATCTTTCCAGCGTTGTATCATTTGGATAATTACGACCAACGTTTTGTAAAAATTTCACGAAAAACGGCCGCTGCCTTTCGAAGTCAACCGTACGATTTTCAAAATTAACTAAAAACCGTAAGGAATCTCAAAAACATTACAACATATGAAAGTTGCGCCTCGTTCGTAGCTTTCCAACGGCGTATCACACGGCTCGTTTCGACAAACGGTTAAAAAGCTGAAGCTAAAACAGTACCGAAATTGCAAAAAAATCGAAAAAACATAATTCCGCGATTTGTTAAATTCAAAACTGCTCTTAAACCGTAGCGAATTAGAAAAAAATAATAGATAGGAAAAAGATGCGCACCAATGATACCTTTCCAACGGTGTATCACTTGCTTCATTCCGACGAACGGTTTAGAAAAAAACGATCACTGACATTATTCGTCGGTCGCACCGTTTTCAAAACTGTTTTTAAACCGTGCGGAATCTCGAAAAGTGTTCTACATGGCAAAGTTGTGTCTACTCCATAGCTTTTCAACGGTATATTACACGCATAATTCTCATAAACGGTTAAAAAACTAGAGCAAAAAAGGTACCGAAAAAACAACACGTACAGTTTTTTCAAACATGAAGTTTACTGGTCTGTGTGTTGCAGTATCTGTGCAGTTCGGAAGTGCAAAAAAACGCCCGCTGCCATTATTCGTCGGTCGCACCGTTTTCAAAACTGCTCTTAAACCGTGCGGAATCTCGAAAAGTGTTCAAATGGCGAAGTTGCGTCTACTCCATAGCTTTTCAACGGTATATTACACGCATAATTCCGATAAACTGTTAAAAAACTAGAGCAAAAAAGGTACCGAAAAAACAACACGTACAGTTTTTTCAAACATGAAGTTCACTGGTGTCTGTGTTGCAGTATCTGTGCAGTTCAGAAGCGCAAAAAAACGCTCGCTGCCATTATTCGTCTGTCGCACCGTTTTCAAAACTGCTCTTAAACCGTGCGGAATCTCGAAAAGTGTTCAACATGGCGAAGTTGCTACTCCATAGCTTTTCAACGGTATATATTACACGCATAATTCCGATAAATGATTAAAAAAACTAGAGCAAAAAAGGTATCGAAAATACAACACGTACAGTTTTTTCAAATATGAAGTTCACTGGTCTCTGTGTTGCAGTATCTGTGCAGTTCGGAAGCGCAAAAAAACGCTCGCTGCCATTATTCGTCGGTCGCACCGTTTTCAAAACTGCTCTTAAACCGTGCGTAATCTCGAAAAGTGTTAAACATGGCAAAGTTGCGTCTACTCCATAGCTTTTTAACGGTATATTACACGCATAATTCCGATAAACGGTTAAAAACTAGAGCAAAAAAGGTATCCAAAAAACACTTTCTCGTCTTAGAAATTTTGGTCCGATAAAAAATGATGTAGTCTGTTTGCCCGTCTGATGCAGTACGATTTTAGTGTCAACAAAAACTCGTTTAAAAAAATTTACGTCCGACAAAAGAAATAATGAAGCTCACTTGACCGTCTGATTCAGTGCGGTTTTCAGTTTGAAGCGGTGCGCTTTTCTGTCCGATGCAGTGCACGCGTCGATTTTGCTGTCGTGAAAAACAGAGTGTCCGCGTTTTTGTATTTTCAAAACTGCTCTTAAACCGTAATGAATTAGAGGAAGTGTTTTACATTAAAAAGTAGCGTCTCGACGATATATTTCCAACAGTGTATCATTTGGATCATTTCGACCAACGTTTTGTAAAAATTTCACGAAAAAACGGCAACTGCTCTTCGAAGTCAGCCGCACGATTTTCAAAATTAACTAAAACCCGTAAGGAATCTCAAAAACATTTCAACATATGAAAGTTGCGCCTCGTTCGTAGCTTTCCAACGACGTATCACACGGCTCGTTTCGACAAACGATTAAAAAAATGAAGCTAAAACAATACATAAAATTGCAAAAAAAATCGAAAAAACATAATTCCGCGATTTGTTAAATTCAAAACTGCTCTTAAACCGTAGCGAATTAGAAAAAATAATAGATATGAAAAAGATGCGCGCCGACGATACCTTTCCAACGGTGTATCATTTAAAAAAAACGCTCGCTGTCATTATTCGTCGGTCGCATCGTTTTCAAAACTGCTCTTAAACCGTGCGGAATCTCGAAAAGTGTTCAACATGGCGAAGTTGCGTCTACTCCATAGCTTTTCAACGGTATATTACACGCATAATTCCGATAAACGGTTAAAAAACTAGAGCAAAAAAGGTACCGAAAAAACAACACGTACAGTTTTTTTCAAACATGAAGTTCACCCGTCTCTGTGTTGTAGTATTTGTGCAGTTCGGAAACGCAAAAAAACGCTCGCTGCCATTATTCGTCGGTTGCACCGTTTTCAAAACTGCTCCTAAACCGTGCGGAATTTCGAAAAGTGTTTAACATGGCGAAGTTGCGTCTATTCCATAGATTTTCAACGGTATATTACACGCATAATTCCGATAAATGGTTAAAAAACTAGAGCAAAAAAGGTAACCAAAAAACAACACGTAAAGTTTTTTCAAACATGAAGTTCACTGGTCTTTGTGTTGCAGTATCTGTGCAGTTCGGAAGTGTTATGCATATTGCAAATGTAACGCCAGGAGAAACACTTCAATCAAGAATTTGGTGGTGGCGTTACCCATCGTATAGGAAGTATTAGACCCAGACACGGCGCACAATTATCGTGACGCTCCGAAGTCAAATTCCATCTTAATGTATTCACACTTAGAATGTAAGTCTTCATTGATTGAAGATATACTTTACTTCGTGTGTTGCACATTTAAGTCATCAATATGCATAAGTGTTAGGATGTGTTCCTGATTACAGGACATTTGAGGATTCTAAGATATTTAGCTCACACCGCAACTTGCAAAACCTTTTCTCATCCAAGGGCTTTGTGAAGATATCTGCCAGTTGATCTTTAGTGTTGACGTGTATGATATCAATATCTTCCTTCATGACATGATCTCTGAGAAAGTGATGACGAATTTTAATGTGCTTTGTCTTCGAGTGCTGAACTGGGTTGTTGGCAATCTTGATAGCGCTTTTATTATCACAGTAGAGTGGCACAAGCTTCAGATGGACGCCATAGTCCTTGAACGTTTGCTTCATCCAAAGAAGCTGAGCGCAGCAAGATCCAGCAGCAATGTATTCAGATTCAGCAGTGAAGAGTGATACACAATTCTGCTTCTTTGAAGACCAACAGACAAGAGATCATCCTAGAAAGTGACATGTGCCTGATGTAGACTTGCGATCAACTTTGTCACCAGCATAATCAGCATCTGAGAATCCAACTAGATCAAACTCTGAGCCCTTTGGATACAATAATCCTAGTGTTGGGGTGTAAGCCAAATATCGAAGTATTCGCTTCACAGCTAAGTGATGCGACTCCTTTGGTGCCGCTTGATATCGAGCATACATGCAAACACTAAGCATAATATCTGGCCTAGATGCACATAAATAAAGCAAAGAACCAATCATGGAGCGGTATACTTGTTGATCAAAATCTTTACCATTGGCGTCGAGACCCAGATGGTGTTTAGCAGGCATTGGCGTCGAGTACCCTTTGCAGTCTTGCATTCCAAACTTTTTCAGGCAGTCTTTAAGGTACTTCTCTTGAGATATGAAGATGCCATTGTTTTGCTGACGAATTTGAAGACCAAGGAAGAACTTCAGCTCACCCATCATGGACATCTGATATTGCTCTTGCATCATGTGACCAAACTCATCACTGTATTTTTTGTCAGTGCAGCCGAAGATAATGTCGTCCACATAGATTTGGCAGACAAATAGTTCATCATCATATGTCTTCGTGAAGAGTGTGGGATCTAGGGATCCAGGTTTGAAGCCTTTGCTCTTCAGGAAGTCTTTGAGTGTGTCATACCAAGCGCGAGGCGCTTGTTTGAGGCCATACAGTGCCTTGTTGAGTTTGTATACCATATCAGGACGTTTTGGATCTTCAAAGCCAGGTGGTTGTGCAACGTACACTTCTTCTTCAGTCCTTCCATTGAGAAAGACACTCTTTACATCCATTTGATATAGAAGTATGTTGTGATGATTTGCATAGGCTAGCAGTATACGAATAGCTTCAAGTCTAGCCACAGGAGCAAATGTTTCATCGAAGTCAATCCCTTCAGCTTGAGTGTATCCTTGAGCAACGAGACGAGCTTTGTTTCTAATCACTTGACCATGCTCATCTTGCTTGTTGCGATAGATCCATTTTGTGCCTATTATGTTGTGCTTGCGAGGGTCAGGACGCTTGACAAGTTCCCACACATTGTTCAGCTCAAACTGTTGAAGCTCTTCTTGCATTGCTTGAATCCATTCGGGTTCCATAAAAGCTTCAGCAACTTTCTTGGGTTCAGATATTGAGACAAAGGCAAAGTGCCCACAGAAATTTGCAAGCTGTGTTGCTCTTGAGCGAGTGAGTGGACCAGGAGCATTTATGCTATCAATTATCTTCTCAACTTGTACTTCATTTTCAACACGAGGATGAGCTGGACGAAGATTTTGCTCTTGCTGTACATTGTCATCGTCAGGAGTGTTGTCTTCAGGCTGAGCATTGTCGTCAGGTTGATTTGGAGCAGAGATGATGAGTTCCTCATCAGGTTGTGCTTCAGAAGGCATGATCTCATCGGTTCCCATTAGCTTGATAGATTCATTTGGTGAAGCCTCATCTAGCACAGTTGGTAGGGACTCTCTTTGTGAACTATTTGTCTCATTGATGGGCCTCGAACCCCTCGTTGGTTACCCCAAGTGGAAGGTGTAAGATGCAGTATTGTAGAAGTGTTTTCCCTTAGCAAAGATGCCAAGGATCGAATCCCCAGAGACTCCTAGGTTCAACAAGTAGGTGTCAATTGCTACGGCGCCAGATTAGTAGCAATCAACGTGGACCTGCACACAGATACAAATAACTTTGCTCCCAACGAGTACAGAGAGGTTGTCAATCCCTCCGGCCTTGTAGTTCACAAAGGATTAAAAGCAATGATAGTAGTGATAGATAGTGTTTTGCAATAGTAAGTAATTAGCGAAAAGTAAATAGCGGATGTGATCAATGATGGTAATATGGACCGGAGTCTCATGATGTTCACTAGTGATGTCTCTCTCCCAAAAGACGATAAAACAGCTATGTGAGGTAAACAAATTACAGCTGGGCAATTGACAGGACAACGAACGCAAACCAATGCTGACTACATTGCAAGAAAGGTTGAGGTTCAAAGCATGGGCGGTACGCCAAAGTAAGTAGACCAAAATCCATCAATATCTACTACTAATCATCCACCTTGAGATATCTATCCAGAACATCTCGCTGGTATTAAGTTGCGAGTCCCACCCATAGTGTAAACTCAATGCAACAGACAACTGCATTAAAAGAACTTCGCGTAAAGTAAACAATCCTTGCACCCGCGGGCACAAGCACCGTTGTTTTCCCCCTTGTGGCAACAGCACATCCCCTAGACTCATGTTTCTGTCACTCAAGCTAGTCATCAAGGGGCATGAACCCACAATCGAGCATAACGTTCCCTCTTGGAGTCACTACCTACTACTCGGCCAAAGCAATAAGTAACAACGGAGAACATGCAAGAATTACTTATGAACAAAAATATAAAAGAGGTGAATCAAATATATTACTCAAGATCAATCTGAACATAATCTCATAATCCATCGGATCCCAGCAAACTCAACATAGCAATAGCATAAGGATTACATAGGTGCCTCGATCATGTAGGGCAGCTCACGAGGACTAAGTAGTGAAGCACAAGAACGGGAGGAGAACATCACATAGCTACTGGTCATGGACTCATGGTCCAAGGGAGACTACTCACGAGTCATCCGGGAGGCGTCCATGGTGGTGGAGAAGCTCCCGGTGGTGATCCTCCCCTCCGGCAGGGTGCCGGGAAGAGTTCTCCTGCTGCACCCGATCTTGGAAGTGGCGGCGGCGGCGGAACAGAGATGGGATCGCGAAAAGAGTTCCTGTTCTGAGGGTTACGGAGGACCCTTTAAATATATGCCAAAGTAGGGCATCGGGGGAGCTTCGGGGGGCCCAGGCGCCCCCCCGGCGCGGCCCAGGGGGGGCGCGCCGCCAGGGCGCCTGGAGCCCTGGTGCCCCCCCCCAGGCTGCCCTTCGGACGTAGTGTTGTTTCCGGAACGCTGATTTTTTATATAATTTTCTGGTTTTTTCTGGGCAGTTCTCGAAACGTGAAAACCTGAAATACAAAAACAGCCGAAAACAGAAACTGGCACTGGGGTGCACTGGATTAGTAAGTTAGTCCAAATATGATCAAAAGTGTATGGAAGTGTATGAATATCATAGCAATATCACCCAAAAGTGGCATGGAGCAAGCAGAAATTATAGATACGTTTTGGACGTATCACTCATCAAACCGCACATCCACAGTTTCAACAGTTTTATAGAGAAAGATTTTGAAGACTCTGTAGGAGTGTGAGTCCTTTCCATACCCGAGCATGAAGCCTTCATGTGCTTTCGGTGCAAACTTTGACTTGTGATGAGGATCCTTGATCCAACACTTAGCTCCAAATACTCTGAAGTAACTTACGTTAGGCTTCTTTCCAGTGAGGAGTTCATAGGATGTTTTCTTCAGAAGCTTGTGAAGATAAACACGGTTGATGATATGGCATGCAGTATCAATAGCTTCGGGCCAGAACCTTCTTGGTGTTTTGTATTCATCGAGCATCGTTCGAGCCATCTTAATTAGAGTTATGTTCTTGCGCTCAACGATCCCATTTTGCTGAGGTGTATACGGGGCTGAGAATTCATGAGTGATTCCCATTTCATCCAGATAAAGATCAAGGCCAGTGTTCTTGAACTCAATGCCATTGTCACTTCTGATATGCTTGATTTTGATGCCATAGTTGTTCATGGCACGGTTGGCGAAGCGTCTGAAGACATCTTGCACTTTAGTCTTGTAGAGTATTATGTGCACCCATGTGTATCTTGAATAATCATCAACAATGACGAAGCCATAGAGACAGGCTGTGGTAGAGAATGTGGAGTAGTGGGTAGGGCCAAATAAGTCCATGTGAAGCAGCTCGAAGGGTTTGGATGTTGTCATGATTGTCTTCGAGGGATGCTTGGCTCTAGTCATCTTCCCAGCTTCACAGGCACCACATAGATGATCTTTCTTGAACTTGACTTCCTCGATGCCTATGACATGCTTCTTCTTTGCGAGAGTGTGCAAGTTCCTCATGCCAGCATCTCCTAGCCTCCGATGCCAGAGCCAGCACTCTGAAGCTTTTGCTACAAGACATACGGCCATCTGCGGTCCAGCTGAGAAATCTACCATATACAGATCACCTTTTATGTATCCTTCAAATACTAAAGACTTGTCAGATTCCATTAGTACAAGGCACCGAAATTTACCAAAGATCACAATCATGTTTAAGTCACAAAGCATTGAGACAGACATTAAGTTGAAACCAAGAGATTCAACAAGCATGACTTTATCCATGTGTTGATCTCTTGAGATTGCAACTCTACCTAGACCCAACACTTTGCTTTTACGAGTATCAGCAAATGTGATGTGACTCTTGTTAGATGGACGTAAGGTTGAGTCCATGAGAAGATTTCGATCACCAGTCATATGATTTGTGCATCCGCTATCCATAATCCATTCTGAAGACTTTGGTGTCACTCCCTACAATGCAGTTAGGAGGATAGGCTTCACCAAAAGCCATTATGAAGCATAAACATTGATGCATAAGTGGATTATGAAAGCTTAGACGAAAGTTAGGACATATAAGATGTTTAGCAAGCGATTCATGAGCAGTATGAGCAGTAAGTCAGTTGGGCATTTGATCTTGTGCCCTACTAGTGTTTTAGGTCTCCAGCGATAGCATCAGACGCCTTTGATTTTCGGCTGGAGACCTTTCCCTGTAAGAGAAAGTTAGTTCTTCTTAACCACCCACATTTTCAGGGGTGGCTTATAAGCAATGAGTCTAAGAGCAGCATCTGAGAATTTTGGCTTTGGAGCCCTAGCAAATAATCTTGCAGGAGGAGAATAATACTCATAAGAATAGGCAGAAAAATTCTTTATGAATATAGCGGTTTGAAGAAACACGCTCATATTCATGGGTCTGAGTATGGTTTCCCTACAAAACATCTGTGTTAGGGTGACTCAGGTGAGTCCTCTGTCTGTATGAAGCCTTAGGATCATATGAAGCCTTTGGTCTGGGGTTTGTCTTCTTCCCAGGAGGTGTCATGATAACTTTTGCTGGAAGTTTCTAAAGACAACCTTTGGGTACCCAGATCTTCTTCATAGGTGGCCCGTTCCTGCAGTTAGTACCAATATACCTGGCAAACAGTTCACCATTTTGATTCTTAAATAGTTTATAGTTTGCATCAAAAGATTCATCAATGATAACAAGATTAGCACAAGTGAAGCCAGATAGGGTAGATGGATCCACTGAAGGTTCCTTTGCAGCAACCCATGTGGTTTTGGGATACTGCTCAGGTTTCCAGTATGAACCATCAGCATTCATTTTCCTGTCGAACCCAACACCCTCTTTCCTAGGGTTTCGGTTCAGTATCTGCTTTTTGAGGACATCACATAGAGTCTGATGCCCTTTGAGGCTTTTGTACATCCCTGTTTCAAGCAAAGTCTTCAACCTAGCATTTTCATCAGCAATAGTAGTGGTATCCTCAGCAGAGGGGTTAGTTACCATGTGAGTAGTTGAAGATATTGCAACAGTCGCAGCAGTAGAACATTCAGCAATAGATGTAGCGTTATCACGCTCAATGCATTTTAGACATGGTGGTTCAAACTCTTCGTGAGTGGAGCTGATTAGTTGTGCGCGGAGTGACTCATTTTCTTTTTGAAGATCTTCATGAGCCGCTTTCAATTTCTCAAGTTCTCGTTTCCTTTGAATATAATCGTGGGAAAGCTTTTCATGAGTTTTTGAGAGCGATTCATAAAGACCTTCAAGTTCCTTGTACTTAACATGAAGATTTTTTATGCCTTCAATTAAGGACTGAGAACGGGTCATTTCCGCGTCCAACAGGTCATCGCTTTTGTCTAACAGTTTTTGAATATGTTCCATGGCTTTCTGCTGTTTAGTGGCAATTTTAGCAAGTGTTTTGTAGCTAGGTTTTGATTCACAATCAGAGTCATCTTCACTAGAAGTTTGAAAGTAAGCATCGCGTGATTTTACCTTGGCACCGCGTGCCATGAAGCAGTAGGTGGGAGTAGAGTCGTCGTCCTCATCATCAATGTTGGGGACGGGGCCATTGTCTTCAGTGTTGAAGATGGACTTGCCCATGTAGGCAGTGGCTAGAGCCAGACTTGCAGCACCAGAATCAGACTCCTCCTCCGACTCCACCTCCGCCTCTTCAGAAGCAGACTCTTCCTCAGAATCCATCTCCTTGCCAACAAATGCGCGAGCCTTGCCAGATGAATTCTTCTTGTGTGATGAATACTTTGATGAAGACTTAGAAGAAGACTTTGAGTATTTCTTCTTTTTCTTGTCATCAGAATCATATTTCTTGATCTTCTTCTTCTTCTTCTTCCCATTGTCCCACTAAGGACACTCAGAGATGTAGTGACCAGGTTTCTTGCACTTATGACATGTTTTCTTCTTGTAGTCATGGGTAGAAGCTTCATCATTTCTTGAGCTGGATCGTGAAGACTTTCTGAAGCCTTTCTTCCTAGTGAATTTCTAGAACTTCTTCACAAGCATGGCAAGCTCCTTTCCAATGTCTTCAGGATCATCAAAACTACAGTCAGATTCTTCTTCAGATGAAGAAATAGCCTTTGCCTTTAAGGCGCGAGATCAGCCATAGTTGGGACCATAGATGTCACGTTTCTCAGATAGCTGGAACTCATGTGTATTGAGCCTCTCAAGTTTATCAGACGGATCGAGAGTCTTGAAGTCAGGGCGTTCTTGAATCATCAGGGCAAGGATATCAAATGAGCTGTCGAGTGATCTCAGGAGAGTCTTGACGATTTCATGCTTGGTGATCTTAGTGGCGCCAAGTGCCTGAAGCTCATTTGTGATGTCAGTGAGACGATCAAATGTGTGCTGGACATTCTCATTGTCATGTCTCTTGAAGCGATTGAAGAGATTGCGAAGGACGCTGATCCTTTGATCTCTCTGGGTAGAGACTCCTTCGTTGACCTTTGAGAGCCAGTCCCAGACTTCCTTTGACGTGTCCAGAGCACTTACACGACCATACTGTCCTTTGGTCAGATGACCACAGATGATGTTCTTGGCCGTTGAATCCAGTTAAACGAGCCTCTTGACATCATCAGGGGTGATACCTTCACCAGTCTTGGGAACACCGTTCTTGACGACAAACCAGAGGTCCACGTCAATGGCTTCAAGGTGCATGCGCATCTTGTTCTTCCAGTAGGGATATTCGGTGCCATCGAAGACGGGGCACGCAACGGAGAATTTGATTATCCCTGCAGTCGACATTGCTAAAACTCTAGGTGGTTAAACCGAATCACAAAGAATAAGGGAGTACCTTGCTCTGATACCAATTGAAAGTGCAGTATATCGACTAGAGGGGGGGTGAATAGGCGATTTTTATGAAATGTTTCAAAACATGGTAGTTTTGAAGACAAAAGATAAACTCAATCCTATTAATATGCAGTGGAAAGTGGACTACACTAGACAAGCCATAGTCATGTATTCAATGAAGTGAAAGCACGAAGACTAATAGCAGCTAGGCGGTAGGGATCAATATGGAAGAAGGAATAAAGCCAATCACAACAAGTAGATACTCACTAAAGTCAATCAGATAAGGCAAGCATGCAATGACTTCACAACATAGAGCAGTAAGTAAAGGGAAGGAAAGGATAGAACCAGTAGCTCGGGGAAGATAGTGATTTGTTAGACCAGTTCCAGTTGCTGTGACAACTGTACGTCTGGTTAGGGAGGCTGAGATTTAACTCAGAAGACCGCGTCTTCACCTTATTCCCCTTGAGCTAAGGACACCTAGTCCTGGCCCAATCACTCTGGTAAGTCTTCAAGGTAGACTTCCAAACCTTCACAGACTTCGTTCACCGGCGATCCACAATGACTCTTGGATGCTCAGAACGCGACGCCTAATCGGCTGGAGGAAACACAGTCCTCAAGTGTAATAAGTCTTCAGGTCACACAGACAGAAAGACTTCAGTGATGCCTAACACTCTTTGGCTCTGGGTGTTTTGGCTTTGTCCTCGCAAGGATTTCTCTCTCAAACGCTTCGGAGGTGTGTTGCTCTCAAACGATAGAAGCCGTGCAATAACTCTGAGCAGCCACCAATTTATGGTGTAGGGGGTGGGCTATTTATAGCCAGTGGGCAACCCGACCTGATTTGTTCGAAGTGACCCTGGGTCA
Source organism: Secale cereale (assembly GCA_902687465.1). Lineage (NCBI taxonomy): Eukaryota > Viridiplantae > Streptophyta > Magnoliopsida > Poales > Poaceae > Secale > Secale cereale. Next base: position 122,017,474 of record LR738710.1, on the reverse strand, counting down.
CTAAGGAACTGACACGTGTTCCAATGGTCAGATTTCAAACACTCACACGGCAACTTTACTTGGGCTACAAGTAAGGCTGACTCATCCAACTCTGGATAAGATTTGCTCTCATAGTCTTCGCTCGAAGACATAGGATTTGGTTGAGCATCACTTCAGTCACTCTGACTTAGTTCACTTGGACCCCACTTAACAGTACGGTGGTTCCTATGACTCAACAAATAAGAAAAGGAAACAACGAAACATCTATGTCTTCGCTCTCCATAGTCTTCACACAATGTCTTCTCATGTCATAGTCTTCAATATGATTATCTTCATATACCACCATTGATGTCAATGTCTTCATACATTTTTAGGGGTCATCTCCGGTAGGTAAACCGAATCAATGAGGGACTACTACCTGTGTTATCCTGCAATTCTCACAAACACATTAGTCCCTCAACCAGGTTTGTCGTCAATACTCCAAAACCAACTACGGGTGGCACTAGATGCACTTACATTAACCCTTATTCCAATGCTCCCTTTTTGCGTTAAAGAGTCTACCTGGTCTCTCCAGGCTTGATCGAATCCTTTCATACGCAATGCCTGCTGCAGGAAAGGCCATTTCACCTTGTCATAAGCTTTCTCAAAATCCACTTTAAAAACCACCCCGTCCAGTTTTTTTGTATGGATTTCATGCAGCGTTTCATGTAGTACCACCACCCCTTCTAGGATGTTTCTATCTGGAATAAACGTAGATTGGGAGGGATGCACCACTGAATGTGCAATTTGAGTAAGTCTGTTAGTCCCAACTTTTGTGAAAATCTTGAAGCTAACATTAAGAAGACAGATCGGCCTGAATTGCTCAATTCTAACAGCCTCTGTTTTCTTTGGAAGCAATGTTATCGTTCCAAAATTCAAGTTTAACACCTGCAATTGTCCCAAGAAGAAGTCCTGGAACATCGGAAGCAAATCTCCCTTAATGATATGCCAGCACTTCTTATAAAACTCCGCTGGGAAACCATCCGGGCCAGGAGCTTTGTTATTTTTCATTTGGGAAATAGCGTCAAACACCTCTTTCTCCGAAAAAGGAGCAGTCAAAATCTCGTTCTCCTCATTTGCCAGTTGAGGTACATCGTCTACCCTCGATTCATCCAAGGAAACAAAATTATCCTGAGGAGGCCCGAACAACTGTTTATAGTAGTTGGTAATGTATATCTTTAGGCTTTCATGACCCATAATCGTACCTTCATCCCGCTCGAGTTATTTTTTTTTCTTTCGATGTTTGCCATACGCAATCATGTGAAAGAATTGTGTGTTGTCATCTCCTTGGACGATTTTACGCACTTTAGCCCGCAAAGCCCACTTCAATTCCTCCTCACGAAGCAATTCTTTTAGTCTTAACTCTGCTGCCCTCTTAGTTTCCAGCTCACTGGCGTCTAAGATAGCACACTCCGCTCTAATGTCAAGGGTTTGGATAAGTAAAAGGAGCCTCTCCTTTTCAGCCTTATACATCCCTTCAGTATGCTTTGCCCACCCCCTGAGGAACTGTCTCAAGTGTCTAACTTTATTTTGCCAACGATCGATGTTGGATCGTCCTCCTACATCTTTCGCCCATTCTCTGGCAACCATATCCAGAAACCCTTCTCGTTCAAACCACACAGTTTCAAAAGAGAAAGGGCGTTTGTTCCCAATATGCGTTGCCTTCCCCGAATCAACTAATAATGGGGTGTGGTCCGAGATTCGACGAGATAGTGCTTGAACCGTCACTAGGGGGAACTTCTGTTCCCATTCAACACTTGCAAGAACCCAATCCAACTTCTCAAAAGTCGGGATCGGTAGATTATTAGCCCATGTGAACTTCCGACCAGAAAGCTCAATCTCACGAAGGTCTAGACTTTCGATAATTGTATTAAACATAAACGACCATCTGCCGTCAAAGTTATCATTATTCTTTTCCTCTCGCCTACGAATAATATTACAGTCTCCCCCAACCAAGAGAGGGAGTTGCTCGTTCCCACATATGCGGACTAAATCGGCCAGAAAATCTGGCTTAAGTTCCGGCTGCGCGGCCCCATAGACCACCACCAGAGCCCAATCAAAACCATCTACCTTTGCCCGAACTCTAAATTTAACCGCAAAGTCCCCCATAAACACATTCCTCACTTCCAGAGTTTCGCATCTAACCCCAAGTAAAATCCCACCGGATCTTCCTCTTGGTGGTAAGCAGTGCCAATCAAAATCCACCCCTCCCGTCAATGTGCTAAGAAACTGGGGGGTAAAGTTTTCCCGTCCAGTTTCGGAAAGGGCTATGAAATCTAATTTATACTCAATAGACGCATCTGCAAGGAACCGTTTTTTAGCCAAGTCTTTAAGACCTCTGCTATTCCAAAAGATTCCTTTCATATTTCATCATGAAATTTTTTAGATGTTCGAATTCTAGCACTTCTGTGTACTGCCGAGGTGGGATAGATCTTACGCTTCCATTTGTGTTTCGGTTTCTTTTGATCTTCTACCCTGACCTCACTACCAAACTCCCCCCCCCCTGCGTCTTCCTGGGACGAACCTCCCCTGGAAAGCCTCGGAGAAGACACATCCTCCTCCTCCTCAGTATCCAGGAGAGCGGGTTCAAGGTCCGCACAGAAACTATCAAGCACATTAACTCCCAAAGTAGCTACCTCAGAATCATTCAAAGGTTGAATTGCCGCTAAGTTCCTAATCATCTCTAAGGCACGATCTGCCTCAAGATCCAAAATATCGTTAACGGGTTTAGCTACCTCTCTATCATTCTTACCCAGAGAGACCCCCAAATCTGTGGCTTTATTAACAATATCTTCAGTAGAGAAATGCAAAATAGAATTGGTTGTATTAATTGACATACCAGTAGTGGTCTGAAGATCATGAAGCTTGGTCGCCCGCTTGGCGCATCGAAGCTGCATATCATCGATATCCGGCTGATCATGTATGCGACAGCTCATCCGTCGACCAACAGAAACCGGGTCCGCAGTCCCACCATAAGCGATGATGTCGTCACGAGATATCCCACTAGGGGTAAGGCCACCTGCCATACCCCCCACCGGGCTCAAAGGCGCTGCCCCAACCGGCGGGGTGACCCGAGTCCTCAACACCGCCACCGCACCTCGGCTGAACACCTACGCCGAACTAGGGGAAGCCCGTGCCCCTGTCCCAATATCACCGTCCTGGACCTGTGCCTGAGCCACCTCATCCAAAACCTGATCAAGGGCCGCCCCTCCAGGGACGACCTGAGAGGGATGGAGGTACAGGCCACCCGCCCACACCCCCTTCCCGAACTAACCATCGGAGACGTTGGGGCGGGGGCCTCCTGCCCACACCTACTCGAACCGTCCCTCTCCGGACAGAGAGTCCTGTCTACCCCACTGGATGGCACGGAAGATCGCTCGATAACATCAGCCGAAGGAAATATCGGTGGTAACTCAGACTCTGCCTGCTCATCCATCTCCACCCGAGTACTCCATAGGCGACTCGGCGCCGAATGCATATCAAAAAACCCAAACCGACGAGTGTTTGATGGTGTCGTGGAGTTTGTCGGTCCCGAAGCCGACCTAGTCATCTTGTCCGACTGCGGTTGCGGCCCCTTAGCCATCTCCCGCTGCGAACTCTCAGGCGTCTTACTCTGATTTCCAGAAGCCCCATCTCCCTCAGTGGTGTCCATATCCACAATGTCCTCCCCCTCGCCCTCCTGAGGGATCAGCGAGTCCTCTATCTCAAGATCCAGCACATATGTGACGCCGGCGTGTGTCCACTTGACCACATCCGGGACAAACTCCACACTGACAACACTAACAAGCAGTCTCGCCGCACTGTGAGACCGTGTGAAAGGCATATCCACCTGTTCTGTCTTCCGAATGAGAGAGCCCAAACTCCACGCAACCAGAAAATTGTTGATGTATCTGCGTGGTGCACCATAGAAACGGACCCATACTTTCTCCAGAGGTGTGCCCACAGGATCCTTCTCCTTCCACCTCATCGAATGTAAGCACAATACTCGTACTTGGGATCCTACACATGCCCCACTTGAGCATATATAATTGATCCTCCTTAGTGGGAAAATCAACCTTATAAGTCTGATCCTCCAATCTGATAAGGTCCCACTGATGATTACCTGGAACGAGATCCTACAATTGGCGAACAATCTATGCCTCAGTCAAACTCCCATTAGCAACGTTGACGACTGCAGGGAAGGAACTCTCTTGAACCTGCGCCGAAGGTGCCACATCTGGTGACTCAAAGAACATAAGCTCCTGGCAGCACACACGATACAGAGTGCACACCGGTTTTGGGCCAACAAGGAGAGGACAGTTACTAGACTTCTGCTGAGATCTGCAACAATAATCACATAGTTCTGTTGTGCACTCTGCAACGAAGTGCCCTGGCTCTCCACATCTATAGCAAGGAAGTTTCTTTTTCTTAATAGCCCACTTAGATAACTTCTCACCATTGCGCTTATCCACGGCTTTATCAGCACCACTTCCATCCTCATTAGACTCCGGAATACCAACTGCCGCCAAGGCCTTAACTGTGTCAACAGCAACCTGAGGGAGCGCGGGAGAAGGAGCCTGCCCCACGTCGGGAACGGCTGTCGAAGGCACCTTACCTTCCGCCATCGCCAACGGAGGTCGCTGATAGGGAGGTCGGCGACCCCCTCCTCTCCCGCCACGAAACGCGCGGTGAGCTCCTCGATGAGACCGGTTGGTTGGACCGGCAACCCCTTCAACGAAGTTACCCGGTGGTCCTTGGAAGCCGCGTCCCGGACCCTGACCATAGTTCCAACCTGGACCCTGAGTACCACCAGAGGAGGAACCACGATGCTGCCCATCTCCGTACACATTATATCCATGGTCACCCCATACACGAAAGGATGTTACATCAGGGAAGATATATTCCTAATACTACTAAATAATGATAAACATAAACTGATTCATCAATCTCAGTATAAAGTATTGCCTGTAGTTGACTATAGTATCAAAATAAGGATTACAGCACAAAAGAATGAAATGAACCAACGAGCAAAAAACTTTGAGAAAAATAAACTATAATGGAAGACCAGAAGGCACACTCAAAAAGCATGAAGTGAACTGTCTCTACGAGCGAGAGATCATGAACCGGTGTAGGGTTAATTGACGAGCCCGCACTTCTTTCTGATCTCGCCGTTGGTGCTGCCCTTCACCTCGATATTGCCCATCTTCACCATTGCATCCCCGAAATGTTTGTACCACATGAGATCTCCGATGAACAATTTAGTGTACTCTTGCACCAAGCTCTTCGTGGTGACCACAGAGCGCAAGTTGATGATATGTGTGACGCGATGGCAGCGGCAGGAAGATTGATAGCGACTACGCAGCCATGATCGATTGCATATATGTGTCGGCAGTTAAGCAAATCAACCCGGCCGGTATAACCCAAATGATAAGTCCACACGTTCAGATGCATAGCACTCCGGCGCTGACGTTTTTCGATGTAATTTCAATTTCAATGACACATGATAAGTTTCTGTCAAAAATAAACTGAAACACGAAGTTGTCATACTCGCGTAATTAAACTTGTCGTCGAAAATGTTCGGAGTTGTCATGTACTCGTATCTAACAAATGACTGGTGCAACTTCAATTTTTTCATCATTATATATCCCTCCTACTTGTGCCGCAAAAAAAATGTATCCTTTTTGTAATGAACTACGTACCGTAGAAGTTGGGATATCCCTGTTTTGTTTACTTTTACTACAAGTAGAACCATAATTTTATTTTCAAGCTAGCTAGTAGGATAACACAGGCATACAACAGCTTGCTAGATGTATATACTCAAATTCAATTCCTCTGTCGGTGCGTCTATGTGTGGACCGTGTTCGCTCCAAAGAATATATTAGAGCAACTCCAACCGGCCGACCCAAACGGACCGTCATTTTGTTCGCTTTTTATCCGTTTGGGTCGTCCGCCCATTCTATGTCCGCCGGTTTTAGGATTAGATCGACAATGCGCCCAATGCGCCGACCCATATTTGTCCACGTGTCCGGCTAGCCGCCAGATTTTAATAAATACACACAGTTTGCATTGAACATATAAAGCCTGAACAACTGCTAGGCACAACCATCGCTCGAGAGCACCGCACCACCCGAGGGGTAAAAACCACCGCACCGCGCGCTGCGCGTGGGGAAAAAACAGCGAGGGTGCACCGCACCACACGAGCGAAATAGTGCGAGCGAGCGAGCCGACCTGCATCTCCCCCGCTCCCCCCGAGCCGTCGTCTCCCCCGCTCCCCCCGAGCCACACGCACACCCAATCCCCTCCCCTCCAACCCTAGCCGCCTGGCTCGCTTCCTCCTCCATCCTCCCGCGTCCGTGCCCCCCTCCAGCATCTCTTCCACCATGGGATCCGAGGTGTGCGAGCGTCTCTCTCCGCCTTGCCCGGTGTGCCGTCAGACGAGGCGGCGTCAGAGGGAGGGAGGAGGCGGGCGCGACCTACTTTTCCCCTCCTCCCACCCCTGCTCGACCTCCCTCCAGCCGCAGCCACCACCGTCGCCGCCTCCTCCTCTCCCTCTCCCGTGTTGCCGTCGTCGACCCTCGCAGCTGCTCCTCCCCACGCTAGCCCCTCCACCTCGCATTCTTCTGCCTGGCCGTCCACGCGGCCAGCAACGGCACTGTACCGTAGGGGCGGTCAGGGCGCCCCTTGACCTCCTAGCGCTGCTTCCTCAGATGTGTCGGCGCCGCTGTCTGCGCCTTCTCCAATGCCGCTTCGGTCACCGGCGCCAACTCCGGTCAGTGGTCTCCGGCACGCCCTCGCGGCTGGACGAGGCAGAGATGTGCCGAGGATCCCCACGCCCTTGGTTCTCATGTTCTCTGCTCCCATCCGCAGCAGATCGTCCCAAAGGTATCTAGCCCCATTATTCTCCTTCCTTCATGTTGTTTATCAATTTATCCATGCCCAGGCTATTCACGCCATCAGCCTGATGAAATGTCTTGATGTTCTTTCTTTTGTCAAATGTCTGTTGCTATAATAAGGCCATGTGAAATTATATGTATTCTTTCTTGGTAATATTGTTGATCCTTGTTAATTTTGGAGCTGCTAAGGATCCTTTTTTCTTCTCAGATGCCATCTTTCAGGAGAAATTCAGCACATCAAATCTCGAAGATTTTTTTCCTCAAGACCTTTCCAAATGTAATTTAGTTTTGTCTTTTGACATTTGTTCTTTTGTTGTTATCTTAAGGCATTATCGTGAGGAGGGAAGCGGCCGCAGATTAAGGACAACGCGGGTTAAGAGCATAGTCATAGTCTAGGAGCATGCCTGGTGGTCGGTGCGTATGTTGTCTCCATGCCAAAAATAGCCACTTTATTATTTTAACAAATCCCTCTTCTACCTCTTAGTCATGCTCAAATGTGAGCTACCATGTGTCTACTGAGCTTAAAATTACCCACAACCCACAATAGAAGGCAAGTAGGATTTGACAGTGTATGACATGGTAATCTAGCTTTATAAAATCCAAATTGATCAGGATATGCACATAGATGTTTACATATTTGCATACGTAGCGTCACTTATAGGATTGTAATTAATAGCAACCATGGAGAGAGTCGGTTTGTTTTATTATGAGCAGGTCTCTTCTTCTGCATCCTGAAGATTTGCTAAAATATGAAGTGAATTTCCTGTTTTATCTCACATTTACCAATTACACATTGAAATATTGTGTTTGTCAAGAGAGTTTGATTTGTACTTTGGAAGTTTTGGGATTGGAGACATCACCCTTCTTGTCCGCTGCCCAACTCCGTCGTGGCCCAGGCCTAGCAGGCGACAGAGGTACCGCAAGGACTCACTGCAAAGAAGCCTTGGGAGGAGGACCCCGACTCGGATGACGGCTGCTGAAAGATCACGCACTTCTTCGGCCCACAGACCGGCTCTGCTTACTATCCAAGGTATCTCCTTGTGCAGCTTCACTCTCGCTCGTGTGCCTCGTGCAAATAAATAAAGCTACGTAGTGTTTGTGCTGATTCTAATTTATATGTGCCTACATGGAATACAATTCTTATTTGTCTGAACCAGTGAGCATTTCATTCAGTTTGTTTCTGTCCATGAATAACATTTTTTTGGAAGCATAGGTACATATTTAGGAATCCAGCTATGCTTTGTGCACTTTCTGCTGAGCTAGGGAATGTTCACTTCAGCTAGCAAGAACATGTTAGCGGCTGTGATAGATCAAAAGTGAAAGGAGTGGTTGCACGCTTATTATTAAGATAAAGGACAACTCCATAGCAATGGTGATGGAGATCTATTTAGCAACCTCCTCATTTTGGTTCTGAAGTTATTTACCCTTTTCAGTGAAGGAATTGGTTTTGCGGCATCAGTTGAACTTAGTCAAATTATGTGTGTTGTGTATGTAGGTTGGAGCTTCACCGGCGCCATGGTTGTGCTCGAAGGAGGACCGCCGATGCCCGCCGCCGCTGTCGTCCACATGGTCCTCCTCACGACCATGGGTGGATGTTGGCTAAGGTCTAGCCTCCCATCCACACACAGGTACTCCCCCACTCCCCTCCGTGCCCTCTCTGTTAAACTAAGGAAGGGAGCCTATATGTTTCATCTTGTCAATCTAATTTGTCTGTGCATATTAGTATATAGTACATTCAGAAAAGCTTGACTGCACAGTAAGAGAGTTTGTATCTTTTTATTTTTCAGATTATGCAAGTACCTGCTTGGTCTGCATATTAGTACCGACTAGCGAGCACAGGAACGACGACTTGGACCTGGCGACTTGGATCTGATGACTTGGAATTCCAATTGACCGAGACATCAATTAATTGACTCAAAATGACGGGTAAGGTGTCACCAAAAGTGCTTTGCCAGATGCATCGCTTTCGTCCCTTTATATTCTTCCCATGCACCACACCGTACCAACAAAGGCAAAATTTGTTTGTGTGAAAGCGTCTGAACCATTGGCATTGTTTGTTTCTCTGGTGAATAAATTGTGTTTGAACGCAGCATGTCTGAACCCTGAGCATTATTTGTTTCTCCACTGAGCGAATTGTGTCTGCACGCAGGAAGTGAAAGCATCAGGTTGAGTGATTCAGATTAGTTCTTGCGTTGTACGCCTGTAAATTCGGCGGTAATTCCTAACTATGACGTTGATATGATCTCCCATATGCATATTTGACCAGTACTACGCGCGGCCCGCGGGCAAAGCTCGCCCGGCAAATTCTGACCCAGCCAAATGAGAAGGTCGCCGAGCCCACCAGTCATGAATTATTATTATACCAGCCCAATAGGGTTGTTCTCCATCGTCCTCGTGCCCTCCTGTATGTACTCTCGCTTTTGTGTTCTTGGATTCTTATTTTCTTTCTTTTGCAGGATCCATAGGATTATTGTTTTCTCTGAATTTGTCCGTTGGTGCATTGTGTTTGCTTATTCAGGTCAATGGGGAGGAGAGGAGCAGCGAGGCTGGAGCTCCAGACGGCGCACACGTCGCTGGGTGGAGGAGAGGCCAGCTACGGGGCAAGGAGCGGTGGGATTAGAGCTCCAGGCGGCGCTCCTGTCATGATGTGGTGAGATGCAAGGGAGGGGTAGGAGGCCGGTGACAGCAGAAGGAGCAGGCCTGTGTAGAAGGCAAGCAGCACATGAAGGTATGTATTTCTTCACAGTATCTTCATTATTTTGCAACTTGTATTCATTTTTGCTGTCCTGGTGAGAGGAGTTCAGTGGATGCACCTCTGCAACCTCGCCAACATGGACAATCACTGGTAACAACCTTTTACCCTATCCAGTTATTAACACCATTTTATGCAGTTTCTTTTCGAACTGAATGAAGTCTCGAGGTGGACGTGCGAGCTCTTATTTTGTTGTTCTTGCTGTTGTGTATATGTCTTCATGCATCTAAACCATTAAAAATTGGAAAACTAAATGGGTTGGGGGGAGATATGGATATGGTGTTTATTCCTTCACATTGGTTTAGGTATTTCTGAATTGGTTCACTCTGAAAAAAGGTCTGTCACGGTTTGATTTTTGCATCTGCAGAAAGTGCAGTTTTTTTCTAGCATGGAGCATCCACACCTTCTTCTCCCCAGTGCTCACTACTTTGTTGGCACATGTTTGGTAGAATAGAACACCTTTTTAATGTCGTATTTCATGCTATACAGTGTGATGGATCATTAGATGGCTAGCCTTTCGTGGCACTCATTGATGAATTTTCACTTTAGGAGTTCTTGTGGCCCCTTGTTTTTTGAGTATGTTCATGTTGAGAAATTATAGTAATAAGGAGGGACATAATAAATATTTGTAAGCTAGGTTGCTTGCCTAATCAAGCTCACATGTGGATCATTTACTGTTCTGTGTTATTGGAGTTTTGCTACAGTATTCATTCAGAAAAATATGAGTGGCATGTTGCAATATGGAGCTCAGGACGAAAATGATATTTGAAATTGCATGTTCTATGACAATGGTGTAATACCATAATATTTTCTTTGTTTCTGACTTTGCAACCGGAATGTGTTGCCTTCAGTAATATGTACGCCCACTGTTTATTTCCAGCAAGACATGATAAATATTGTTCTTCAGATTACTTCAGTGAACTGATAAATAGCGGACGAGGCTAAGTTCAGGACCTTGATTTAGAAGTAGAGTTTTTCAATCATAGACATGTTTCTTCCTAAAAAGGAATTCAAGCACAGCTACTGTTGAATCTAAAAAGGGATTTAAAATGTTTTCATTTCTGAAAAATGTTTTCATTTATGCATTTTTATCTGAAGTTATCAACCTTAATCGAATTCTTTGAATTTGGGCTAAACTTAAGAAAGAACTGTAGGTCATGAGTACATGATCAAGCCGCGGATGTTTACGGCACGACATGAAGTATTTGGTGGAACTGGCTATGGAAGTGTGTCCCTCCATGTTGTAGGCAGACCGTGATATGGTGAATTATTTCTTAGGCACGCCTTTATGAGCTCCTGTTTTGCAGCACATGGATACTTTTCGGCATAAATGTCATGGGTCCATGATGCCTTACATACCTCTGAACCTATGACTCTAGAGATAATTTAATATATTTCTGGATTGTTTCGCTCTGGTTACACAAGGTAAGATCCTCTTTCACTAACACTTTCAAGTTTCAAATATTGTCAAACGGGGTTCACAATACTAGGTCTTTCTCAATTCAGATTCTTATATATCCAAAAGGGGGACTAGCAATTCTGATGGGGCTTTTGCCACTTATTGTTTTATGGTTGTCTAGACAGATGATGGCATGCTTCTTTCTGCGAATTGTTAATTCTTTTGTACAGGGTCCCTCAACTACTTATGCTTTGCTAGACAATGAGAGTATGTAGATAGCATGTATGGTTTTTCAATTTTTTTGCGCAGGTTGAGATGCATCACATGATGTTTTCCCTTTACATTTATGAGTATTACAGAGTCCTTTTTTTTCCACAAGGGGCAGTAGTTGTGCCATTTGATTTGAAGGACAAAGAGTTGATCACAAAGGGGTAGCATTCAGGATATATACACAAAAGAGTATAGAACCAAATTATATGATGTAATTGACTACTATTTCTATTAACTTCTCCTGTACATAATGTTTACGAGTTCATGTATTAAGTACATTTTATTGTGTCACTTGTGTTTACTCTTTTTTTAATGCGAGTTTACAGCTACTCGGAATTCCTAATTGTAGACTCAAGTATCTTGACCTATCGATGATCTAATTTGTGGCATTATTACCTTAAGAAAATATTTGCATTTAATTTCCTTTATATATAGGGGTATAAGTTCTTACCAAATGAATCCATCTGCTGGTACAACCTCTGTGTTTGATGACAAAATATGTATTTGGGTCATTGTATGATGGTGGCATGAACAATGAAGATACTCTTTTTCAAAGCTCACACAATCATCACCGAATTTTTATTTTGAAGTTTTATTCATAGTTTTGCGATAATTTGATTGGGAAAAAAGAAGTTGTTCATCTCATGTTCTAATCAACCTGCAAAGAGTAAGCTTGGCTGTTGTATGAGGCTGCTATCATGTGTCCATTCCCGCTCACCGACGTTCACACCAGGTCCATCCTTCCCTCCCTATTAGGGATTGTTAAATGGGAATGGGGATGCCCATTTTAACTGCTAGCAGTAGTTACTCCTGCCTGTTGCCACTTATGAATATGTAGAACACAATCCGGCCAGGTAGTGAGTACAGAGCATGATTAATTAATCGTTCCAGATTTTGTTAGATAAATGAGCAATACACTCTTGGAATTGTTGTCACAATTTCCGTGAATTTGACCATTCAAATTTATGTTTCAATCGCTGATTAATTGACAATGCTTGGATTATATTAGTTCAATTCTGTCATGGTTTAATTACTTTCAGAAGCATTTCCTATGATTATGATTTTTTAGAAATTAGTGGAATATGTATGCACAATTCACATGCCTAATTTCAGTGTTTTCAGCTTTTACTTGGTATATTTTTGCTTACTGTATAACTAATCCACGTTTTAGAAAATTCTCTCATTGACGTCCATCTTCATCAAATAAGTTAACACGCCCTTGTTCCCTGCTTCCTTGTGATATAAAACCCAAAGCTTCACACGACTTAACACCTTTGCCATTTGGTTGCCCAAAGTATCTACTCCCTCCGTCCGGAAATACTCGTCATCAAAATAGATAAAAGGAGATGTATCTAGACGTATTTTAGTTCTAGACACAGCCCTTTTTATCCATTTTGATGACAAGTATTTTCGGACGGAGGGAGTACTTACTAAACAAGAAAAGTTAGGTGCAGCTTCTCATGCTATTATTATCTACATTCAGTGATGATGACAGTAAATACACGGCCCATGATTTTTTAGAGCACTTGTTTATACTGATCTTTAAGCCATTTCTTAAACATAACCATCTAGCCCTTGCAGCTCACCACAAAAAATGCAAATCAAGTAATCAACCAAGCATAGTTGTTCCTCCCTTGTGGCTGCTCCGAATTGCTGACGGTCAAACCAGATGCATCCTCCCATTCAAATAGTTTATTTGAAAGGCACTGCATGTCGATCTGGAGGCACCAAAAAATCTATGTGTGCTTAACTAATGCTATCATTTTCAGTACTAGGGTGCTAGCTTGAATTAACATGGGTAATTTAAATGATAGGTAAAAAAAGCTATGTCGGTATAGGCATAATTTGGGACTGAGTGCCTTAAGAACTTCTTTTCCTTATAAAAAACAATATAATAGGTTTTAGATATAGTCCAAATATATCAATAAAAGTAGTGAATATTAATCTTAGAACACTATGTATCATCACTAAGTATCTATCTACCAATGGTAGTATTTGTTTCCATATGTTTCAATCTGTGTCCGAATATTTTTATGTACACCGTTTCAATACTTGGCTTGCTCTCGTCCTTTGCACCATCGGCGCAACGGGTAGCTTCTTAGGCAAAGAAAGTTCAATGTACTATTTGCATCATCTAAACGATTTCATTCGATTTGAATGCCACCTGTATCATAAAAAATCAGGCACAAACATGGTTACCTTCATGTCCACTTTCATAATCTGATTTTGTTAATGCTGCTCCATGAAAGACAAAAACAATTTTCTTACTAATGAACAACATCACTTACAACGTAAATCAGACCCCTGCTGTTCTGAATCATTTTATTATCTTCTCACATGATGCATATACGATTACTCATACTATCTTCTTTGCCATCAGCCTACGGTGATGGAAAGAATCAGAATCCCAACAAAAGTACTATTCAATGATATGATGCAGCAGCTAGGCCTGCCAAATGTAGTGTACTCAACACAGAAGGCAAGAGCAATTGGTCTCGACGCAACTATTCACTTCTATCCCTCCAAGCATCAACTAGGCAACAATCTTGCAAGACGATCAATATCAATCCATGTATCCAACAAACTATAAGATCTTGAAGATCAACTAACAAACGAAGCTCTCAAGTACATGAAAAGCACCCACAGTAAAGTGTTGCAGGACATAAACTATGACAAGATGCAGTTGCTCCAGCAGAAGTGTGAAGCTCTTGAGCATCAGCAGAAAGAAAAGGAGAACCTAATGGACTATTAGCAACAGTTGGTGCCATAGCCTTGGTGGAGATCACATGGCAGCAAAGGAACTTTACCGTATAATAGATATCAACTTCACAACCGGATCAACATCCAAAAACAATGATCTGAATCATATTTTGTCGCAACTAAGATATGTTGTTGATCGTCTCACTGATATAGCCACACAATCAGAGTATGAACTTCAACGGACAAATAAGTACTAATGGAGCCTGGATGATGATGTTGAAGGAATTTCTGCTATGAACAATGAAAACATTCAACCACAGCCACTATGAACAATTGAAGTTTTCAGCGCCGATGTTCCACCAATCACACTGACTAATGTTCATCACTTCATAACGCCGATGATCCAACAATGAAAATATTCTATCATAAGCTTCTTAGAACACTATGTATCATGAATAATCCATGTGTTTCAATCTGCCCCTAAATATATTTATGTTCACTCTTTCAATACTTGCCTTACCCTCGCCCCTTGCGCCATCGGCGCAACGGGTCATCTAGTATTTTCAAAAGTAAATGGAATAGCATAGCTCCACAACCGAAATAAAATATAGCAAAGTTTTACAAGCCCAATAAAAATTAAATTTTCTTAAAAAGATCTATTGGTTGCCAACATGATCCCAAATATGCTCAACCAAATCATCTTGCAACTGAATATGAGTTTTCCAATCATGTATTTCATGATGAGATTGATTTCATGATGAGATTGAGTGAATTGTGCAAACGATGCCGGTCCTCCGCCACGCTGAGGCACCACATTGTCACCTTGAAACTCCAACCCTTGGTCGTGAAGATGTTTCGGACGCTCATCCTTAACAATCATATTGTGTCCGGAACATCAAGAAGTTGTGGGAAGTGATGACTGCTTGTGCGGCGGTAGAGGACTCCAACCACGTCCTCAACGATCCTCAACGAGCACCAAGAAGTTGTGAGAAGTGATGACTGCTTGTGCGATGGTAGAGGATTCCAACCACATCTTCTTCACCTGCATCTCCGCGCATTTCTTGTGGAGCTGCTTCTGGGAGGTGGCCGGCGGAAGGTGGTGCAACACTAATTTCCCTAACCTATTCGCGAAACTCATCGCCTCTCAGCTGCGGCTCCGCCACTTTAGGTGGCTGGGCATTGGGGGTGCTTGTCTGGACACTTTGGGCGATTCACGATAATGTTATGGTTCAGCGTGTGCCTCTCCGACGTGCTACTCGCGTGATATTTAAAATGGGTGGCTATATGCATCTTTGGCAGCCGCTTAGCCGCCCACAGGACCGAGACGCCATCAACACCCTCATCGCCGACCTTCGTGCGATGGCTCTTTGCTTGGCGCCGCCGCTCCCTCCATCGCCTCCAGAGCTGGATCAGCCACTTGGTGGTCGTTGCTTCACCACTTGTGTTTTATTTAAGGCTTGTTGAGATGTTCCCTCAACATAAATCAGCATAACCCCTTTTGAACATGTGTGTGTGCGCGCGCGTGCGTGCATGCGTGTGTATGTGTGTGTCATGAACTCTTGTGGGATGTTGTGACACGATGGTCTGCTTTATATATAAAGCGGGGCGCAAGCCTTTTTCGATAAGGGAGCGGAAACACATGCACTGCGATGATGGTCGATGGTGGGCATAATGTGTGGTGTGTGATCGAGCATCTCAGTACCGAGTGTGTAGTTTGGATGTCCCTCTAATCTACGTAATGTTTGGATGTTTAGCTTGTTGTACGTTTAAACTTTGCATATTTAAGTTTGAAATCGGAGTACACAACGTGAGATTGTAATAGTTTGTATATTTGTTTTAAAAATAAGGAATTTTGATGTTTTTACAACAGTACAAAGTATAAACGCAGACGTTCATCCGTACACACATACACTCACCTCTATAAACACACGCACATACGCACCCTACACCTATGAGCATATCCGAGAGACTCGACCAACACATCATCTTGAGATTGACGAAGTCGCCACATACACCTTCGCAATCGATGGAAACGTTTCCTCCCATTGAACGCACATCACCGAAAGGCCTAAAATAAATCCAGCAGAATGCGAGCACTAGTGTCAACTCTAGGACTTGCTATAATAGGCTGGGGACACCACTACCCTCCTAACCATCCAACAACATCGCGAGTTTCGATGTTTTTGATGCCCAATTTTAAGGCAGCTGTTGGAGACGCTCATTTTGTCGTGCCTTAAAAAACACTTTTTTGTTCTCATTTTCTGTCAAGCACTTTTTGCTTCCCTAAAATAGAGCAGCTATTGGATCTGAGTGCCTTTTTGTGTGTGGGTTCTTTGTTGTGTTGCTCTTAAAAAAATGTCGTATTTTTCTTCTTCTATGGTAATCACATGCACGTCTCCTACATGGTTTAAAAAATGTAAAATAAAATAAGAAATTTGTTGCAGAAACGATTGCAAACTTGGAAGTACTTAAACCGATTATTTCGAAATACATTGTGGTGAACATAGTTTCATTTGCGCCAGTGTGAATACCAAAATCCAGAAAAATACTAGAAAAATTCATATATATATATATATAAGATTTATTTTATTTTCCTTGCTTTTTTAGAATATACCTGTCGACTATCTATACTACTATTAAACAATCAAACATTTTCTTCCCTAATCTCACCCCACATAACGTACACAACACAAACCAGAGCAATTTGAGCCTCAGGATCAGGCCCACTTATTTGGATCTAACCGTCTAAACACCAACTAAACTTCGGTGAAAGTACGTTTAGCAATTTTATTGAGCGGACGAAAACTCTGCCACTTTCATCCCCACCTACAATCGTGGATTCCAAAAGAAAAAATAACAAATAGTTCCTACAATCACGCAACCTCCAGCTCTCTCCCACTGCCCCGGGGACACCCTCACGGGCGCCCTCCTTGCCGGCCGCGCACTTCCTCCCTCCGCCGCGGCCGCTCCCTCTTCCGCGGGTCGCAGCGCTCCCTCCCCGCAGCTGCGGTGGCTTGCTCCTCCAGACGCTCGACGCCCACGCGGCGCTGCTGCCGCACGCAGCGGCAAGGGTTCCACGGCGGAGACATGGAAAAAGGATGACGGGCAAAGGCGGGGCCGTTGCCGCAGATGAGCGCAGCTCCGATTAGGATCTACACACGAGGGTTCTTCTCTCCCTCTCACTCTCTTTGTGCCTTCTCCCCTCTCTATTCTCCCGTCTCTCTCAACCTGCAGCAAGGCATCGTGCCTGTGGCCGCGGCGACACAAGGGCCCTGCCGCCGCTGATTGTTATTCTGGCCTCTCTGTGCATCAGCAGATTTTCGCAGAGGATCCAGAGCCATCAGCAACCCTCTGTGTACGCTCGACTACCTCTTGTAATTAATTTTCTGAAATTTTGGCTTGCTCAACACATGATCAGTGGTGAGATTTAAGATTTAACCTTGCTATGAGGTTGCATGTAAGACGTACAATCTACTTGATCGATCCAAATAGCTTGACTAAGAAGTGCAATATGTAGGTTGATTGGACAGCAGTATATATAGTGTGGAACCATCACTGAAAAATGATTGGTATCCCAGGTTTCGAAGCATTTAAGTATCTTTTTCAGTTGTTGTAAACTCCAGCCTCACCAGAGCTCAGGAACCAAATTCCCTTGCCTGGAAGCATCCTTACCTATGCAAGAATACTAGAGCAGTAAAATGCAGTAATTTGTCTCTCAAAAGTTTGAATGTGTACTTCTGGAAAGAGTACAGTGCTTTTACTGCTGGAAAGAGTACACATTCTGAATCATGTTTGAATGTGTACATCCGGATATTCTGAACTTCAAAATGTCATCCAGTGAATTATGGGTACTTATTCTGAACAGAGGATGCAAAAGTTTGAATGTGTGCTAGAGCAGTTCAGAATATCCGAAAGTACACATTCAAACTTCTGGAAAGAGTACACATTCTGAATCTAAATAACTACCCATAATTCACTGGATCCAGAATTGCTCTTATGGAGGGTAACTTAGAAAAGTTCAGAATTGCTCGATGTGATATTTGATGTTTAATCATTGAATATTCTCTACTGATGATTTGTGTAAGTATTTTTGCGCCATGTGACCAGGTTCCTTTTTTTCTGAAGAAAATATCTCCAAAACTTTATTTTTCAAGGTAAATGCTGGAGATTAGAGTCCAGTTACTGAATCCAAAGCAAAGTTTTGTTACTATATTTGTATGTGAGCTCTGAGATAGACTGATGTACTGCTGTCAGTAAATGTGAGGTGAGATTGGTGATATTTTGGCTTTTGACTAATTCTTTCTTTAGAGTACATTCTTGTTGATTTTCTTTTACTGTGTCATGAGTACAAGGTTCAGAGGAGTTATATCAAATGCCACAACATGCTTATCATCTCGTAGGCTGGTTCCTTCCCTCCATTGCAGTTGTCCCGGTTTCTTATATAGAAGATGATTTGGAAGCTCGATATATAAAATTATTTACAGTAATGCAGATTACATATTAAACAACTTGTGGAGGCAAAGTAATGAGAGAAATGTGGTGACCTCTGTATGAGTAAAGTTAAATAAGAGTCTTTTGTTAGTCTATACACCATTCTATGCATTTCACTTATTATACTTCAAGATTCATCTGCACTATTATACGTATATTTTATATTAATTTATAATTTGTTCTCTATTCATGAAGGTAAAGGTGATGGCGTGATGATTAGTGCATCAGAGATTGTAACCTTGGTCATGTAGTGACTTAATTTCTCAGCCTCTTATAGTAACACTTAATTTTTTGTGGGATATGAATAATGAAAATTGTAGCAACAAGGCACGTGCTTAATAAGTGGATGTAATAATCAATGTATAGATTCTTTGCCCTTACCTGCACTATCTTGGCAAATAAATTTGTAAGAGGTGTTGTAGTCCCATACATAATATAGATTGCACTTGGTATTATTGTATTATCAAGAGGGCTCACATATATGTGCACTCTTTAACAAGGAGATGAACTGGAATAAAGAAATACTGGGTACATAATATCTATTGTAAATTTTATTTATTACTCCCGCCGTCTCATAATATAAAAACGTTTTTACACGGATGTATAAAAAATAGTCTTATATTATAGGACGGAGGGAGTACTAAATACGTGCATTGCACGTACATTATGTATGTATAAAATACGTGCATTGCATGTATAAAAAAAGGAACCTGGTCACATGGCGCAAAAATACTTACACAAATCATCAGTAGAGAATATTCAATGATTAAACATCAAATATCACATCGAGCAATTCTGAACTTTTCTAAGTTACCCTCCATAAGAGCAATTCTGGATCCAGTGAATTATGGGTAGTTATTTAGATTCAGAATGTGTACTCTTTCCAGAAGTTTGAATGTGTACTTTCGGATATTCTGAACTGCTCTAGCACACATTCAAACTTTTGCATCCTCTGTTCAGAATAAGTACCCATAATTCACTGGATGACATTTTGAAGTTCAGAATATCCGGATGTACACATTCAAACATGATTCAGAATGTGTACTCTTTCCAGCAGTAAAAGCACTGTACTCTTTCCAGAAGTACACATTCAAACTTTTGAGAGACAAATTACTGCATTTTACTGCTCTAGTATTCTTGCATAGGTAAGGATGCTTCCAGGCAAGGGAATTTGGTTCCTGAGCTCTGGTGAGGCTGGAGTTTACAACAACTGAAAAAGATACTTAAATGCTTCGAAACCTGGGATACCAATCATTTTTCAGTGATGGCTCCACACTATATATACTGCTGTCCAATCAACCTACATATTGCACTTCTTAGTCAAGCTATTTGGATCGATCAAGTAGATTGTACGTCTTACATGCAACCTCATAGCAAGGTTAAATCTTAAATCTCACCACTGATCATGTGTTGAGCAAGCCAAAATTTCAGAAAATTAATTACAAGAGGTAGTCGAGCGTACACAGAGGGTTGCTGATGGCTCTGGATCCTCTGCGAAAATCTGCTGATGCACAGAGAGGCCAGAATAACAATCAGCGGCGGCAGGGCCCTTGTGTCGCCGCGGCCACAGCCACGATGCCTTGCTGCAGGTTGAGAGAGACGGGAGAATAGAGAGGGGAGAAGGCACAAAGAGAGTGAGAGGGAGAGAAGAACCCTCGTGTGTAGATCCTAATCGGAGCTGCGCTCATCTGCGGCAACGGCCCCGCCTTTGCCCGTCATCCTTTTTCCATGTCTCCGCCGTGGAACCCTTGCCGCTGCGTGCGGCAGCAGCGCCGCGTGGGCGTCGAGCGTCTGGAGGAGCAAGCCACCGCAGCTGCGGGGAGGGAGCGCTGCGACCCGCGGAAGAGGGAGCGGCCGCGGCGGAGGGAGGAAGTGCGCGGCCGGCAAGGAGGGCGCCCGTGAGGGTGTCCTCGGGGCAGTGGGAGAGAGCTGGAGGTTGCGTGATTGTAGGAACTATTTGTTATTTTTTCTTTTGGAATCCACGATTGTAGGTGGGGATGAAAGTGGCAGAGTTTTCGTCCGCTCAATAAAATTGCTAAACGTACTTTCACCGAAGTTTAGTTGGTGTTTAGACGGTTAGATCCAAATAAGTGGGCCTGATCCTTAGGCTCAAATTGCTCTGGTTTGTGTAGTGTACGTTATGTGGGGTGAGATTAGGGAAGAAAATGTTTGATTGTTTAATAGTAGTATAGATGATCTCTCCACCCCCCACCCCCCCTTGATTTCAAGTGGGTGGGGCCCATCCGGCTGATTTTAGCCAACCAAAAACTTCCACCTAAGCTCTTACGTAAATCACGTAGAATAAATTGCGTAGGTGTACCATCACTCGTGTTCAAAATCATACTCCGTATTCACAAAGACAAACAAGGTTGGAATATTATGGTTTGCTTTGCCGCTAGAACCATTATACTTTTTTTTTGCGGGAATGGAACCAACTAGCGACGAAGAAGCGCGGCGCACGCCGCGCCCGTGACCGGTTCCGTCTGTATTTTTCTGAAATAAGTAGGTAAATAACATGTGCTTGTTTATTATTTTTTGTTGCTCCAGTTTATTGTGGTGTATTATTCTGGGTTACATTTTAGTCATTGTTTCGGTTTAAAGTTTTGGTGGACAAATGTTTTTGGTTTATTTGGGTGTTGCTCCATTTCACTATTCAGGTGAATACATAGTGTTGAATTATTGTTTTTGGTGTTCCAAATTATTCGGAAGTATTGCTCCGGGTTATAATTCGGTAATTGTTTCGGTTTATGGTTAAGGTGGTTTAATATTTTCGGTTCGTTGTTTTGGTTTATTTAGGCTATTGTTTCGTTTAGCAATTATGTGTTTATTCGGATACTGTTTCGGGCAATTTTTGGTGCACCGTTTACTGATGTCATTTTGTAAAAAATGGACATTAATCGGCCAGGAACTTATTTTGCCAATTCCGGGGGGTGACTGTTGGCATAGTATACTGTTCTGGATTATTGTTTTGTGCTTCGGTAGCAACATCACCGGAAAGGATCAGAAGACGATTGAGATGGTTGTGCATCATTATGCCGGTGGAGATAACTAATATATTAGAAAAATCCTACTATTTCTAACATTGTGTTTTTCTTTTTGTGAGAACACTGTTCATCGTAGCAATATCACCGGAAAGGACCGGGAAACGATTGAGATGGTTGTGCATTGGTATGCCGGTGGAGAGAAATTATTGTTTTGTTCCACAGCAGCAACATTACCGGAAAGGATCGTGAAATGACTTGAGGCGGTTGTGCATCGGTCAGTGGAGAAAAAAAATTGTTTTTGTGTGAACATTGTTCACGCACGGGAAAATGTTTACTGACACTGTTCATGTGGTGGATATTGTTCATAGTACTGTTCATGTTGCATAAATAATTGAACAATACACTTCCAATTTCTTTTAAAGAAAACCATGGCAGTGGAGGGAAAATATTGTTTTGTGCGAATACTGTTCACCAAATATACTATTTATAGAAGGTATTGCTCAGCACGAAAAAATGTTTACTGTCACTGTTCATGTTCGGGGGATATTGTTTGTAGTTACTGTTCACTATGGATAAATAAATTGAACAATGCACTTCCAAAAAAAAATCTCAAAACATAGGAGGTATTGTTCACGCACAAGAAAATGTTTACTGACACTGTTCATGTGGAGGATATTGTTCATAGTACTGTTCATGTTGCATAAATAATTGAACAGTACACTTTCAATTTTCTTTTAAAGAAAACCATGGTAGTGGAGGGAAAATATTGTTTTGTGTGAATACTGTTCACCAAATATACTATTCATAGAATATTGCTCAGGACGAAAAAATGGTTACTGTCACTGTTCATGCTCGGGGATATTGTTTGTAGTTACTGTTCACCATGGATAAATAATTTGAACGATGCACTTCCAAAAAAAATCTCAAAAAACCAGAAAAAGCTTCCCGCTTTAGTATAGTATATATATACTTCGTGTAAAATATTTTGTAGTTCCAAGTTTCTCACTCCATATATACGCCAAAAGAATTCCAAGCAGAAGTACTATATTTTGCATGTCCTAGTAGTCTGAAAAAATAAACCAGAAAAAATTCATCACCAACGGCATACATGTGCCGAATGTGGCATCGATCAATTCATGAGACCATCCCTAAAAAAGAAAATCATGAGACCATGTTACGATAAACCACCTGATCGATCGACACGTCACACTTTGTTGATGATCCAGCATTTCTTCCTGATCTCACCGTCGGCGCTGGTCTTGATCCCTACGGCGCCCATCTTTACCATCGCCGCCGCAAACCTCTTCTCCCACAGCCCACTGACATGCGCGTTATCGAGCACCATCCTCGCCGTCTCGTTCGACGCCATGAGCGCCGCGTCGGAGGTGAACAGCACCTTGTGGTCGACGGCGTTCTGGTAGTACTGCCGGTCCAGGTCGTCGGGGGTCTTGAAGTCCTGCATCGTCGTGGGGTCGCTGCTGCTGCACTGCTTCCGCAGGGAGCTCGCGAACTCGGGGTCCATGTCGGAGGAATTGGCCGGGAGGCGGTCGTGGAAGGACGAGCAGCTGGAGCGGCCGACGGAGTGCGCGCCGGAAAGGGTGACCATGTCCTCGAGGCTCAGCCCCTTGGCGTGGAAGCTCTTGTTGAGCTGCTGGAGATCGGAGAAGGGCGACGGCAGGTTGAGGGTGGTCTCGTTGGAGAAAGACACGCGCCCGTCGTAGCGGCCGGCCGGCATGGGGAAGTGGGCCGTGCGGTTGGTGAGGAAGAAGGTGGCGTCGCGGCCGGCGAAGGCGAGGACGTCCGCGCATGAGACAACGTCGGGGCAAGCCTCCTCGAGGGCCGCCTTCGCCGCGTCGATCACCTCGAAGCCGCGGAGGGTCAGGTTCGGCGGGCCCTCCAACTCTGTGGGTTCGCCGGAGCCGGTCGTGTTGAGGAGAACGGAAGCATCGCAGCCCTGAACCATCACGTCACGCACAGCACGTAAGAATGGAGGAATGCTAATTAATTTATACAGTACTCTACTATTGATCAGACTAATTAGAAGCGATGTGGTCGTGTCTGGATTATTTACCCGGACGAAGCAGTCGTGGAAGAAGAGACGGATGAGCCCCGCGCCGGTGCCGCGATTCTTGTCCGTGGCGTTCTTCACGGCCTCCCTGACGATAGCCTCCGCATTTGGGCAGGAGTTGCTGTAGTGACCGACACTGAGCCCTGAAACGGGAGGGCTTGGGCTGGGTGAGTTTGAGATAGGTGGATAAGGGGCAGGAGCAGGGCTATCCGGGCTTGGGCTCGGGCTTGGGCTAGGGTTTGGAATATAAGATGATGGACCTGGGCTGGGAGGGTTGGGTTGTCTTTGATTGATCGGGCTCGGGCTAGGAGGATATGCGGGTTGGCTAGGGCTTGGGCTCGGTGGACTAGGAGAATTAGTAGGTGGACTTGGGTCAGGTGAATATGTAGATGGAGGAGTTTGACTAGACACGCTTGGACTAGGGCTAGGAAGGTACTCCGGTGAGCTTGCGCTCGGGGCACTGGAAGAACCAGGCGGAGGAGAAGCGGGTTGGCTCACGCTCGGTGGATATACCGGCGGGCTTTGGCTCGGTGCGCCTAGGCCGCGGCTAGGAGGCTGGGCGAGCGGGCTCGGGCTCAGGCTCATCACAATCGGGCTCGGCATGGGTTGGCTGGGGCTGGTAGCTGGAGGGTAACTGACTGTCTTCAAGCTCGCCGGAGCCGAGCTTGGAGAATACGCCGGTGAGACCCCGGGTGAACCATTGTCACCTTGGCACGCCACGGACCCCAGCAGCGCGAGCAAGGCGAGGGCGGCGAGCTTGACCATCTCTGCTACTGCTATCTTTGCTGCTGTTCGTAACCGTATTCGCTGTCTGAAAACAACTAGCGTGCTTGGACTAATGGCGAAGAGCTACGACCATCTTATATACAGCGCCGGGGCGCCGGACGGGGCGAGGAATGTACGCGGAATGTCTCCGCGCATTCCGGGGTGGCCTCACGTGGCGCCGGGTGGGAAGTCAAGGGCCGGAACATGGCAGCGGCACCAGGTAGTTGATGATAGTTCCCAGCTCAATCGGTTGACGCTGACACGTCTAAGCTGGCCGGCACGCAAGCAAATCATTTGCGGAGAAAACCAGATGGAAAAAGATCAGAGAATCATCGTTCTGTTCTGCAGCTGTAACGCGGGATGCATGTACAAAACCAGGATAGTGTATGTGTGTGGTACAAGCCGCGTACAAAATCCGTTGATGACAACCGGCCAAGGTTTCTTCCTCGTTGATTCAAGTAGAAAATTCGATACAAAAATGGATGCATTGATCGGTGTCGGTGTCGGTGTGTAAACAAGTGCATTTGGACACAAGCAAGCTGTTGTTATTTTTGTTGTTTTTTGTTGGGGGGTAAGGTTGCTGACTTGTAGCAGCTCCAAATGTCATAGTGTTGGCTTTTGCCTACGCTATATCAGCGGCCAGTTGCTTAGCTTAGCGTAGTTTTGGCGTGCGATGGTGACAGTGCTGGTGGTGCAGCCCGGGCGCCTTCGTCTCTGCTTCTTGCCCCTGTTTTCATCTTCTTGTACTACCACACTCTTGTATGCATCCAGGCGTACTGCCCAAAGACGAGTAAGATATGTACGTCGTGCCACCTATTGTGATGCCAGACACAAAGAAAAGGAGAAATAATAATACCAAGCTGCAGTGGCGGAGGCAGGGGGGTGCCCGCAGGGCCCCGGCCAGGCCAACATGCAGTATTTTTCACTACATAAGTGATTACCTGCTGCTAATTACTATATCCTTATATGTATTATCATGATTTTGTTGGCTTTAGCCCTCCCAACAAGATTTAACATCAGTTGGCCCCCTGATGAAGTTTTCCTGGCTCCGGCCACTGCCAAGCTGCAGTGCAGGTTGGACCCATGAGACGCAGCGACGCAGGATTCGGCAGGGGCCAACTGGTGGAGCGCGGCAGGAAAGGGGACTACCCGGTTTTATTTTCTCCTGGTTTTTGTTTGAACCCGAATAACGCCTGCAACGTTCGATCAGTTTTTTAGACTAAACACAATTTATTTATTAATCAGAAAAGTTCATGGGGAAACAATGAATGTCTGGTGGGTTTATAAGCCACAGATAAACGTGCTTAGCGAGGCCTATGTGTCTCGATATTGGTAGATCTACCCTCGAAGATGAAGGCACAACGGTGAAAACTTCTTGAAGTCTCTATTATCTCCTTGACGGTGCTAGCATATG
>LR738710.1:121945844-121978090 GCA_902687465.1 Secale cereale | reverse complement strand
GGCGCCTGGGCCCCCCGAGCCCCGTCTGGTGCCCCCCTTTGGCATATATTTAGAGCGTCCTTCAAAACCCTTGGGACGGGAACTCTTTTTCGTGATCTCATCTCTGTTCCGCCGCCGCCGCCGCTTCCAAGATCAGGAGCACCAGGAGAACTCTTCCCGGCACCCTGCCGGAGGGGAGGATCACCATCGGGAGCCTCTCCACCACCATGGACGCCTCCCGGATGAGTTGTGAGTAGTCTCCCTTGGACCATGAGTCCATGACCAGTAGCTATGTGATGTTCTCCTCCTGTTCTTGTGCTTCACTAATTAGTCCTCGTGAGCTGCCCTACATGATCGAGGCACATATGTAATCCTTATGCTGTTGCTATGATGAGTTTGTTGGGATCCGATGGATTATGAGATTATGTTCAGATTGTGATTAAGTAATATATTTGATCTACCTCTTTTATATTTATGTTCGTAAGTAATTCTCGCATGTTCTCCGTTGTTATTTATTGCTTTGGCCAAGTAATACGTAGTGACTCCAAGAGGGAACGTTATGCTTGATTGTGGGTTCATGCCCCTCGATGACTAGCTTGAGTGACAGAAACATGAGTCTAGGGGATGTGTTGTTGCCACAAGGGGGAAAACAACGGTGCTTGTGCCCGCGGGTGCAAGGATTGTTTACTTTACGCAAAGTTCTTTTAATGCAGTTGTCTGTTGCATTGAGTTTACACTATGGGTGGGGCTCGCAACTTAATACCAGCGAGATGTTCTGGATAGATATCTCAAGGTGGATGATTAGTAGTAGATATTGATGGATTTCGGTCTACTTACTTTGGCGTACCGCCCATGCTTTGAACCTCAAACTTTCTTGCAATGTAGTCAGCATTGGTTTTGCGTTCGTGGTCCTGTCAATTGCCCAGCTGTAATTCGTTTACCTCACATAGCTGTTTTATCGTCTTTTGGGAGAGAGACATCACTAGTGAACATCATGAGACTCCGGTCCATATCACCATCATTGATCACATCCGCTATTTACTTTCCGCTATTTACTTACTATTGCAAACATTATCTATCACTACTATCATTTGCGTTTAATCCTTTGTGAACTACAAGGCCGGAGGGATTGACAACCTCTCTGTACTCGTTGGGAGCAAAGTTATTTGTATCTGTGTGCAGGTCCATGTTGATTGCTAATATCTAGCGCTGTTAGCAGTTGACACCTACTTGTTCAACCTAGGAGTCTCTGGGGATTCGATCCTTGGCATCTTTGCTAAGGGAAAAACTTCCACAACACTGCATCTCACACCTTCCACTTGGGGTAACCAACGAGGGGTTAGAGGCCCATCACGGATTGAGCAAGCTAAACGGGATCTGGACGCAGAGAAAGCCATGATGGTTACAAGGCAACCAGAGCTGGACTCCCAAGCTTTCCGGCTCAGATTGATCAGACTTCTGCGCAGCAAGTAAGGAACAGAAGGCAGCAAACTCGTCTACCGCCGGTCTATGAGGCGATGAATCTTTTCGGCACACCAGGAGCGGGAGGCAGCAATAACCTAGAAGTAAACCGGGGAGGAGCCCCAGGAGCAGGCGAGCCGGTTCAACAGCTGAGCGCAGAACGAAATCGTCAAGTTGTGCCCACGCCGCACATCCCCACCCCTCCTGGCCATTACTCAAACCCGTTGGACAACATTGTCGCCGTCGCTTCACGACTGGCCGCTTTACCTATTGAGGGGACATCCCCCGTGGCGATGGAAGCGCGCCGGGCTAAGGAGTTGCTAGACACGGCGTTGACACAGCAGCAGGCATACTCTTACAGCAGGGAGAGGATTCATTCAACCCACCGTCACAGCAGAAGTTACACTAGGCATTAGGATGAATCGAAAGTGTCTAGCAGCGAGCGGAGACATCACCGTCACAGGCATGATAATCCGGCAAGGGCAGAAGCGCACGCCCAGGAGGCGATGAACCGGGCTAGACCTACCGCCCGCGAGGATACCTGTCAAATGACACCGGTTCACCCAACCACAGCAGAAACAGGAGTCACGGCGAGTTCATTTGGAGTACAGTGTCTTGTCCCCGCTTTACGAAGCATAAAGTTGCCCAAAGATTTCAACGGTCCGCGTAAGGTGCCCAACTACACGGCCGACCTGGCTCCGGAGGCGTGGGTTGAGAGCTATGAGATGGCTATGGAGATGCTAGATGTGGATGAAGCGGCATGCGCCAAGTATTTTACCATGATGCTTGAGGGAACAGCCCGGACATGGTTAAAGGGCTTACCACCCAACTGCATCGGATCATGGGGTGAACCGCGTCACCAGTTTATCAAAAATTTCAAAGACACGTGCAAGCAGCCAATGTCAATAGTAGATTTAGCGGCATGTGTTCAAGGAGAGCAGGAGCCTACGAGCACTTGGGTGCGGCGAGTATCAGAAATCCTACACTCCTCCAATACATCAATACTAGTACGGCGATAGTGACACTGAAAAACAATTGCCGGTTTGAGTCTCTGAAGCTAAAGTTGGGACGTCTTAAGCGGGATTGTAATGACATGGGGACACTCATGAGCGCTCTGGTGAAATATGGGGATTCTGATAACACTAAGTACCCAGAGGCAGATGGAGACAAGTCCGGGAAAGCAAACAAGGCTGGTAAACCGGCGCAAGCTAATCCGGCAAGAACAAGCTTCAATGGTAAGCGAAAGGCAGAGGGCGGCTCTGATTTTGTGGCCAATACCAATGTTCAAGGAAACTTTCAGCGCCACAAGGGTAGGCCACCTCCACGGAACAAAGGAGGATCCGTTAATCTAGATCAACAGTTGAATGAGCCTTGCCCGAAACATAGCACGCCAGAACACCCAGCTAAACATACATGGAGGGAATGTCGGATCATGGTAGAGGCCATGAGACAAGCCAAATACAACAACGGACCACCGGGCGGCGGCTCGAGTTCCGGTTTTCAGGGTCCGGGTCACCAGGGTAATGGTTCCGGATCAGGATATCATGGTGGTAACAATAATTACAACCAAGGCAACCAGCAGCACGGTCAAGGTGGTTATAACAACCAAGGCAACCAGCAGCATGGTCAGGGTGGTTACAATAACCAAGGCAATCAACAGCGTCAACAACAACAGCAATCCGGATACCAGAGTAATCCGAAGGAGCTAAGTAGTGGACAGTACCACGTCTTTACTACAAGTTTGTGCAAACGGGATCAAAAAATCCTGAAGCGGGTGGTACACGCAGTTGAACCGGAAACACCACGTTTTCTGCGTTGGTCGGAACAACCTATTGTGTGGAGCAGAGAGGATCACCCGCCATGGATTGACAATCCAGGCCAGTTGGCCTTAGTGGTGGCACCGCAGGTGGGTGGCTACAAATTCACAAAGGTGCTCATGGATGGCGGCAGCAGTATCAACATCTTATATTACAAGACTTTCCGTCGTATGGGGTTGACAGACAAGAAGTTGAGACAATCCAACAAGGTGTTCCATGGAGTGGTGCCAGGTAAATCGGCTTACCCAGTTGGAAAAATTGATCTAGAAGTTACCTTTGGGGATGAACAGGATTCTAGGTCAGAGACAGTAACTTTTGAGGTCGTAAAGATCCGGAGCCCATATCATGCTCTGTTTGGGAGGCCGGTTTACGCCAAATTCATGGCCAGACCGTGCTATGTCTATCTACAGCTCAAGATGCCGGGTCACAAGGGAACCATCACGGTTCATGGAAGTCGCAAGATCGCATTGGAATGCGAAGAAGGAGATGCAGCCTATGTAGAGGCGGTGTGTGCTACGGAGGAGTTGAAATTCTACAAAGATAATGTTGATCCGGCGGATATGTCCCTATTAAAAAAGCCAACCACAGAGCATGATCCGGCGTTGAAGTTTAAATCGGCAGAGGAAACCAAGCAAGTTGACTTTGTGCCAGGCGATTCATCCAAGCAGTTCACTGTCAGCGCTAACCTAGACCCCAAATAGGAAAGCGCGCTCATCGAGTTCATCCGTGAGAACTGGGATATCTTTGCATGGAAACCTTCTGACATGCCAGGAATATCGAGGGAACTCGCTGAGCACAGTCTTAATATTGATCCGAAGTTCAAACCGGTCAAGCAGTATCTGCGCCGCTTCAACGAAGAAAGGTGCAAGGCTATAGGTGAGGAAGTGGCCAGGCTTTTGGCCGCAGGGTTCATAGTTGAGGTGTTCCATCCGGAGTGGTTGGCTAATCCGGTTCTGGTGTTAAAGAAAAATGGAACGTGGAGGATGTGTGTAGATTACACAGACTTAAACAAAGCTTGTCCAACTGATCCTTTTGCTCTCCCCTGTATTGATCAGATCATTGATGCTACGGCAGGATGTGAACGGCTAAGTTTTTTGGATGCATATTCAGGGTATCACCAGATCAAGATGGCAGTTAAGGACCAGGAGAAGACAACCTTCATAACTCCCTTTGGAGCCTTCTGCTATGTATCTATGCCCTTTGGGCTCAAGAGTGCCCAAGCAACTTACCAGCGTTGCATACAGAACTGTCTTAAGGGGCAGATCGGAAAAAATGTCCATGCTTATGTGGATGACATCGTCGTAAAGTCAAGGAAGGAGGAGACGCTGATACAAGACCTAAGGGAAACCTTTGACAACCTCCGGGTTTATAAGATGATGCTTAATCCGGAGAAGTGCATTTTTGGTGTTCCGACAGGCAAGCTCCTTAGGTTTTTAGTATCAAACAGAGGAATAGAGGCCAATCCGGAGAAGATCAAGGCGATCACATCCTTGACTAAACCGGCTTGTATCAATGATGTCCAGCGCATAGCAGGCCGGATTACAGCATTAAGTTGATTCATCAGCCGTTTGGGAGAGAAGGCAATTCCACTTTACCAGATGCTGAAAAAGACAGATCGGTTTATATGGAGCGATGCTGCAAACGCTGCGTTCGAGGACTTGAAGCGGCAATTAGCAGTACCGCCGGTTCTTGCTGCCCCTGTTGATAACGAACCGCTGCTGTTATATGTGGCCGCCAATGCCCGTGCAGTTAGCGTAGCAATTGTGGTGGAACGCAAAGAAGCAGGCAAGGAATATCCGGTTCAGCGCCCGGTTTATTATGTCAGTGAGGTTTTAATTGAATCAAAGCAAAGGTACCCACACTGGTAGAAGCTGGTGTATGGCGTGTTCATGGCAAACCGGAAGCTGAAGCACTACTTCCAGGGCCACCCAATCACTGTGGTTAACTCAGCTCCGTTGGGGGATATAATCCAGAACAGAGAGGCCACGGGCAGAGTAGCAAAGTGGGCCATTGAGCTTAGCCCACACGGATTGAAGTATGTACCTCGTACGGCTATCAAATCTCAAGCATTGGTAGATTTCATCAATGATTGGACAGAATTGCAAGCACCAGAGGAGAAGCCGGATCATACATACTGGACTATCCACTTTGATGGTTCAAGGCAATTAGAAGGCTCGGGGGCTGGAGTTGTGTTAACTTCCCCACGAGGTGACAAGTTTTGTTATGTCCTCCGACTAATGTTTCCTTGTACTAAGAATGTGGCTGAACACGAAGCACTGCTTCACGGCCTTCGGATGACTAAGGAGATGAACTTGAGCCGGGTCAAGTGCTTTGGTGATTCAGATCTAGTAGCACAGCAAGTGTCTGGCAAGTGGGAGTCCAAAGACCCTCTCATGGCAGCTTACAGGCGAGAAGTTGAAGCAGTTGCAGGGTGTTTCAAAGGATATCAGGTGGATCACATAGTCCGGCGAAGAAATGAAGTGGCCGATGCTGTAAGCCGGTTGGGTTCTCAGCGTAAACCGGTGCCACCAAATACTTTCTTGGATGAGTTACACAATCCATCAGTTCAGGTACCAACGAAGGAGGATTTGGCTGTTCCTGATCCGGAAGCATAGCTGGTTGCAGTGCTTCATGTTATTCCGGATTGGACACTCTCTTACTTGGCGTACTTAAGCCAAGGAGAGTTGCCAGATGATGAGGTTGAAGCTAGGCAGATAATCCGGCGATCCAAGTCGATGACCATTGTTAACAGAGAACTTCATCACCGCAGCGTTTCTCGGGCGTTTCAGCGGTGCGTATCATCAGAGGAAGGCTGTGATATTCTTCGAGAGATTCATGAAGGGGATTGTGGTCATCACGCCGGTTCAAAGTCCTTGGTAGCTAAAGCTTTCCGTCATGGGTTCTACTGGTTAACAGCCCATGCTGATGCGGAGGATCTAGTCCGGAAATGCGTCGCTTGTCAGAAATTTTCACGACGTGCTCTTGTTCCAGCACAGGAGCTACGGATGATTCCAATTACTTGGCCGTTTGCGACCTGGGGGCTGGATATGGCCGGGCCTTTTAAACGATCCCAAGATCAGAAAACCCACCTGTTGGTGGCAGTGGACAAGTTTACAAAGTGGATTGAGGCAGAGCCTGTCAGTAAGTGTGATGCGGCAACAACGGTTAAATTCATCAAAAAGGTAATTTTCCAGTTTGGCTTTCCACACAGCATTATTACTGATAATGGCACCAATCTATCCAAAGGAGAGATGGAAGAGTTTTGCCAAAGGGAACATATTCGCCTGGATGTGTCTTCAGTAGCTCATCCTCAATCCAATGGTCAAGCTGAAAGAGCCAACCAAGAGATCTTGCGAGGCATCAAGCCCCGGCTTATGACTCCCTTGCAAAGAACACCAGGGTGCTGGGTTGAGGAGTTACCTCCTGTCCTCTGGAGCATCAATACTATGCCTAACAGGTCTACATGCTATACGCCCTTCTTCATGGTGTATGGTGCTGAAGTGGTTCTTCCAAGTGATATCCGGCACGACTCACCACGGGTGGCGGCTTATGTTGAAGCGGCCAATGAGCAGGCGAGACAGGATAGCCTAGACCGGATGGATGAGGAGCGTGACATATCAGCAGCACGATCTGCAATTTATCAGCAAGACTTGCGCAGATATCACAGCCGCCGGGTTAAGACCAGGACGTTCCAGGAGGGGGACCTGGTACTCCGGCTTATACAAGACCAGACAGATATGCACAAGCTATCCCCACCTTGGGAAGGACCCTTTGTGGTCAGCAAGAACCTACACAACGGTTCATACTACCTGGTGGACGTTCGAGAACATAAAGACTCACAGACAGCAGAGGAAGAGACGAAGAGGCCGTGGAACATTGCTCTTCTGCGACCTTACTACACCTGAGCCATGAGCTCCGCTTCTTGTATCTTGTATATATTATGATTAATAAATAAACCGGCACCCCAGATAAACCAGGGGATCAACCACTTTCTTCTAAATAAGTATCTTATGGGAGTTTACTCAGGTGATATCCATCTAA
This sequence comes from Secale cereale, assembly GCA_902687465.1. Taxonomy (NCBI): domain Eukaryota; kingdom Viridiplantae; phylum Streptophyta; class Magnoliopsida; order Poales; family Poaceae; genus Secale; species Secale cereale. The sequence continues at coordinate 121,970,792 of LR738710.1, read as the reverse complement.
AGTTTACTTCTCTTGATATATATCATGCTCATCAAGAAAACAAGATGCTTTGATCAGTCTATTTTGCTATGCAGGACAATTCTATAAGGGACCAAACATGACTTGCCATACAAGCGCAACTCTCTCATAGGTACCCTGCCTCCACGGTCACTAGGGGGCTACAGATCGCATTCGAATCCTAGCTTAACCCCTTTTTGGTCCGATTTATATGATCGTATTCGAATCATAAGCTCCTTGGATCGCATTCGAATCCATTGATTGGCAAAATCATAAGCTCCTTGGATCGCATTCGAATCCATTGATTGGCAAAATCATAGCTCCTTGGATCGCATCCATTGATTGGCAAAATCATAGCTCCTTGGATCGCATTCAAATCCATTGATTGGCAAAGTCATAAGCTCCTTGGATCACATTCGAATCCGTTGATTGGAAAAATCATAGCTCCTTGGATCGCATCCATTGATTGGAAAAATCATAGCTTCTTGGATCGCATCCATTGATTGGCAAAATCATAGCTCCTTGGATTGCATCCATTGATTGGCAAAATGAATCATAGCTCCTTGGATTGCATCCATTGATTGGCAAAATGAATCATAGCTCCTTGGATCGCATCCATTGATTGGGAAAATGAATCATAGCTCCTTGGATTGCATCCATTGATTGGCAAAATAAATCATAGCTCCTTGGATCACATTCGAATCCATTGATGGGAAAAATGAATCATAGCCCCTTGGGTCGCATTCAAATCCATTGATTGGCAAAATTTCCGGTTTACTGATCGCATTCGAATCAGAAGCCTCGATTTGGAGCCTGGCAGCTCGCAAAAAGCCTCGACTGCATGGTCTTATTTGCAACAATGTTTTGTGTTTTGTGATTTTTCAAAGTTTTCTGTGGTTAACTAAAGTTTTTGATCCGGAACTGGGCAACTTCAAAGTTGACCACATATCTACAAAGTAAAAGTCTGGATCATGAATACCAGCATAAGTTCAAAGTCTGGGTCATAAATACCAGCATGATTTAAACCGGCGTTTATCATAACCCAGAACAGTCATTGGGCATACACCAAGAGGGCCAAGAGCCTAATCAGAATCTACACGTTCAATTATGCCTACCGGATTAAAGATGTCAAGCACACTTAATCAAAGGTATGAAGTATTTTTGGATATAAAACAAATACTCTTTCAATATATATGCCTATGGGAGCAATGTAATAGGTCCGGTGGTAAACCGCCAGGACATCTTTTTAGCGTTGTCTAGGTAGATCAGATAACATAAACAGATCAACCACAGCAGACAAAGGATTAAAATTGGCAGACGCCAAGTCAAGCTGTGACATACGAATTGGGACAAAAACAATGTTTCGAACTAGCCTATTACAAGGCACTTGCAGGCCTGGACGGATTAAAGTTTTTTGGCAACAGTCTACAGCAACCGTGAGTTAAACCGGGCGGTTTGTGATTCTTCTCCATGCTGTGAAGGCTGAGGATCGGCTTGTTCCGGATCTTCTTCATCTTCAGGATGTGGCTGGAAGTCAGGAACGCGCCAGTCAATCTTGGAGAGTGCGCGGAAGTACATTTCCTCAGTAATAAGATCGGACGGATCAATATCTGGAGCGAAAGTATAGGCGCGCACTGGCGGGATCAGATTCTCGGTATCATAAACCGGCCGGTCCACCCATTCATTTTCTAAGTCATATGTCGGATGATACCTGGTCAGATCCGCTTCATCGGCAAGCTTGCTGGCAAGAGGGCGTATCTCCTTGGTTAAAGCACGGAGGTCCTGTCCATAGAAGGCAGATCCATCTTCCTTATTACTGGGATATCCGTTCATAGCTTCCTCCGGATCAAAATCCGGAACCCATGCCTTGGCCCGGGTCAGTGCTACAAGAGAACCGGCCCGTGCAGCAGATTTCTTCACCTCCACCAAGCGAACAGGCAGGATAGATAGCTTCTTTAAAGTACCTTGGATAGTAGTTGGGGCCGCCTTCTGATGAGACATTGCACTTATAATCCTTTGGGCGCCGGAATACAACTGCTCCACCAGGGTATAAGAGGCCTTGAGCTTCTTTCGGACGTCATCTCCAAGATGAGTTATGCATCGCCCTAAATATGATTATTAAAGTTAAACCGGAGCGGAACAAATGTTGCAGAGATGAAAACATATGAAAATTGAGTGCTCACCAAAGATAGCAGAGGTCATAAGTTCTATTTGCTGTCTTAAACCGGTCAGCTCTCGCGTCACCGGATTAAGGCAGCTTCAGCATCCTTTGCTCTTTTCTCAAGAGCATTCCTCTGCACCTCCCAGGCTGACCGCTCCGCTTCAAAGTCTTTTTTCAACTTTTCTGTGTTGGTTAAGCTCAGCGCAAGCTCATCCTTGGCTTTGGCAGAAGTAGTTTTAGTAGCAGCCAGTCTATCCCGGAGCTCAGTTACCTCTGCAGCCTCCGGGTCAAGTCAGCCTACAAGGAAATCAAATGGAGTAAAAGACAATTTAGACAAGTCTCAAGCATATAAACAAGTTATCCACTTGACACTTGGGGGCTAATGTACAGTTGAAGTATCAAAAAAGAAATTCACACAAGTCCCAGGCACATAAAACAAGTTATGCCCCTGGCACTTGGGGGCTAATGTAAGTTCATTTTGCACACACTGGAAGTGCCGGTTCACCTACAACGAAGCTAAACCAGCACTTGGGGGCTACTATGGCTTAAAGATAGGAGTACAAAAAACACAAAACAGAGACAAGTGAAGGAAGTTACCTCGTACTTATCCTTCATCATTTTAACCAACCCGGATTCATAATCGCGGCTGGTATGAAGCCGGTTCAAATAGCCGGAATAAAGTTCGTGGGCACTTAATTGGGCATAGCTGGATAAGTCCGTGCTCCACTTGCCTTTATCTTGTTGAAGCTTCTCCTCTTTGGCAGTGTGTTTGGCCAAGACGATAGGCTCAGCAGGAGCGGTAAAACCTGACCCGGTTATCTGAACGTCTGGGGAAGAAGCGACAGTTGGTTGAGAAGGGGCAGCAGTAGGTACCGGGCTAACAGGAGCCGGGCTAGCCCGAGGAGGGCTAACCCGGACAGGGCTAGCCGGTTCAACTATATTCTCTATATTCTCTGGAGCAACGATATCGTCACGATCCATAGGAGCTGGGTCGTCAATCTGAGCCGCAGGATTGTTGTCTGGAGGAATAACTTCGTCCGGATCAGCAGCCGGCTCAGCGGTAGCAGTCTCGGCAGCCGCTTTGGTGGCTTTCGCCCTCTTGCTAGGCTTTGGCTTGCAGGAGAAAATCAAAGGAACAATAAGAATCATCAACATACAAATTGTCACATCCCTAGCTTCTGTCTGCCTAGTGCTAGTTTGTTTGTTGCATCATGTCTAAACTTTTCTTTAAATTTGAATTGGGGATATTGAAACCCTAGCACCAAAGGAACTCAACTAGGTTGAACCTAAATACTTTTCAATGTATCCAAAGTGCCCTTCACAAAATGCTCATCATTTTTGGTCTTGGCTAAAACCTCTGCCAAAAATGGTTTCATAATTTTGGGAGCCATTTTGGATCCTTGAATTAAATCATAGATATTTGCATTTGGACTTTTAAATCCTATAGATAGTTTTAAATGTCCAAATAATCTTGGAAGTAAATGAGGGTTATTGGAATTAATCCAGACAGTGCCCACAAATATTTCCAAGATTTATGAAAATGTTCTGGCATTTTTATTAAATCAAAACAAAAGCAGAAAATAGAAAACAGAAACTAATTTAGAAAAAGAGAGAGAGAGTGGAACCTCACCTGGGCCTTACCTGGCAGAAGAGGCCCAGCCCACCAGGGGCTGTGTGGTCTTCTTCCTCCTGCCAGGAGGACAGGCATGTGCGTGGCGAGCGCGCCGACGACACCTTGCCACCTCCTCCCTGCCTGCTTCCCTCCCCGGCGCCCTGGACGAGCGCCACGACACCCCTGGAACCCCCTCGACCCCTCCCCGTGCTTCTACCCCCTCCTCTGTCTCTCTCCCCCTCTTCCCTCGAACGCGACCGAACGAAGCCGTCGCCGCCGATGAGCTCCCCCACGGCCACAACCATCTCCGAGCCTCTCCGACTCGCCCACGAGCTCGGCCTCGCTGCCGCGCACCTATACGCCGAACCACAAGACACCGGATGCCCTGAAGCCTCGTCCTCAAGCCCGTCTTCTCCGCACAGCCGCCGGACGCCGTCGACGAATTCGCCGCTCCAAGGTCGACCCCGCGCCCACTGGGCTGCGCTCCGACCTCCCAGTGAGCCTCGCCATCTTTTCCCTCTCTCCCCAAGCTTGTTTACCTCCCCTAGCTAGCCTAGCCACCGCGCTCGAGAACATCGCCCCGCCGGTCATGGCGCCGCCGTGGCCATAGTTGCTACAGCCCGCGGATGTGCATCCCAACGTGCTCACCGTGCTCCCAGGAGCAGAACGCACGCACCATCTCCTCCCCTAGTGCACCACAACCCCAAACCCGCACAAACCCGAACTCCGGCGTCGCCGCGAGCTCGTTTTCGACGAGCTCCGGCCACCCCAGCTCCTACCACTTGCGTGGATGGATGCGGGCGTGTGCGTGCTATTTGCTGGTGGCATTCACGCATCCTCCCGCCGTCTGTAGCGCGAGCCCGAGCAACTCCGGCGAGTCTCCGCTGTTGTTTTGGTCGCCGCCGGCCAGTCTCCGGTGACTGCCAATGTGGCCACTTAGTTAGGAGCTAATTACACCACTAATCACCCCTAATAGCCACTGACAGTGGGCCGTAGCCCTGGTCAAACCCCAGTCGGCGCTGGTTTTGACCGGAGTTAGTCCATGTGTCACTGACGTGTGGACCCCACACGTCAGGTTTGACCCTGGCCGGTCAGTTGACCTGCTAACCTCAGCCTGACGTAGTGCTGACGCAATAAAGCCTTTCTGGAATTAAAATAAATCAGAAAAGGTTTAGAAATTCCAGAAAATGCTTTAAACTTCTAAAATTCATATAAAATCAACCGTAGCTCAGATGAAAATAATTTATATATGAAAAATGATCAGAAAAATATGAGGAATCTGTTTATGGCATTTCCATGCAAACAAGTTAAACCTGCTGATCAGGTCAAATCAATCAAATGATAATTAAATAACCACATGTGGAGCTTGAATTTGAACCTTGGGTTCAAACCAACTTCATTTAATTGTGTTGCTAGTTGCATTAGCTCAATCCACAGCATATTGCCATGTCATGATCATGCATCATATTGTTGCATTGCATTGATTGTGTTCTTTTCTCTGTTTGTCGGTTTTGTCCCCTCTCAGTAGACGACGTTCCGACGATGAGTTCGATGACACCGATGAAGATCGTTACTATCTTCAGAAGTGCCAGGCAAGCAAACCCCCATTGAGCATCACGTTACAATCCCACTCTCTCGCTCCTGCTCTCTTTTACTGCATTAGGACAACAACGTTTTGAACTGCTTTTGCTGCGGTAGCTGAACCCCCTTTCCTCTGCATGACCTGTCATTGCCACAGTAAATAGTTGAAACCCACTAGCATGAGTAGGAGTTGTTTGAGCCATGTTGTGCCTACTCATTCATGCTTGTATGTCATGCTTGCTATTGCTTAGATTTGTGTCAGGTCTGATTCATCGGGGATGAATTGGAATGTGGTGAACATGTCCTACTGTGTGTGAGCTAAGTGTGTGAACACGATTTGGTAAAGGTAGCGGTGAGAGGCCATGTAGGAGTACATGGTGGGTTGTCTCACTGGAACCATCTTTAAGAACTGAGTTCTGTGTAAGTTGTCCAATGACTAGTTACTACCACACATTGGGTTCCGGTAACTCGACCCCTCTCGACTTATTAATCAACTAGATCTCTGTCCAGGAGTTGCAACTAGTTTCTGGTGTTTGTAGGTAGTGCTAGTAGTCTACCAAGTGGCACCCGGTACAGGTGGGCTTGGGTCAGACTAGGTGCAGTGGCCCGGTGTACCAAGTGGCACCCGGATGGTGGGCTTGGGAACCCTGTACACATCGTTTGGGGCCGTGAGTGACACCCCGGCCGGATCTCCCCACGGATGGAACCCGAATAGGCGATAAACCTGGACGAGAGACTTGTGTGGTTAGTCAGGTCGTGGCCGACACCCTCGCCAGGCTTCTGCTTGAAGGTTGCCGAGATACACGACGTGTACATGGCGGTAAGTGGCGAGAGCGTGTGTGAAGAAGTACACCCCTGCAGGGTTAACATGATCTATTCGAATAGCCGGGTCCACGGTTATGGACTTCTTGGATGCTTACGTGGTACATAGACAAGTGAAAGTGGATACTCTAAAATACTCAAGACAAGTGTGAGTGCTATGGATGGCCTTCTCGTAGGTAGACGAGAATGGATCCATAGTGGTGTATTGATTGGTGAATATGTGGACTCATGTGCGCCACCTCAAAAGAGTTACTTGCAGTCTTAGTTCAGGATAGCCACCGAGTCAAAGCTGGCTTGCTACAGTCAAACTCCACCACCCCTTTGTTGATACTGATGCATATGTAGCTAGTTCTGATGTAAGTCTTGCTGAGTACCTTTGTACTCACGTTTGCTTATTTTATGTTTTTGCAGAGAGACTTCAGTCTCGCTAGTGGTTCCGCGTGGACTTCGACGTTTAGCTTGTTACCTCAGCTACGATCTTGTGCCCTTGGGAGGGTCTTGTAGATAGTCAGGCTTCTCACCCTTTTTCATTTGTAGATGTCTGTACTCAGACATGTTATGCTTCCGTTGCCTGTATGCTCTGTATGTTGGGTCATGTGACCTCTGATTGTAATAAACTCTATGATGGCTCTTATGGGCCTTTATCTATACGAGTTGTTGAGTTATGTTGTGATGCCATGTTGTACAACACATACTTGCATGTTATGCGTACGTGTAATGTGTATTGCTATGTGTGGGATCCGACACCTAGTTGTTTACCTTTGGTATCCTATCTTACAGGGAAATGTCTCCTAGTGCTTCCACTGAGCCTTGGTAGCTTGCTACTGCTCCGGAACACTTAGGCTGGCCGGCATGTGTCCTTCTTCGTTCTTGTGTCTGTCCCTTAGGGGAAATGTCACGTGTTGTTCCTTTAAGTCCTTGTAGCTTGCTACGACTTGGGTTCATACATTGATGACCGACACGTTCGTTGCTGGGTCATGTATGCCTGTCTCTATAATTTAGCGCCACTTTTGGTTTATAACTAGTCATGTCGGCCCGGGTTCTCTGTCATATGGATGCTAGCGACACTATCATATACGTGTGCCAAAATGCGCAAACGGTCCCGGGCCAGGTAAGGTGGCAGCCGTGGGGATACCGTGCGTGAGGCCGCAAAGTGATATGATGTGTTATAGGCTAGACCTGTGTGACTTAGGATCGGGGTCCCGACAACTTTGGTATCAGAGCCTGACTGCCTGTAGGATTAGTAAGCCAAACTAGTCGAAGTCGTGTCTAGAAATTCTTTAGTTATATAAGGGAATTGATTGTGGAAGGGAACGTAAGGCTCTTTTTACTCCTTTACCTTATGACATTCTGATCTGAGTCACCTTCTTTCTACGGGGATTAAGAACTAGGCCTTCTCTTCTGTCTATCAGGATCACGTTAATTGTGGTTTCAACCCTCAGTTCAGTTTCTACTACTTCTGTGTGTTCAACTGTTGATCTCAGAACCTTGACATTATGATGTTAAGTGGATATGCTACCCTTTTGCTTGGATCTCAAAAGTATTTTCAAGCATTTACAGTCGTTATGCTGTCCGAGTCATCCCAGGTCTCTTAAGAATCTGATGCATTTGCAAATTATTGCTACACGTTCTTAATGTCCTCTTAGGCCAGATTAACCACACTAGTCGGTGTGTGGAGATACTTCATTACCCCGACACATATGTTGGAGTTATTATTATGACCCTAGGTGTCTTAGAAGATCACCCAGTAATCTAGCAATGCTTTATATTCCCAGTGTGATGATTCTGGCCATCATTCTCGAAAGCATCCTGTGATGCCATTTAGTTAGTAGGCATTCTATTTCTGGGTTCTTGAACCCAAGACTCACTCCACTTACCTCCTGTTGGTAGTATTTGCTCGTCCCTTTAGGATTTTAGTAACCTTGTGATAGTCCTCGAGGTCTGTGGTATGTCATTCTTCCGATACCATGAACCGTTATGGCAGAAGTTCTTTTGAACCAAAAGACCACAACCAGAGTGCTCTTGATGAGTTCTCCATTCCACATTGTGATTCTGCCAATTCTACCTTTCTGCATGGGTTATCTGGAGGAAATATGTTGAACTCGTTCGACATGTTAATCTATGCATCCACAACTCAGAAAGTTATATGTTCCTTGAGTTGTCTCCTTTTAGTTGTATTATGACCCTCGTCTATCAGTTGATAGTCAGGAGTAGTTGTGCGTTCATGTTCATCGATGCCTTTTACTCTTGTGGTCTGTCAAGCCATTCTATTCCGGAATGACTAGGAGAAACAAACTCCAACACCTCATCCATTCCTAGGATTGGGTCAAAGTAGTTGTACTCCGCAGATGAAGAATGTTAATCCATCTTCTAATCTGTTCTATCCTGGAGTATTGCCATCTTTATGTCAAGAATTCCATGGGAATTGCACCACCTCCTATGAACTCTCGATACAGTAATACTTCTCGCCCTCATTATTCATTCTCGGTCCCCGTGTTATTGTAACTGGAACGCCAACAAGTGAATCATGATGTGTGAATCAATAACCCTAGCAACCTCGTTGCTTGGTAGTTAAAGGACAACGATCTCATTCTTACCATGTTAGTTACTGAACCATCATTCTAAGATTGACCGTGCTACATAGTCCTTTTTTCTAGTGCACTTTTTGATCAATGAGTTAGGATTGCATAAATCCCTCACTCTTTTGATCATATCGTCTTGCCCGGAAAAGCAAGATTATTCTCGAGCTTCATAACATATCGATGGTTCGTGATTTTCCGAATATCTTCTCGGAAGTATTACCAGGTTGTTCCGTGACCGCTATGTTGAGTTCGTGATCAAGTTGGTTTTCTTATAAACCACCCCTTCTCCAAGAATCTGTGTTGGATACCCTGAACTAGTTGGTTAAGCTAAACAACAACTTGGAGAGTTGGAAGATAAAAGCTTGTCTGACTTAGTTCCTTCCAAGGGATATCTTTTGTGTGGGTGTTGAAGAAAGATGATATCTTGATCGATTGATCCTCGTGATCAATTGTTGGATCTAGTGTCTTGCCAAAACTTTGATTTGAGTGTGGGCTATCCTCAAATCAAATCAGAACCAACGATGTTCGTAATGTTGTCTAACTCGTGGATGTTCCTCGAGCATACCTCATTATATCTCTTGGTTTGACCAATGCTACCATCTTGTTCATATAAATTGTGTAATTCCATCTTCATGGATATCTCGATGACCCGTTGTTGAGCCCATCAACATTGTTTATCTTGACAACGATTCATGTCGAACATTTAAGTTGGTATTGGAAATTTATAAGCATTATCTTCATGTTCCATTCATGAAGCATATGTGCGAATGAAAGAAGTGACTTCCTCCAATTCATGTGCATTCGATACAAGTTGCCGCCGTGAATTCGAGAAAGCATGTTTTTACATCCTCTGGAACCATCCCAAGTCAATTACGCATGTGCGAAGTATTCTGTGGTCTGTTAGACTGATCAACTTCATTCTATATGAATTCCGTAGCACACCAAGCCACCGATTGATTTGTTCAAGGAAGAGAAGTCTATGCTTGGGATCTAATCCATGGACTTGCATAGAGACTTCGTTATCCTCAATGATGGTTCCCAACCTGAACTCGATAGTGCTTTATCATAGGACTACTATGTGGTCATGCTTGTCTTGGACAACGTGTTCATAGGTTCGTAGCAGAACCAACTCATGTTTTGGAGCTTACTACCGTAGTCCATTTCCCGAGAATCTCGCAACGTCATCTCGTCGATTTGTGTTGCAAACTTTCAATTTTTCTTTTTAGACTCAATGAGTCTGGAATATCCTGACACCAACCAGAACTGAATCTCAGGCAGATATGATGGTTGGAGCATTTTCCAAGAACTATAATATTGGTCTCTCGATAATCGGTAAAGTGGAAGTCGTGGCCAGCACACCCAGCCGGAAGATCTATTGTTGTAGTATCTTGATTGAAGAAGTTGGCCACCTCCCCATAAGGATCTCGTAGGATTTACTCCAACAATTGTTCCTTATGGATTCTTGTGCTCCCGAAGTCCGACCTTTAATTGATGTTCAAGATACCAAACATATCCATGAATGGATTCGCTAACACATCAAGGAGAACATTAGAAGCGGAGTGCTAAATGTCTCTCGGTCGATCATCCAGATTTTGCTTCCTTGGCTCCGCTAAGGTAAAATCTGAGAAAGTGTTATCTTCCTTTGCATCTGCATCGTCCGTCGTTATTCATCATGGTAGTATGTGGTGCTGCCAGAATCCTTGACACGGATATTAGTAAAACCTTGATGAATATGGGAATGCTCAAGTTCTTGAGGGCACGCACAAGCACTAGGTGTTATCTCTGGCACTAACCAGGGTTGCTCCTAGTGTTCTTAGTTATGCTATAACCTCTCAAAGTGTAGATTCACTCTCTACTGTTGGGTTTCTTCCGAGTTACCAGAATCATTCCCAGCATTTGCTTTTTGTTCCTAGCTTGCACCATCAATGTGCCATTTACCATGGGTTTCATCCATTTCCGATGATAAGCAAAATCATCCGTTGTGTTGTCTTCAACAAGGTAGTCCCCATCATCTATTCCAGATGGAGAATGTCATTCTTACGGACTCTGTCAAACGATCAGTTGTGATTTGCCTTAGGCTGGTATAGGGAATTTCAATGATCTCTATATCAAAAGTAATTCTTTTTGCCATTTAAGGGAATAACTCTACGAGTCACCTTCGCTAAGGTGCCCCGTCTGGTGACATCGATCACCATCCTCTTAGGTATGGAATTATTGCCTACCGAGTGAATTTTCATCGTTTGTTTCACTCCATCCCTCTGGATGTGTGTTCTGTGTCTCAGCTCAAGAGATGTTTCAACGTCTCACTCCATGAGTTGATTTGAGTTGCTCGATCCTTGGCAAGATCGATTCCTGCAGAGTTTCTTTCGTCGTCACCATGTTGGACAAAGACCTCGAAAGCAAGGATGCCAAGATCAACATGATGCAATGAATCAGCAACTTCGAGGAGGACAGTTGGATCGTGAAGATTGTGTTGGCTTTGAGTTCCATCTGTTTTCTTACCTCATGACTTGAATCTCGGGACGAGATTCTTGTTTAGTAGGGGTGATTTGTCACATCCCTAGCTTCTGTCTTCCTAGTGCTAGTTTGTTTGTTGCATCATGTCTAAACGTTTCTTTAAATTTGAATTGGGGATGTTGAAACCCTAGCACCAAAGGAACTCAACTAGGTTGAACCTAAATACTTTTCAATGTATCCAAAGTGCCCTTCACAAAATGCTCATCATTTTTGGTCTTGGCTAAAACCTCTGCCAAAAATGGTTTCATAATTTTGGGAGCCATTTTGGATCCTTGAATTAAATCATAGATATTTGCATTTGGACTTTTAAATCCTATCGATAGTTTTAAATGTCCAAATAATCTTGGAAGTAAATGAGGGTTATTGGAATTAATCCAGACAGTGCCCACAAATATTTCCAAGATTTATGAAAATGTTCTGGCATTTTTATTAAATCAAAACAAAAGCAGAAAATAGAAAACAGAAACTAATTTAGAAAAAGAGAGAGAGAGTGGAACCTCACCTGGGCCTTACCTGGCAGAAGAGGCCCAGCCCACCAGGGGCTGTGTGGTCTTCTTCCTCTTGCCAGGAGGATAGGCAGGTGCGTGGCGAGCGCGCCGGCGACGCCTTGCCACCTCCTCCCTTCCTGCTTCCCTCCCCGATGCCCTGGACGAGCGCCACGACACCCATGGAACCCCCTCGGCCCCTCCCGTGCTTCTTCCCCCTCCTCTGTCTCTCTCCCCCGCTTCCCTCGAACGCGAACGAATGAAGCCGTCGCCGCCGACGAGTTCCCCCACGGCCACAACCATCTCCGAGCCTCTCCGACTCGCCCACGAGCTCCGCCTCGCTGCCGCGCACCTATACGCCGAACCATAGGACCCCGGATGCCCTGAAGCCTCATCCTCAAGCTCGTCTTCTCCGCACAGCCGCCGGACGCCGTCGACGAATTCGTCGCTCCAAGGTCGACCCCGAGCCCAGTGAGCTGCGCTCCGACCTCCCAGTGAGCCTCGCCGTCTTTCCCCTCTCTCCCCAAGCTTGTTTACCTCCCCTGGCTAGCCTAGCCCCCGCGCCCGAAAATATCGCCCCGCCGGCCATGGCGCCGCCGTGGCCATAGTTGCTACAGCCCGCGGATGTGCATGCCAACGTGCTCACCGTGCTCCCAGGAGCAGAACGCACGCACCATCTCCTCCCCTAGTGCACCACAACCCCGAACCCGCACAGACCCGAACTCCGGCGCCGCCGCGAGCTCGTTTCTGATGAGCTTCGGCCACCCCAGCTCCTACCACTTGCGTGGATGGATGCGGGCGTGCGCGGGCTATTTGCTGGTGGCATTCACGCGTCCTCCCGCCGTCTGTAGCGCGAGCCTGAGCAACTCCGACGAGTCTCCGCCGTTGTTTTGGTCGCCGCCGGCCAGTCTCCGGTGACTGCCAATGTGGCCACTTAGTTAGGAGCTAATTACACCACTAATCACCCCTAATAGCCACTGACAGTGGGCCCTAGCCCTGGACAAACCCCAGTCATCGCTGGTTTTGACCGGAGTTAGTCCATGTGTCACTGACGTGTGGACCCCACACGTCAGGTTTGACCCTGGCCGGTCAGTTGACCTGCTGACCTCAGCCTGACGTAGTGCTGACGCAATAAAGCCTTTCTGGAATTAAAATAAATCAGAAAAGGTTTAGAAATTCCAGAAAATGCTTTAAACTTCTAAAATTCATATAAAATCAACCGTAGCTCAGATGAAAATAATTTATATATGAAAAATGATCAGAAAAATATGAGGAATCTGTTTATGGCATTTCCATGCATGTTTGACCAAGTTAAACCTGCTGATCAGGTCAAATCAATCAAATGATAATTAAATAACCACATGTGGAGCTTGAATTTGAACCTTGGGTTCAAACCAACTTCATTTAATTGTGTTGCTAGTTGCATTAGCTCAATCCACAGCATATTGCCATGTCATGATCATGCATCATATTGTTGCATTGCATTGATTGTGTTCTTTTCCCTGTTTGTCGGTTTTGTCCCCTCTCAGTAGACGACGTTCCGACGATGAGTTCGATGACACCGATGAAGATCGTTACTATCTTCAGAAGTGCCAGGCAAGCAAACCCCCATTGAGCATCCCGTTACAATCCCACTCTCTTGCTCCTGCTCTCTTTTACTGCATTAGGACAACAACGTTTTGAACTGCTTTTGCTGCGGTAGCTGAACCCCCTTTCCTCTGCATGACCTGTCATTGCCACGGTAAATAGTTGAAACCCACTAGCATGAGTAGGAGTTGTTTGAGCCATGTTGTGCCTACTCATCCATGCTTGTATGTCATGCTTGCTATTGCTTAGAGTTGTGTCAGGTCTGATTCATCGGGGATGAATTGGAATGTGGTGAACATGTCCTACTGTGTGTGAGCTAAGTGTGTGAACACGATTTGGTAAAGGTAGCGGTGAGAGGCCATGTAGGAGTACATGGTGGGTTGTCTCACTGGAACCGTCTGTAAGAACTGAGTTCTGTGTAAGTTGTCCAATGACTAGTTACTACCACACATTGGGTTCCGGTAACTCGACCCCTCTCGACTTATTAATCAACTAGATCTTTGTCCAGGAGTTGCAACTAGTTTCTGGTGTTTGTAGGTAGTGCTAGTAGTCTACCAAGTGGCACCCGGTACAGGTGGGCTTGGGTCAGACTAGGTGCAGTGGCCCGGTGTACCAAGTGGCACCCGGATGGTGGGCTTGGGAACCCTGTACACATCGTTTGGGGCCGTGAGTGATACCCCGGCCGGATCTCCTTACGGATGGAATCCGAATAGGCGATAAACCTGGACGAGAGACTTGTGTGGTTAGTCAGGTCGTGGCTGACTCCCTCGCCAGGCTTCCACTTGAAGGTTGCCGAGATACACGACGTGTACATGGCGATAAGTGGCGAGAGCGTGTGTGAAGAAGTACACCCCTGCAGGGTTGACACGATCTATTCGAATAGCCGGGTCCGCGGTTATGGACTTCTTGGATGCTTACGTGGTACATAGACAAGTGAAAGTGGATACTCTAAAATACTCAAGACAAGTGTGAGTGCTACGGATGGCCTTCTCGTAGGTAGACGGGAATGGATCCATAGTGGTATATTGATTGGTGAATATGTGGACTCATGTGCGCCACCTCAAAAGAGTTACTTGCAGTCTTAGTTCAGGATAGCCACCGAGTCAAAGCTGGCTTGCTGCAGTCAAACTCCACCACCCCTTTGTTGATACTGATGCATATGTAGCTAGTTCTGATGTAAGTCTTGCTGAGTACCTTTGTACTCACGTTTGCTTATTTTATGTTTTTGCAGAGAGACTTCAGTCTCGCTAGTGGTTCTGCGTGGACTTCGACGTTTAGCTTGTTACCTCAGCTACGATCTTGTGCCCTTGGGAGGGTCTTGTAGATAGTCAGGCTTCTCAGCCTTTTTCATTTGTAGATGTCTGTACTCAGACATGTTATGCTTCTGTTGCCTGTATGCTCTGTATGTTGGGTCATGTGACCTCTGATTGTAATAAATTCTATGATGGCTCTTCTGGGCCTTTATCTATATGAGTTGTTGAGTTATGTTGTGATGCCATGTTGTACAACACATACTTGCATGTTATGCGTACGTGTAATGTGTATTGCTATGTGTGGGATCCGACACCTAGTTGTTTACCTTTGGTAGCCTATCTTACAGGGAAATGTCTCCTAGTGCTTCCACTGAGCCTTGGTAGCTTGCTACTGCTCTGGAACACTTAGGCTGGCCGGCATGTGTCCTTCTTCGTTCATGTGTCTGTCCCTTAGGGGAAATGTCATGCGTTGTTCCTTTAAGTCCTTGTAGCTTGCTGACTTGGGTTCATACGTTGATGACCGACACGTTCGTTGCTGGGTCATGTATGGCTGTCTCTGTAATTTAGCGCCACTTTTGGTTTATAACTAGTCATGTCGGCCCGGGTTCTCTGTCATATGGATGCTAGCGACACTTGTTGGAAATATGCCCTAGAGGCAATAATAAATTGGTTATTATTATATTTCCTTGTTCACGATAATCGTTTATTATCCATGCTAGAATTGTATTGATAGGAAACTCAGATACATGTGTGGATACATAGACAAACACCATGTCCCTAGTAAGCCTCTAGATGACTAGCTCGTTGATCAATAGGTGGTTACGGTTTCCTGACCATGGACATTGGATGTCGTTGATAACGGGATCACATCATTAGGAGAATGATGTGATGGACAAGACCCAATCCTAAGCCTAGCACAGATCGTGTAGTTCGTATGCTAAAGCTTTTCTATATGTCAAGTATCTTTTCCTTAGACCATGAGATTGTGCAACTCACGGATACCGTAGGAATGCTTTGGGTGTACCAAACGTCACAACGTAACTGGGTGGCTATAAAGGTGCACTACAAGTATCTCCGAAAGTGTCTGTTGAGTTGGCACGAATCGAGACTGGGATTTGTCACTCCGTGTGACGGAGAGGTATCTCTGGGCCCACTCGGTAGGACATCATCATAATGTGCACAATATGTGATCAAGGAGTTGATCACGGGATGATGTGTTACGGAACGAGTAAAGAGACTTGCCGGTAACGAGATTGAGCGAGGTATCGGTATACCGACGATCGAATCTCGGGTAAGTGCTATACCGATAGACAAAGGGAATCGTATACGGGATTGATTGAATCCTTGACATCGTGGTTCATCCGATGAGATCATCGTGGAACATGTGGGAGCCAACATGGGTATCCAGATCCCGCTGTTGGTTATTGACCGGAGAGTTGTCTCGGTCATGTCTACATGGTTCCCGAACCCGTAGGGTCTACACACTTAAGGTTCGATGACGCTAGGGTTATAGGGAAAGTATGTATGCGGTTACCGAATGTTGTTCGGAGTCCCGGATGAGATCCCGGACGTCACGAGGAGTTCCGGAATGGTCCGGAGGTAAAGATTCATATATGGGAAGTCCTGTTTTGGTCACCGGAAAAGTTTCGGGCGATATCGGTAATGTACCGGGACCACCGGGAGGGTCCCGGGGGTCCACCAGGTGGGGCCACCAACCCCAGGTGGCTGCGTGGGCTAAGTGTGGGAGGGGACCAGCCCCAAGGGGGCTGGTGCGCCCCCCCACCAAGTCCCAGGGCGCCCCAAGAGGGGAAGGGGGGCAAACCCTAATGCAGTTGGGCCCTAAGGCCCAATAGTGGTGCGCCTCCCCCTCTCTCCCCCTTTGGCCGCCCCCCCTAGATGGATCTAGGGCTGGCCGCACCCTAGGGGAGGGAAACCCTAAAGGGGGGCGCAGCCCTCCCTTCCCCCTATATATATGAGGGGTTTTGGGGCTGCTAGAGACACGAGAACATCTCCATCTTGGCGCAGCCCTACCCCTCTCCCTCCTCGTCTCCTGCAGCGCTTGGCGAAGCCCTGCTGGAGTCCCGCGCTCCTCCACCACCACCATGCCGTCGTGCTGCTGTTGGATGGAGTCTTCCCCAACCTCTCCCTCTCTCCTTGCTGGATCAAGGCGTGGGAGACGTCACCGGGCTGCACGTGTGTTGAACGCGGAGGCACCGTTGCTTCGGTGCTAGGATCTTCGGCGATCTGAATCGCGGCGAGTACGACTCCATCAACCGCGTTCTTGAACGCTTCCGCTTAGCGATCTACAAGGGTATGTGGATCCAACTTTCCTCTCGTAGATGCATCTCCTAGATTGATCTTGGTGAGCGTAGGAAAATTTTTGTTTCCCATGCAACGTTCCCCAACAGTGGCATCATGAGCTAGGTTCTTGCGTAGATGCTTTCTCGAGTAGAACACAAAAGGGTTTGTGGCGTTGATGTTTAAATTGCTGCCCTCCTTAGTCTTTCTTGATTCAGCGGTATTATGGGATGAAGCGGCCCGGACCAACTTTACATGTCCACGTACATGAGACCGGTTCCATCGACAGACATGTGACTTTTGTTGCATAAGATGGCTGGCGGGTGTCTGTCTCTCCTATCTTAGTTGAATCGGAATAGAACAAGGCGGTCCTTGTAGAAGGTTAAATAGCAACTTGAATATCACCGTTGTGGTTTTGCGTAGGTAAGAAGCGTTCTTGCTAGATACCCATAGCAGCCACGTAAAAACATGCAACAACAAATTAGAGGACGTCTAACTTGTTTTTGCAGGGTATGTATGTGATATGATATGGCCTATGACATGATGAGATATATTTGATGTATGAGATGATCATGTTGTAATAGTTAATATCGACTTGCATGTCGATGCATACGGCAACCGGCAGGAGCCATAGGGTTGTCTTTAATTTTTGTATGACCTGCGTGTCAATCATTAAGCGCTATGTAATGCTTTACTTTATCACTAAGCGGTAGCAATAGTAGTAAGAGCATGGTGGGCGCGCGACAACCCCGATGGCGACACGATGATGGAGATCATGATGATGGAGATCATGGTGTGGCGCCGGTGACGATGGAGATCATGCCGGTGCTTTGGAGATGGAGATCAAAAGCACGAGTTGATGGCCATATCATGTCACTTATGATTTGCATGTGATGTTAATCCTTTTATGCATCTTATTTTGCTTAGGTCGACGGTAGCATTATAAGATGATCCCTCACTAAAATTTCAAGATAAAATTGTGTTCCCCCCGAGTGTGCGCCGTTGCGAAGGTTCGTCGTTTCGAAGCACCACGTGATGATCGGGTGTGATAGACTCTACGTTCGCATACAACGGGTGCAAGCCAGTTTTGCACATGCAGAACACTCGGGTTAGACTTGACGAGCCTAGCATGTACAGACATGGCCTCGGAACACGGAAGACCGAAAGGTCGAGCATGAGTCATATAGTAGATATGATCAACATGAAGATGTTCACCATTGACACCACCTCATCTCACATGATGATCGGACTTGGGTTGGTGGATTTGGATCATGTCACGCTCGGATGACCAGAGGGATGTCAATTTGAGTGGGAGTTATAAGTAATTTGATTAGTTAAAACTCACTTATCATGAACAATAGTCTAAGATGTCTTTGCAAATCTTTTGATGTAGATGGCTCCCGCAGTAGCTCCCCTGAATTTTAATGCGTTCCTAGAGAAAACTAAGCTGAAAGATGATGGGAGCAACTTTGTGGACTGGCTCCGCAATCTGAGGATCATCCTCACAGCTGCCCAAAAGGTTTATGTCCTAAATGCACCGCTAGGTGAACCCCCCGCTCCGGCCTCTGTGGACGTTATGAACGCCTGGCAGTCGCGTGCGGATGACTACTCAGTAGTACAGTGTGCCATGTTGTATAGCTTGGAAGGAGGACTTCAAAGGCGTTTTGAACGTCATGGAGCATATGAGATGTTCCAGGTGTTGAAGTTCATCTTTGAGAAGAATGCCAAGATCGAGAGGTATGAGACCACCGATAAATTCTTTGCTTGCAAGATGGAGGAGAATTCGTCTGTCAGTGAGCACTTACTGAAGATGTCTGGGTACTATACCCGCATAGCTGATCTGGGACTTGTGTTCCCGGAGGAGGCTATCATTGACAGAATTCTCCAGTCACTCCCACCTAGCTACAAGAGCTTCGTGCAACATTATAACATGCAAGGGATGAACAAAACCATCGCCGAGCTGTTTGCGATGCTGAAAGTCGCTGAGTCAGACATCCAGAAGGAGTATCAAGTGTTGATGGTCAATAAAACTACCAGTTTCAAGAAGAATGGCAAGGGCAAGAAGGGTAACTCTAAGAAGGGTGGCAAGGCAGTTGCTCATCCAGTGAAGAAACCCAAGGCTGGGCCCAAGCCAGAGACTGAGTGTTTCTATTGCAAGGGGAACGGCCACTGGAAGCGGAACTGCCCCAAGTATCTGGCAGACAAGAAGGGGGCCAACAACAACAACAAGCAAGGTATATGTGATATACATGTTATTGATGTGTACCTTACCAACTCTCGTTGTAGTGCCTGGGTATTTGATACCGGTTCGGTTGCTCACATTTGCAACTCTAAACAGGAACTACGGAATAAACGGAGGCTGGCGAAGGACGAAGTGACGATGCGCGTGGGAAATGGTTCCAAGGTTGATGTGATCGCCGTCGGCACGCTCGCTCTTCGATTACCATCGGGATTAGTTATGAACCTGAATAATTGTTATTTAGTGCCTGCGTTGAGCATGAACATTATATCTGGATCTTGTTTGATGCGAGACGGTTACTCATTTAAATCAGAGAATAAAGGTTGTTCTATTTATATGGGTAATATCTTTTATGGTCATGCACCCGAAGTTAGGGGTTTATTCTTGTTGAATCTCGATAGTGATGATACACATGTTCATAACATTGATGCCAAAAGATGTAGAGTTGATAATGATAGTACCACTTTCTTGTGGCACTGCCGTCTGGGTCATATCGGCGTGAAACGCATGAGGAAGCTCCATGCTGATGGACTTTTAGAGTCTCTTGATTTTGAATCACTTGACACATGCGAGCCGTGCCTCATGGGCAAGATGACTAAGACCCCGTTTTCAGGAACAATGGAACGGGCAAGTGACTTATTGGAAATCATACATACTGATGTGTGTGGCCTGATGAGTGTCACGGCGCGCGGTGGATATCGTTATTTTCTCACCTTCACTGGCGACTTAAGTAGATATGGGTATATTTACTTGATGAAGCATAAGTCTGAAACGTTTGAAAAGTTCAAGCAATTTCAGAGTGAAGTTGAGAATCATCGTAACAAGAAGATCAAGTTCCTACGATCTGATCGAGGGGGAGAGTATCTGAGTTATGAGTTTGGCAATCACTTGAGAAAGTGTGGAATCGTTTCACAGTTGACGCCACCTGGAACACCACAGCGTAATGGTGTGTCCGAACGTCGTAATCGAACCCTATTAGATATGGTGCGTTCTATGATGTCTCTTGCCGATTTGCCACTATCGTTCTGGGGATATGCGTTAGAGACAGCTGCATTCACTTTAAATAGGGCTCCATCTAAGTCCGTTGAGACAACACCGTATGAACTATGGTTTGGTAAGAAACCTAAGTTGTCTTTTCTCAAAGTTTGGGGTTGCGATGCTTATGTCAAAAGGCTTCAGCCAGAAAAGCTCGAACCCAAAGCGGACAAATGTGTCTTCATAGGATACCCAAAAGAAACAGTTGGGTACACCTTCTATCTCAGATCCGAGGGCAAAGTGTTTGTCGCTAAGAACGGGTCCTTTCTCGAGAAAGAGTTTCTCTCGAAAGAATTGAGTGGGAGGAAGGTAGAACTTGATGAGGTTATGTAATGCCCAGGATGGAATTATACCTCCTACGTGTCGAGGCACGACTTAAAGGCATAAGTCCATCCTAGAATGATCTCAAGTTTGGTAATCTTTGCACAACTCATGTAAAAAGGGGAAAGTAAACTGAAAATAGTTGGCTTACAATCGCCACGTCACAGAATAACAGTACAAGTCTCAAGCATCATACAATAAGATCACTACAACCCTCTAAGGGCAAAACCAACTGTCAAAGTACCAAACTCAGATAAATAAACAACCACAGGCGGATCGGATCCTAGTAAGAGTCTCCACTACTGATCGTCCGGGTAGCGCACGTAGTAACGACTACGCTCCTCGTCGTACTCCCAATCCAGCTCGGTGCCATCACCTGGATAGCTCACGGCTGGACCTGCATCTGGTGTGTGAAGTAACTGTGAGCCACAGAGGACTCAGCAATCCCGTTCCCGGGTAACAGAACTATCAAAGCCTTTAGGTGAGGGAAAGGCTGAAGAAAGAAATGAGGTGAAGGAACAACAAAGAGTCTGCAGCAGCAACTAGCACTATCTTACGCAAGAGAGAGCGAGAAGAGAAGGCATACGGCGAGAAGTGATCACTAAGTGATCCTAGCTACAAGCTCACAAACATAACCCCTCCGTGTTCAACTCCCGAATCCCTATTCGGAAATTGACAGTCACGGAACACACGCTGGTAGTGTATTAGTATCATTGTGTCAAGTTATCTACAACCGGAATTAACAAGCTCCCATCTGCCACATAACCGCGGGCACGGCTTTCGAAAGTTCAATCCCTGCAGGGGTGTTCCAACTTGACCCATTACAAGCCCACGATCCGCGGAGTCGCAACTCCAAAGTGGGAAGACCCGAGTATCCTCGGAATCCCGTGCTCAAGTTAAACCGAACTAAGGTAAGGCTAATCCAGCAAATCCTCCCGGCGTGTCGACACCCTGATCGTAGCCGCGCGTATCTAGGTCTCAGGACACGACCGGATGGGCGATTCTACAGGTTTTTACCAAACCTCGAGTTTCCTTGAGGTGGCCCCGCAGACTCCCCGTTTCGGACCAACACTCATGTGGAGCACTGGCCCGGGGTTGTTGATTAAGAAAGAGGGTTAATTACTCCCTATGCATGTTTAGTTTGTTATTAGGCAAATAGTACCAATGTTGGGACTTGCTGGAAAAGACTTAGCACTTAGCGGTTTATCGAGGGGGTCCCATACACCCCAACCGTGTTAGGAACGCATAATCAAGGAACATAAAACCGGCTTATACGGATCCTAACGGCATGAGTGGAACAAAACACCAAGCAAAAGGCTTAGCCTTCCACCCTTGCCAATATATAGATGATTTCATTTAGAGCATTTATATAGTGTGATATAACCCAACCAAACTTCAACATGGAGCAAGCATCTTCACTTCACCTGCAACTAGCAACGCTATAAGAAGGGCTGAGCGAAGCGTACTTAGCCAAGCAATGGTTTGCATAGGTAGGGTGATTAAACATGGCAATTGGTTACAAGTAGGAGGCTGACAAGAAGAACATGGGCATCGAGGCAAAACTATAGATCGAGACTACTAGCAATAGGCAAAGATAGTAAAGTTATCGGGGTTCGGTTATCTTGCCTGAAGAGGAGAACTTCTCCAAGATTGCCAAGCCTCTTTCCAACCTCCTTCAGAAGAATGTCAAATACTTTTGGTCTCCCGAGTGTGAAGTGGCTTTCAAAACCCTCAAAGAGAAGCTTGTTTCCGCTCCAGTTCTGATTCCTCCAGATGAATCCAAGCCCTATGAAGTGTTCTGTGACGCTTCTCTTCAAGGTCTTGGTGGTGTGCTTATGCAAGAGAAGAGAATTGTGGCATACACTTCACGTCAGCTAAAGCCAGCTGAGAAGAACTATCCCACACATGATCTCGAGCTAGCAGCTGTGGTACATGCTCTGATTACGTGGAGACATCTGTTGTTGGGCAGAAAGGTCGACATCTTCACTGATCACAAGAGCTTGAAGTACATCTTCACACAGCCGCATCTGAACCTCCGCCAGACTCGTTGGGTCGAGATGATCCAAGAGTACAACCCCAGCATTGAGTACACTCCAGGCAAGGCAAATGTGATTGCAGATGCTTTGAGCAGAAAGGCATATTGCAACAGCCTTCTTATCAAGCCACACCAGCCTGAGCTTTGTGAAGCTTTCAGGAAGCTCAACCTTCAGGTTGTTCCGCAGGGTTTTCTTGCTAATCTCCAGATTGCTCCTACCTTGGAAGATCAAGTCCGTGAGGCCCAGCTCAGTGATACCATGGTGAAGAAGGTGAAACATGGCATTGCAAAGGGCACTCCAAAATATAAGTGCTTCCGTGTTGATGAGAGAGATACCTTGTTCTTCGAGGACAGACTCGTTGTTCCCAAAGGTGATCTCAGGAAGCTCATAATGGAAGAAGCTCATGACTCTCTCCTTTCCATTCATCCTGGCAGTTCCAAGATGTATCAAGACCTCAAGCAGTCTTACTGGTGGACACGCATGAAAAGGGAAATTGCCCAATTCGTGAACGAATGTGATGTTTGCAGAAGAGTGAAAGCAGAACATCAACGTCCAGCCGGTCTTCTCCAACCTCTTCCTATTCCTGAGTGGAAGTTCGACCACATTGAAATGGACTTCGTCACTGGCTTTCCTAAATCCAAGCGAGGCAATGATGCTATTTTTGTGGTGATTGACAAGCTTACCAAAGTCGCTCACTTTCTTCCAGTCAAAGAATCAATCAATGCAGCTCAACTTGCAGAGCTGTACACTTCCAGAATTGTGTCCCTACATGGCATTCCTCAAGTGATATCCTCAGACCGTGGCAGCTTGTTCACATCAAAGTTCTGGGACTCCTTTCAGTCCGCCATGGGCACGAAGATCAGATTCAGCACTGCCTTTCACCCTCAGACTAGTGGTCAAGTCGAGCGTGTGAATCAGATCCTTGAAGATATGCTAAGAGCCTGTGTCATCTCCTTCGGCATGAAATGGGAGGACTGTCTTCCATTTGCAGAATTCTCTTACAACAACAGCTTTCAAGCAAGTGCAGGCAAAGCACCGTTTGAAATTCTCTATGGCAGAAAGTGCCGTACCCCTCTCAACTGGTCTGAAACAGGTGAACGCCAACTTCTTGGCAATGATTTGATCTCAGAAGCCGAAGAAATGTGCAAAGTCATACGTGAGAATCTCAAGGCCGCTCAGTCGCGTCAGAAGAGTTACTATGACGGAAAGCATCGTGATTTGGCTTTCGACATCGGTGATCATGTCTATCTCCGAGTTTCTCCGATGAAAGGAACCCAGAGATTCGGTATCAAAGGAAAGCTTGCTCCTAGATACGTCGGGCCTTTCAAAATTCTTGGCATAAGAGGCGATCTAGCCTATCAGCTCGAGCTCCCTTCCAACTTTGCAAATGTTCATGATGTCTTCCATGTGTCTCAGCTTCGCAAATGCTTCAAGGCACCTGAGCGCATGATTCCGTTTGAGGAGATTGATCTTCAACAAGACCTTTCCTACCGAGAGCATCCAGTTGCAATTCTCGAAGAAACTGAACGCAAGACTCGCAACAAGACCATCAAGTTTCTGAAAGTCAAGTGGTCACATCACACAGACCGAGAAGCTACCTGGGAACGAGAAGATCATCTTCGTTCCGAGTACCCTTCCTTTTTCCAGTCCTAGATCTCGGGACGAGATCTTTTTGTAGTAGAGGAGAGTTTGTAATGCCCCGGATGTAATACTTTCCCTTTTGGGCTTATAATAAATCTCCGGCTTCATCTATTTCCATTTCGGGTTCTTTGTCTTTCGGGCTTTCGTCGTTTTTGTTGTGTGAGTGTGTGGCTTTCATTCATATCATGTAGACATGTGCATTGCATTGCTTTTGTGTTGTGGGTTGCATCCGGTTCGTGGCGTTTCTTCCCGTTGTCCGTTTCGTGTTCCGGAGCTCCCTCACGTGTCCGTGACGTCCCGTAGGCCTTCTTTGTTGTTCGGGCGTTTTTCGTTACCGGTGTGCCGCGAGGTTGTGTTGTGTGTTGTTGTTTTGTTGTGTGCAACCCGCCTCTCAAATCTCGTCTCGTTTGGACTCCGTTGACTTTTCCCTCCGTTGTACGTGTGGGTCCGAAGTGCCCTTACTTCGTGTCCCGGAAATACCCCTGCTGCAGTCTCTTTTCTCCGTCTGGGCCTTTTAAATCATCCCCGCGATCGGATCCGTTGGATCACGATCGGAGGGCTCCTAAACATCCCTAGTCCCCAAACCCTAGTCTAATTGCTATATATAGACCCTAGACTATGTTGGCATTCCCTTCTTCTTCCTCCCCTCTCTTTTCTTTTTTTTTCTTTCAGATCTCAGATCCAAATCACCTGTTCTTTGGGATCCCCGAGGATCCTTTCGATCCTTCAGATCGGCCGCCGCCAGCCGACCGGCTCGCTTCGATCCTGCCGCGAGTCAACG
>LR738710.1:121932437-121945834 GCA_902687465.1 Secale cereale | reverse complement strand
ATGAGATCCCGGACGTCACGAGGAGTTCCGGAATGGTCCGGAGGTAAAGATTCATATATGGGAAGTCCTGTTTTGGTCACCGGAAAAGTTTCGGGCGATATCGGTAATGTACCGGGACCACCGGGAGGGTCCCGGGGGTCCACCAGGTGGGGCCACCAACCCCAGGTGGCTGCGTGGGCTAAGTGTGGGAGGGGACCAGCCCCAAGGGGGCTGGTGCGCCCCCCCACCAAGTCCCAGGGCGCCCCAAGAGGGGAAGGGGGGCAAACCCTAATGCAGTTGGGCCCTAAGGCCCAATAGTGGTGCGCCTCCCCCTCTCTCCCCCTTTGGCCGCCCCCCCTAGATGGATCTAGGGCTGGCCGCACCCTAGGGGAGGGAAACCCTAAAGGGGGGCGCAGCCCTCCCTTCCCCCTATATATATGAGGGGTTTTGGGGCTGCTAGAGACACGAGAACATCTCCATCTTGGCGCAGCCCTACCCCTCTCCCTCCTCGTCTCCTGCAGCGCTTGGCGAAGCCCTGCTGGAGTCCCGCGCTCCTCCACCACCACCATGCCGTCGTGCTGCTGTTGGATGGAGTCTTCCCCAACCTCTCCCTCTCTCCTTGCTGGATCAAGGCGTGGGAGACGTCACCGGGCTGCACGTGTGTTGAACGCGGAGGCACCGTTGCTTCGGTGCTAGGATCTTCGGCGATCTGAATCGCGGCGAGTACGACTCCATCAACCGCGTTCTTGAACGCTTCCGCTTAGCGATCTACAAGGGTATGTGGATCCAACTTTCCTCTCGTAGATGCATCTCCTAGATTGATCTTGGTGAGCGTAGGAAAATTTTTGTTTCCCATGCAACGTTCCCCAACAACACTATCATATACGTGTGCCAAAATGCGCAAATGGTCCCGGGCCAGGTAAGGTGGCATGCGTGGGGATACCGTGCGTGAGGCCGTAAAGTGATATGATGTGTTACAGGCTAGACCTGTGTGACTTAGGATCGGGGTCCCGACACAAATATAAACCGTAATTTGAAAAGGACTTACCCAGGCATGGTCTTCAACACAGGGACCTGTGTAGCAGTTGACTCGCCAGATGAGGACAAGGGAGCCTCCTGATAGTTAGGATCAGACGGTTTAAGCGGTTTACGTATAAGCCCGGCCTTTGGATGATGAAGAGTTGGAAAAAGTAAAACCTCAGAGCGGCGCCTGCGAGCCGGAGTAAGAGGTATTCCGGAGAACTCCACTACATGGCCACTATGGCGCGTAGTCCGGCGCGCCTTATGCTGCTGCTTCTTCAAAAGAAATTTGGGGTCCAATTGAGCGTAAGGATGAGAAAAAGGGTATTTTTGAGACGCCCGGCGGATTTTGGGTGCCGGCGGTTCAGAATCTGAAGAGAGAGAGAGAGATTACCTCAACTTCCGCCGCTTTACTTCCTTCGGCCAGATCCTGCGGAGGAGCATTGTTAACATAAATTTGATAAAGGGAGATTACAATATATCAGGATCAACTCATACCTCGGAATCCGGATCATCTTCCTCAGGACGTGAACCAGAGGGGGCAGCCGCCTTCTTCTTCTTGACGACATACGTCTTCCGGCGTGGTTGTTTGCCCGGTTTGTCTTGAGGTTTCCTCTTCCAGAAGGGGTCGTTAGCCTGTGCAAAAGAAAGAAAATAAATAGAAGATATTTGATATGGACGGTTTAGAGCAACCAGAAAAGATCAGAAAGAACTTACTGCTAGCGATTTATTGTTTTCATAAAATGGAGCTAAGTCGGTCCGGCTGCACTCCTCCAGAGAGATGTTGAGCATTTTCTTTGCGGATTCGACAACTTCTTCTTCAGGAAGTATTACATCAATATGGTGCAGTGGATCATCCGGTTTACCAGTGTACTCACACATCAGGCCTGAGCGCCGGCTCAGTGGAAGGATGCTCCAGGCAAGCCAACAACAAACAAAGTCTACTCCAGTTAAGCCATTGGCCATGAATGCTCTAAGCTTGGACAGTTGAGGGGCAAACCGGGCATGGTCTGGAGCACTGAGGCGCTGCGGCAGGGGATGATCTTCAGGTAGGCGATATGCGCGGTAACTCGGCAGTGGGTTTTCCCCTTCAGGTGAGGTATCTATGCAATAGAACCACGATTGATTCCATTCCTTGGGGTGTGTGTGAAGGGCAGCATGAGGAAAGGTCACATCCTTTCTCTTTTGAATGATGACGCCACCCAATTCTTGATGCGGCCCGTCAGAAAATTCAGTCCGCCGGTTTAAGTGGAAAAAGTCTCTGAACAGATCCACTGAAGGTTCTTCTTGAAGATATGCTTCTGAGAAGACTTGAAAATTGCAGACATTTGATATAGAATTGGGACCTATGTCCTGAGGATGGAGCTGAAAAGCGGCTAGTACATCCCAGAAGAATTTTGAACCGGGAGGACTAAAACCCCGGGCTAGGTGATCGAAGAAAACGATGACTTCTCCTTCTTTAGGGGTAGGGGGACACTCATCTCCTGGGGCTCGCCATTTCAGAACCGCTTTGGGGCCCAGAAGACCAATTGAAGCGGTGTTGGTTAAATCATCTTCCGTAATGCGGGAAGGAGCCCAGTTGCAACAAACGAACTGCTTGGCAGTCATCTCGACTAAAGGAAACGCTGAAAGATACAGTGCAAAATCCGGATTACTAAGTACTGAAGCATAAACCGGAGCGTAACATCAAATTATATCGACGGTTTAGACAAGGGACTAATGGCATTGACAACCCGGAAGCAGTGAAGCGAGCAGCTACCTGTTTATGATAACAGGAAAAGAGGAGGCTAAACCGTCGGGCTTATGACTAATTCTTTACAAGAAGAGCATGCGATTGGTTAAACCGGTGAGTAACTTACAGATCTACAAGACGAAGAAACAGGTTTCTACAGAAGGCTAAAGTAAAAATGGATCTGAGACGTAAGAAAAAGATGAAATATATGCAAGTCTTATATAGGAAGAACCACGAAGGGTTTCTACAGACCAAATGAAGCTAAGGTTTGAATCTAAGGTTTGAACCACGGAGCAGGAGCGCACTCAAAACGAATCCAAGGTTTGAATCTACTGCAAGTGTAACCTACAGGGATGAACAACAAGCTTCCAGGTTTCATGGCGGAAGCCATGGAGGAACCCTAGATTGGGAGCGACAGTAAGGAAGAAGGAATACCAGTGAGGAAGTGGACGGCGGTGAGTTACTCTGGACACGACTCAGGGTGATGCAGCGGCCTGGCTCGACGACGGTGACGGGCTCGAAGTGCGGCGGCGGAGCTTCAAGCGATGGAGGAAGACGAAGGCAGAAGAGAGAAAAGAGACAGACCCTAGCAGTATTTATAAGCCGAAGAGGTGAAACGACAAGCGCGAGAATCGAGGAGGTTAGAGATTGGATAAAGATTACTCTGTCGCCTCAATTTTCGGGATAGCATTTAACAAAAGTAACAAAATAGAGATGAGCAATAAATGCGGAGGTGATGTCATGATGGATCAAGATGATTCCACGAGATGACGTCATGGCCGGTTTACGAAGCAGATGAGTCCCAGAGAAGAAATTCATGCAAAGACGTAGAAGACTGACATGAACAAGTTGAAATCAATCTCGGGCCTAATGTAATGCCCCGGATGTAATACTTTCCCTTTTGGGCTTATAATAAATCTCCGGCTTCATCTATTTCCATTTCGGGTTCTTTGTCTTTCGGGCTTTCGTCGTTTTTGTTGTGTGAGTGTGTGGCTTTCATTCATATCATGTAGACATGTGCATTGCATTGCTTTTGTGTTGTGGGTTGCATCCGGTTCGTGGCGTTTCTTCTCGTTGTCCGTTTCGTGTTCCGGAGCTCCCTCACGTGTCCGTGACGTCCCGTAGGCCTTCTTTGTTGTTCGGGCGTTTTTCGTTACCGGTGTGCCGCGAGGTTGTGTTGTGTGTTGTTGTTTTGTTGTGTGCAACCCGCCTCTCAAATCTCGTCTCGTTTGGACTCCGTTGACTTTTCCCTCCGTTGTACGTGTGGGTCCGAAGTGCCCTTACTTCGTGTCCCGGAAATACCCCTGCTGCAGTCTCTTTTCTCCGTCTGGGCCTTTTAAATCATCCCCGCGATCGGATCCGTTGGATCACGATCGGAGGGCTCCTAAACATCCCTAGTCCCCAAACCCTAGTCTAATTGCTATATATAGACCCTAGACTATGTTGGCATTCCCTTCTTCTTCCTCCCCTCTCTTTTCTTTTTTTTTCTTTCAGATCTCAGATCCAAATCACCTGTTCTTTGGGATCCCCGAGGATCCTTTCGATCCTTCAGATCGGCCGCCGCCAGCCGACCGGCTCGCTTCGATCCTGCCGCGAGTCAACGCCCGCGTCGCCACTTCGCTTCGGTCGCCCCAGGCCTCGACCGGCTCCGCACAGCCAGGCCGATCGGCCCAGCCCCAGCCTCGCCGTGCCGGTTTTTGGTCTGGGGGGGACCAGATCATCGGGCCTCCGCCTGGATCCGCGGCCCGTACGCCTTCAGTCGCCACCTTGGGCTTTTCCCCCTCCGCGGCCCGTTCACCGCTCGTCCAGCGCCGCCGCCCCGTTCGGCCCTCTCCCTCGCCGTCGGCTCGGGCCTGGGACCAGCCGCAGCCGCGTCGCCACCCCAGGTCCCGCGCGGGCCGGGCCTCCGCCCCGCGGTGGGCCGCTCCCCGCGCCGCCGCAGGCCGCCCACCGACCGGGCCGCCTTCCTCCACCAGCTTCGGGCCGCCGCACGCCGGATCGGGCCCCGGGCCGCACTGTTCCTCCAGGCCTTCTCCCGCCGCACTGTAGATCCGAGGCCCAGTACTGTTCATCCGCATCTCCAGATCTGCTAGAGGTTGACCTAGATCCACTAAGTCTCTGTTTTTCTCTGTTCTGATATGCTAACTTTGACCTGCTGTATCTTTTTACCTGCTGCTCCGTTTTGAGCGTGTGATATGTCCAGATGTTCGTGGAGATGCCCTCTACGCTTTACCTGTTGTTGTCATGCATGTTAGATGTCATTTAGGGGCTTGTTTTGCTATTGCAAGAGTGTATGATGATATAAACTGCTGCTATGTGTTATTTTCATGCCACCTTTGACATGTGGTATCTTTTAGCTCGTTTGTCCAAACGAAGCAAATGACATGTCCACGTGTTCGTCTTGTCACGAACTACGTGTTGCTTGTGATAGGTTGCATGGTAGATGTATTGTTTCCTTGTTATCATCCTTGCAAGATGCCATGTTCATATGTTGTGTTTTTACTTGTTATGAAATGCCATGTTGTTGAGCTTGTTGCAATCGGTGTGTTCACCACATTGA
This sequence comes from Secale cereale, assembly GCA_902687465.1. Lineage (NCBI taxonomy): Eukaryota > Viridiplantae > Streptophyta > Magnoliopsida > Poales > Poaceae > Secale > Secale cereale. The sequence goes on along the minus strand of LR738710.1, from coordinate 121,940,543 downwards.
TGCATGCTTGTGTGTTTCGGGATCACCGTCATATGTATTTTGATGAGGTGCTTACCCTTTGCCATGTTTAGTTTCGAGGTGTCTTAAACATGCTCTTTTTGATGCTATGATGATGTTGCTGTTTTAGGACTTAGTGAAATTTCACTAAGTCTGAAATCTGTAACGTTCCGATGCCATGTTCGTGTGATGTTGTAGGACAAAGCATGATAGTTTTGGGGTGGTTTTTGATTGTTCCATGAAGTATATATTGTTGTCTTTCCATCCATGTCCTCACATGTCCATTTGAGGTGCTGTAGCATGTTTATCTTTTGCTCCAAACTTTCAATAAAATTCTGCTGCCAGAATTTTATTTCAAAGTTCAATATGTCCAAGATCATTGCTATTGATCCGTGACTCCGTTTGGGGTGCACTTTGGACCTAGTTGCTGTACATTATATCTAGTTTATGTTCAAGTCCTTTGCCATGCCTTTTGGGTGCTGTAGATTAATTATTTTGAGCTCCCAAGATGCCATGTTGCTGTAATTTGCAGTTTTCGCTCAAATCTTGTTTCGGGCATAACTTTTAGCCCGTAACTCCGATTTCAGCGATCTTTATATCAAACTTGGGTGTTTTTCTGTGTAGATTATTAATATCAGCTTGTTATCTTGTTTTGAGGTGTTTTGCTTGAGTGATGTTTTCCGTGCTCCATGTGCATCTCTAGTGCATCCATCATGCATACATGTTTTTCGAGTGCGCATTGCATTTTGTTGATTGGTGCTTGGTGTGTTTGTCTTATTTAGACCCGGAAGCTGAGAACGAGTTTTCCAACGAGGTTGAGCACGAGGTTTCCAACGAGTTTGAGCAAGAGGACCCTTCTTTCGATCCGAACTTCTTCTCTTCAGGCAAGATGACCGAACCCCGATAACTTTACTATCTTCGCCTTTTTGCTAGTAGTCTCGATCTATAGTTTTGCCTCGATGCCCATGTTCTTCTTGTCAGCCTCCTACTTGTAACCAATTGCCATGTTAACCACCCTACCTACGCAAACCGTTGCTTGGCTAAGTACGCTTCGCTCAGCCCTTCTTATAGCATTGCTAGTTGCAGGTGAAGTGAAGATGCTTGCTCCATGTTGAAGTTTGGTTGGGTTATATCACACTATATAAATGCTTTATTTGAAATCACCATATATATTGGCAAGGGTGGAAGGCTAAGCCTTTTGCTTGGTGTTTTGTTCCACTCATGCCGTTAGGATCCGTATAAGCCGGTTTTATGTTCCTTGATTATGCGTTCCTAACACGGTTGGGGTGTATGGGACCCCCTCGATAAACCGCTAAGTGCTAAGTCTTTTCCAGCAAGTCCCAACTTTGGTACTATTTGCCTAATAACAAACTAAACATGCATAAGGGAGTAATTAACCCTCTTTCTTAATCAACAACCCCGGGCCAGTGCTCCACATGAGTGTTGGTCCGAAACGGGGGTTACGCGGGGCCACCTCGAGGAAACTCAAGGTTTGGTAAAAACCTGTGGGATCACCCATCCGGTCGTGGCCTGAGACGAGATACGCGCGGCTACTATCAGGGTGTCGGCACGCCGGGAGGATTTGCTGGATTAGCCTTACCTTAGCTCGGTATATCTTGAGCACGGGATTCCGAGGATACTCGGGTCTTCCCACTTTGGAGTTGCGACTCCGCGGATCGTGGGCTTGTAATGGGTCAAGTTGGAACACCCCTGCAGGGTTTGAACTTTCGAAAGCCGTGCCCGCGGTTATGTGGCAGATGGGAGCTTGTTAATTCCGGTTGTAGATAACTTGACACAATGATACTAATACACTACCAGCGTGTGTTCCGTGACTGTCAATTTCCGAATAGGGATTCGGGAGTTGAACACGGAGGGGTTATGTTTGTGAGCTTGTAGCTAGGATCACTTAGTGATCGCTTCTCGCCGTATGCCTTCTCTTCTCGCTCTCTCTTGCGTAAGTTAGTGCTAGTTGCTGCTGCAGACTCTTTGTTGCTCCTTCACCTCATTTCTTTCTTCAGCCTTTTCCCTCTCCTAAAGGCTTAAATAGTTCTGTTACCCGGGAACGGGATTGCTGAGTCCTCTGTGGCTCACAGTTACTTCACACACCAGATGCAGGTCCAGCCGTGAGCTATCCAGGTGATGGCACCGAGCTGGATTGGGAGTACGACGAGGAGCGTAGTCGTTACTACGTGCGCTACCCGGACGATCAGTAGTGGAGACTCTTACTAGGATTCGATCCGCCTGTGGTTGTTTATTTATCTGAGTTTGGTACTTTGACATTTGGCTTTTGCCCTTAGAGGGTTGTAGTGATCTTATTGTATGATGTTTGAGACTTGTACTGTTATTCTGTGACGTGGCGATTGTAAGCCAACTATTTTCAGTTTACTTTCCCCCTTTTACATGAGTTGTGCAAAGATTACCAAACTTGAGATCATTCTAGGATGGACTTATGCCTTTAAGTCGTGCCTCGACACGTAGGAGGTATAATTCCATCCTGGGCATTACACCTAATGTCAGGGATATTACTAGCAGGTATAAACCGGCTAAGAAGATGCGGATTACTCTAACATAGATGTGTTATCATAAGCCCAGTAGGCTATGAGTCAGAGGTTACGGCCCGTAGAGGCTTAGGGCCCTTATGTAAAGCTTACGGTTTATGAACCGTCATATCATGTAACTTGAGGTATAAGGTAGGAAGAATAGAGACCGAGGCGGATACGATTATGAACCAGCCTCGGGACTCTGTAAACCGGACCGGGCGTCGCCTCCTATATAAAGGGACGACCCGGCGACGGTTCAAGGGCAGGCAACAACCCGTCGAGACACAGGCAAGCAATCCGCTCCCTGTTCATAGACGCCCAAGCAATACCAAACCAAACTAGACGTAGGCTTTTACCTTCATCGAAGGGGCCGAACTAGTATAAACCCTCTGTGTTCTTTGTGTGCTTTAACCTCTTCAAGCTAACCCGCGCGATGGCTTCACACCTAAGTCCTCTAAACCGGACATCTGCCGTGCCAATTCCACGACATAGGGTTTCTTGTTTCCGCCTCTAACCTCCGTCGCCTCCGCTTCACCATTCGCCATTTTCGTAGATCTCCTCCTCCCCCCTCTCCCGCTCCTTTGCGGTCGTGTTGTCCATGGATCGGTCATGTGGCTCGTCGAGTGAGGCCATCACCAGACTGAAGCGTCGGCGTGAGGGACCGGTGGATGGGGCTACAGATCTAGAGCTCGAGACGGCTCTTCGCTCCAAGCTTAAGGTGGGCCAGGCGGCGCATGAGCAGGTGGCTCATAAGCGCGAGGCCCGGGCGGCGGGGCCCCAGTGATTCCAACGCGATGAGCAAGCCCACTTTGCGGCGACCTCGGTGGCGGCTTCGGGCCCGGAGGTGCCCGGATCTGTTGACTCTGGTGGGGATTCGTGGGAGGACGCAGCAGCGGCGGCTGGGACCCTGGGCTCCAGCTCTGGCTCCGCTCCCTGCCCCTCCTTCTCCTCCTCCCCGGGGCCGCTGGCTCTGGCTCGTGGCGTCGACCGGGCGCCGGGTTCCTCCTCGAGGTTCAGTTTGTCGCCTAATGCCTCGCGGCGGTCCTGCTTCTGGCTCTTTTGGGCGTCGCCCCTCCCTCTGCCCCTGCCGCGTCCTCGGCTGGCCAGGGGGACGAGATCCTTCCTCCCCCCTCACCCATTAGCTCGTCCTCCTCCTATTAACTAGCCCTCTAATCCCAACCCTAACCTCACCTACTTCGCCCGCCACCAGCCAGGTCACTTCCAGTCTCGATGCTTCAATCCTCCTTTCTGCCTCATCTGTACGGAGGAGGGAAACCTTACCATGAACTGCAAAACTTCCGTAATCATGCTTCTTTTGTTCACTATGGTCGCGGCCTCCCTGAATGTTCCTTCTTCGCTCTAGATACCGAGATCCCATGGGTGGCTGTTGCCCCTGCTCTGTCCAACGCCGCCATCATTACTATCAAAGACCACAAGATCTCTTCCCAGACTCTTCTTGATGAACTGCAAACTATGGGACGACGGGTGTTGGGACTGGCAGATCCGTCAGCTTTCTCATTTCGAGTTCGCGGCTGATTTTCCTTCCAAGGGTAGCCTCAAGATGATATCTTCTTGTACTGGTTTCACTCTCCCTCTTAACCAACTGGTTGTCTCTGTCAAAGCCGCGTCGAATGGATCCAAGGAAATTACCCTGCTTTCCGATGTGTGGGTTCTGGTTGATGACGTCCCTCCTACCTTGCGCTCTTCCGAGTTTGTGATGGCCTTTGGTGTGTTGATTGGCAAGCCTATCATGGTCGATCCTGAATCTCTTCAAGTCTTTGGTCCCGTCCGTCTCAGAATTAGGTGTTCTGATCCTCTCTGTGTCCATGGTGTTGTCGATGTCTTCCCCTCGGCTGATGGTTTCCGTCTTCGCGTCCGCGTCAAGGGCAGGGCAAACCCCCAAGCTCCTCCCCCTCCCCGCACCCAGACCTTCTCCTTCTGACCAGCACGGGGGGGATGGCGATGGTGCACCCAACCCGAGCGGGGGCTCCAATCTTCACTTCACGAACTCGGAGTGGGATGGCATGGGCTCTGATTCCCGCGAGCTCTTCAAGGATAATACCCCGCTGGAGAAGTCTCTGAAGGGCACGGTTGGGGCCAAGGAGGCGGCGATGGCGGCCGTAGTGGCCTGTATCCCGATGGGTACGCTGGCCTTGGGTGTCTCCACTACAAGAAATATGTCAACTTGTGACCACCACTATTGGTCACTGAATGGTCACAAATTTCCATTTGTGACCTTTTTGTGACCAAAAACATAAGGTCAAAAGCTGGCCGTCATAAACTGACATTAGCGACCTTCTCTGTGAGAAGGTCATAGACGTTTATGACCAAAATATGCCTACTGTCGTGTTTTGGTCACTATCAGCCTCCCCAGACCACGTAGGCATCCAGCGTGGCAAGCTGATGTAGCACAAGAATCAGCCCGGTCCAATTGGCTGTTCTACATGGGCCTAGCCCAACAATTCGGCCTTTTATATATTTTCCCTATTAATTCTGGATAGCCACATGGGCCAGGCCCAACATTATAGCCTTTTTATTTTTGGGCCAGGCCTTTTTTCTCAACAATTTTTATTTTTCTTCTTTTATATAAAAAGGGGTCCACTTGTCACATGGATCCCACCTGACACGGTCATATTATTCATATTTCAATTTAACAGTAAATAAAAAACCATTTTATTTGGCAGTTGGTCCCACCAATCAGATTGGTCCCACTTGTCATGCTTATCTCAAAATTGATCTGATACATCAAAAATTTCGAAATTTGTTAAACAATCTTAACTTGGACCCACCCTCTTGTCAGATTTCCATTTCACATGTATTCAAATCACATACACAATAATTATTTCGAACAGACTACAACACATAATTCATCCAAAACGAAATTTGTCCAAAACAGCACTACATTAGGCTATTACAATTGTTACAATATACTACAACCTAGATATGCCTACAATAACAACACATAATATGCTAGTTGTTGCTGGTATGCTTCACAGCTTCAAACTTGCATTTGCACTTCACCTGTGCAAAAAATAAGAATGAACATATAAGAATAAGAATGTGTTCAGAACATCAAACAGTAACCAATTAGGGATCCAATAACTTATAAGCAAGAATTTATAGCAAATGCCATGTACATAAATATTATGACTAACACTAACCAGTATGTGTTCATGGAGTTGCACATGGAGTGACATGTGCAACTCTAACTAAACTGATCATAGAAATGAAAAGAACTGTAAGAACGAGTTCATTCAGAATCCAGGCATGTCAAATTTTAAGCACCATCATAAAAGAAATAGCAAACGAGACCATGATCATCTTGCATCAGAATTTATGGTTCTAGCAAAACAGTAAGGAGGCGGAGATACATGTATAGTGTTCTGCTCTCTAGTGAGTAAGAGCTATGATATTTTCCTACAAGTACTTTCTTATTTTATTAATTAGTGATATAGTGTTCTGCTCTCTAGTTCTATCTACTCACCCCATTCACATGCAACATAAGAAACTAGTGTAGAACGTCATCTTAACCACATTCGTAGCAATGGAAGCATGGATACTTTTTCTGTACAATTTCAGTTCCTTAACCTTCCTCTCCTCTTGAAAGCAGTCTACAAGATAATTGAGAAAGAAATGAGCGCCAAAATACTTCAAACCATATAATTTCTTTCTAAGCTCATAAATTGTTTATTCAAAATAAAGAAGACTTGTTTTGCCGTGTGATTTTAATGCCAGTTATACGAGACGTTAAATTTCACCAGCAATCCAAAGTGATCGGAAGCAGCAACACAAAATTTTCACGTAGATGATACATGCCATAGTAGTAGCAGCACATAATTTTAGCTCGCAAGCACATTATAGCAGGTAGGGAACTGGGAAGATGAACTAATTTAGATGCCAATTAATAACATCCAGAAACACCTCATGCAATGGTAATACACTTATCAGCCACTTGGACACTGACACATGCATTTCCATAAACAGTTAATGTTGACAATTAAGTAGTGTAATACAAAGGGCAATTAGACAAGTCCAAACCTTAACAAAAGGTGTCAGATGGTCCTGTGCGTGCATGTCCTTGAAACCTCCATGCTTGAGCTTGCATATTAGTACAGTGGGCACTGCAACTGAACGACAAATAAGAGGCGATAAGCATAAATAACTCATCCATCTACGGTGACATATTCATTCTGCAATTTCCAGGATCTATCCTCTACACAATTTGCACAACGACCAGTAATTATGAGCTACCTACTGGCAAAGTATAAGACCTGCGGGAGGCGGCCTATGGTCCTCGAGCCTGCAGTGGCAGAACCACATCTGCAGCTGCCTGTCCGCGAGCCCCAGCTTGGCGGACAGCTCCACCCGCTTGTGTAGGTCTGCTAGAGGACCTCCAGCTGGTAGGGCATCTTCATGACGTGCCTCGCCGTGGGCTTGCCGCTGGATCTACACACCCCGCCTAGTGACAGAAACAACAAAGTGTGCAATCAGTTTTTATATGCAAGCACATCTTCAGTCTGCAACAGAAATTGTTCTACAAATTGTGTTTAGACCATTCTGCAATAAATTGCAAACACTGGATATTAAATAAACAACATCTTGAAAAGACTTTTTCTAGTGCATTTTGTGCATTACCTACTCCAGCACCAAAGAGGGATAAGCTATAGTTTGCAGGCAACACTAACACTTAATAATAAGAAAACATGTCATGGTTGGTGGTGTGACTTGAACCATGGCGTAAAACTAGGATTTCGCACAAAGTTACACAAGCATTACCGACGCCATGACGTAAGCACCACATCAGGTCAGGCCAGGCTGACAAGGACCATTACAAATTTGAAATGAAAATAGCCACTTAACAAAAGACTTTGGCTGCACATTTCTCTCTGCTGGGTTTTTTCACAGGCGATCCTAAATGAACCGACACGGAATAACCACGGTGGGTACTGGATAACTCTCAGATACAGATTACCGAAATCACAGAGCCTGGGAGCTACCCAGATTAATTCAGCAAAAATGAAGTACCCGAATTACACACTAGTATCCGAGGAGCAGCCATGGGGGCCTCGCCGCTGTCTGACAGCAGCCCGGGACCGGAAGCCACCCGTGATAAGTAAGTAACAAACGGCAGGAGCTAGCGTGGAGGCACAATGGGCAGACAAAACCGGGGGATGGACGAGTAACCGCGTACGGAAACCGGGAGCAGCCGCCGAGCAGCAACAGACACCCACCCAAGGCGGATCTGCGCGGGGGCGAGCGTGGCGCAGGAACCGATCGAGCTTCGGCCAAGAAGCGGCAGCCCAGTAGCGGATCAGAGCGTTCACCCGCGCACGGAGACAAGAAGCGGGCCGGAGAACGCGGTGAAGCGCCCGGGTTCCCGCCGGATCCGGCGCCTCGTGGCCGGATCTCGGGCCGGCCGGAGGCGCGTGCACAGCAAGATCTAGCTACTCCTACTAAGATAGGGAGAGCGGTGGAGCGAGAGAGAGGTCGGTTACCGTGGAGGGCGAGCTCGTCGGAGGAGGCCGAGGCGGGCTCGGGGCAGGCGACGGGAGGGGAGGGGAGGGGAGAT
>LR738710.1:121871613-121932266 GCA_902687465.1 Secale cereale | reverse complement strand
GGGAGATGCGATCGGGGGTGGGAGGGAGGAAGGTGGTGGTGGTGGGGAGGTGCTATAACGGGGGCCACGGGATGGATTTGGATTTGTGCGCGGTGGGAGAGGAGGAGGAGGAGGGACACGGCGGCGGGGCTGAGGTTGGGGAGATGAGGAGGTCATCGGCGGCGGGGATGGGGGGAGGCCGGCGGCGGGGTAGGGGTTGGGATGGCAGAGAGCGAGGTTTGAGATCTGGGAGGAGGTGGCGGCGGCGAGGAGGTGAGGGAGGTGAGTGCGAGTGCGGGTTAGGGTTTGGGCTGCGGGTTTTCTGTTTCTTTTTTCTTTTTTTCTTCTTCTTTTCAGTAGATAGATGGCTGGATGGAGAGGTGGGGAGTTGGACGGATGGATGGACGCCATGTCATCGATCCGTGTGACAACCAAACCCACCAATAAGAATAGAGCACATATAATTGTGTTTTTCCTTTTGTTTTCTATCTACGTTTTCACATGAAAAATAAAAAAAAATGATCTCTTATTGTGCACAAGGATGCAACTTGAAATGGGAAACAAACTTGGCTAAGAAAGTTTTAATTTTCTTTGGACGAAAAATTCATTTTCTATTTTGACCGCATTTTGAAACGGGCATAAAAATTCAAAACAAATCAAAAAATTGGAAAACCTTCGCATTGTGTCATAATATGTGACCAAGTTATCATAAAAAATAATAAACTTGTAATACAGTAATTATTTTAAAAAAGTGTTCTCAGAAATGAGCTATCATGTGTGGAGATCAATGGCTTTCAAGCCAAATGATCAATCTTATGGCCACATTCATGGCATAGTTTGTTGAAATGATCTCATGTTGTGCACAAGGGTGCATCTTGGAATGGCACACAATGTTGCCTAAGGAAGTTTTCATTTTCTTTGGACGAAAAATTCATTTTCCATTTTTCGAGTGCCCAAAAGGAGGTTTTTTTGTGAAGGACCTACCATATATTTATTGCCAATTTGTACCAAATCAATTTTCTAAAATACTAGGACATATTTAATGCACAACTGACAAAATGGTTGGGTGTAAAAAGTTTTGATCCACCTCTCGTGAAAAAGACAAATTTCTATCGATTCAGTTGGAAGCGGGTCAAATTTGAACTGCAGCTGCCTTGTAGTTTGCTATTTATTTTTTCCGAAAATCATTTCTAGGTACATAAGTATCCATTTAATCAGAGAAACACAAAAAAAACCAAGATTCAACCACTAGCTAGGAACGGTCATTCCCGCCGTTTTGATCGCATTTTAAAACGGGCATAAAAAATTCAAAAACAATCAAAAAATTGGAACACCTTCGCATTATGTCATTATATATGACCAAGTTACCAGGAAAAATAATAAACTTGTAATACGGCAATTATTTTAAAAAAATGTTCTCAGAAATGAGCTATCATGCATGAAGATTCATAGCTTTCAAGCCAAATGATCAATCCTATGGCCACATTCATGGCATAGTTTGTTCAAATGATCTCATATTGTGCACAAGGGTGCATCTTGGAATGGCAAACAATATTGCCTAAGGAAGTTTTCATTTTCCTTGGACGAAAAATTCATTTTCCATTTTTCGAGTGCCCAAAAGGAGGTTTTTTTGTGAAGGACCTACCATATATTTATTTCCAATTTGTACAAATCAATTTTCTAAAATACTAGGACATATTTAATGCACAATTGACAAAATGGTTGGGTGTAAAAAGTTTTGATCCACTTCTCGTGAAAAAGACAAATTTCCATCGATTCAGATGGAAGCGGGTCAAATTTGAACTGCAGCTGCCTTGTAGTTTGCTATTTATTTTTTCCAAAAATCATTTCTAGGTACATAAGTATCTATTTAATCAGAGAAACACCAAAAAAAATAACAAGATTCAACCACTAGCTAGGAACGGTAATTCCCGTCGTTTTGACCGCATTTTGAAACGGGCATAAAAAATTCAAAAAAATCAAAAAATTGGAAAACCTTCGCATTGTATCATTATATATGACCAAGTTACCAGGAAAAATAATAAAATTGTAATACGACAATTATTTTTAAAAAGTGTTCTCAGAAATGAGCTATCATGCGTGAAGATTCATGGCTTTCAAGCCAAATGATCAATCCTATGGCCACATTCATGGCATAGTTTGTTCAAATGATCTCATATTATGCACAAGGGTGCATCTTGGAATGCCAAACAATATTGCCTAAGGAAGTTTTCATTTTCTTTGGACAAAAAATTCATTTTCCATTTTTCGAGTGCCCACAAGGAGGTTTTTTTTGTGAAGGACCTCCCAAATAATTGTTGCAAAATTGGACCAAATCAATTTTCTAAAATACTAGGACATATTTAATGCACATTTGAAAAAATGGTTGGGTGTAAAAAGTTTTGATCCACCTCTTGTGAAAAAGACTAATTTCTGTCGATTCAGCTGGAAGCGGGTCAAATTTGAACTGCAGCTGCCTCATAGTTTGCTATTTATTTTTTCCAAAAATCATTTCTAGTTACATAAGTACCTATTTAATCATAAATACATGGTTTGGAGGCGATACGTCGAGGTTTGGGCGGTGGTCGAGGGCCCCAACTCTAGAGCGCCTAAACTCGCATGCTCGCCGCGTGGTCACCGCGTGATTGTTGCGTTGCCATGTGTTCTAGGAGGCCTAGGCATGTCTAGTGGGTTGGGCACTCCCCGGGTAGGTGCTAGGAAGAAAATTACAATATAAGATTCTCACGAGGAGACCGATCGATGCTCAAACATGAATTAGCAGCCAAGTGTTTGTTTAGCGATACGGGAAATGCACATGGCTAATGGGCGCGAGTTTTGGTTCAGGATGATCAGTTACTAAGAAGACCATATTCACAAATTTTTAGCTCAAAAGGAGGAGTCTAGGTGGTACTTGCTTTGCAAAGTACCACACTGGACATAAATACGAATGTTGAAGCAGGGCTCAAAATAATGAATGGATTGAGCTGGCATTTGGTGGAGGATAGTTATTTGGGCATAGGAAAGCACTATAGAAAATGGATAACATTTGGACATGCCAAAGTGGTACTTCCTTCACAAAGTGTTTTTTGAACAAAATAGTAAAATGAATATTTTTGAATTATTTTTGAACTAGGCAAGGAAGGTTTTTTGCATATTTGACGAAGATATGACCCAAAGAATTTATGAGATTGTTTGGGGATTTTTGGGAATGACAGAAATATAGGTTGCTTCACAACCTAGGGCAAAAACTGCCACATGGACATGACACATAGGCAAAACTGATGAGGTGGCGCCTAGTCATAGCAATCCACCACAACTTACAAGGTTATGACCATCTATATTGGTCATGATAAGCAAGAAATAAGGCAGCGAACCAGTATTGTCTGCTTTATGACCATTCAGTGTAAGGAAATTATAACCTTTTTGACCAAAATTGTAATGCCCAAGATGGGACTATATCTCCTACGTGTCGAGGCACGACTTAGAGACATAACCCCATGCTGGAATGATCGCAAGTTTGGTATCTTTGCACAACTCATGTAAAAGATGGGGATGGAAAACATAAAATAGTTGGCTTACACTCGCCACGTCACACAAATACAATACATGTCTCAATCATCATTCAATAAAACATCACAGCCCTCTAAGGGTAAAATCCAAATGACAAGATACCAAACATAATTTAAATCCACAGGTCGGATCGAATCCTAGTAGAAGTCTCCACTACTGATCATCAGGATAACGCACATAGTATCAACTACGCTCCTCGTCATACTCCCAGTCTAGCTCGGTGCCATCACCTGGATAGCTCACCATCGGACCTGCATCTGGTGTGGTGAAGTAACTGTGAGCCACAGAGGACTCAGCAATCCCGTTCCCGGGTAACAAGACTATTTAAGCCTTGGGAAAGGATAAGGCTGAAGAAAAGAATAAGTGTCTGCAGCAGCAACTAGCACTAGCTTACGAGAAAGAGTGCGAGAAGAGAAGTGCCTCGGTCAAGAGATGATCACGAAGTGATCCTAGCTAAAGTTCAACAAACATAACCCCACCGTGTTCAACTCCCGAATCCCTATTCGGAAATTGACAGTCACGGTACACACGCTGGTAGTGTATTAGAACAATGTGTCAAGTTATCTACAACCGGATATTAACAAGCTCCCATCTGCCACATAACCGTGGGCACGGCTTTCGAAAGTTCATAACCCTGCTGGGGTGTTCCAACTTGGCCCATTACAAGCCCACGATCCACGGAGTCGCAACTCCAAAAGTGGGAAGACCCGAGTATTCTCGGAATCCCGTGCTCAAGATACTCCGAACTAAGGTAAGGCTAATCCAGCAAATCCTCCCGGCATGTCGACACCCTGATGGTAGCCGCGCGTATCTAGTCTCAGGACACGACCGGATAGGTCAGCCTACAGGTATATACCAATCCTCGAGTTCCCTCGGGTGGCCCCGCAGTCTGCCCAGTTTGGACCAACACTCATGTGGAGCACTGGCCCGGGGGTTGTTAATTAAGAACTCGGGTTTGCAAGACCCTATGCAAGTTTTATTAGTTATTAGGCGAATAGTACCAATGTTGGGACTTGCTGGAAAAGACTTAGCACTTAGCGGTTTATCAAGGGGGTCCCATACACCCCAACCGTGTGAGGAACGCATAATCAAGGAACATAACACCGGTTTATACGGTTCCTAGCGGCACGAGTGGAACAAATCACCAAGAAAAAGGCTTAGCCTTCCACCCTTGCCAATATATAGATGATTTCATTTTTAAGCATTTATATAGTGTGATATAAACCAACAAAACTTCAACATGAAGCAAGCATCTTCAACTTCACCTGCAACTAGCAATGCTATAAGAGGGGCTGAGCGAAGCATACTTAGCCAAGCAACGGTTTTGAATAGGTAGGGTGGTTAGACATGGACATGGTTACAAGTAGGAGGCTGACAAGAAAGACATGGGCATCGAGGCAAAACTATAGAGCGGAACTACTAGCAATAGGCAAAAAATAGTAATGGTATCCGGGTTCGGTCATCTTGCCTGAAGAGTAGTCGTTCGGATCGTAAGAGGGGTCCTCGTGCTCAACCTCGTTGGTAACCTTGTGCTCGTACTCGGTCTCAGCTTACGGCTCTAAACAATACAATCACACAAGGCACGAATCAACAAGATGCAATGCACACACCAAAATGATGGATGCATGATGGATGCACTACGAGAGCACACGGAGCACGAAAAGATAGCACTCAAGCAAAAAGCTTCAAAACATGATAACAATAGGAGATTATGAATCTACACGGAAAATCAATCAAGTTTCATATAAGACTCGCTGAAATCGGAGCTACGGGCTAAAAGTTATGCCCGAAACAAGAAATAGGCGAAAGCTGAAAATTACAGCAACATAGCAACTTCGGAGCACTAGATAATTAAGCTACAGCACTCGAACACCATGGAAAAGAGCATGAACATAAACTAGACATATCCTACAGCAAATATGTCCAAAGGTGCACCCCCAAAGGAGCCACGGATCAATAGCAACAAGCTTGGACATATTGAACTTGACAACAAAATCCTGACAGCAGAATTTTATTGAAACTTTGGAGCAAAAGTTAAACATACTACAGCCACTTAAATAAGCATGTGAGATCATGAATGGATAGCCAACAATATAATACAAGGAACCATCAAGAGACACTCCAAAACTATCATGGTTTGTCCTAGAACAGCACGCAAACATGGCATCGGAGAATAACAGATTACAGACTTAGTGAAAATCCACTAAGTGTTAAAACATCAATTTAATCATGGCATCTATAAGAGCAAGTTTAAGTCACCTCGAAACTAAACATGGCAAGTGGTAAGCACCACATCAAAGTACACATGAAGGTGATTCCGAAACATACAAGCATGCATCATGGAGATAAACACAACAATAGCAATGAGCTCAACAAGATGGCATTTCATAACAAGTAAAACAACTAAACAACCACATAGCACTTTGCGACGAAGATATACATGGCAAGATTAAATCTATCATGCAACCTAACATAAACAACATGTAGAGCATGGCAAGACGAACACGTGGACATGTCATTTGCATCATTTGGATAAACGAGCTAAAAGATATCACTATGCAAAGATGGCATAAAAACAACACATAGCAGCAGTTTATAACGGGATGCACTCTTGCAACAGATAAATAAGCATCTAGATGATCTCTAACATGCATGGCACAATGGAATGAATCGTAGTGCTAATCACCACGAACGTCTGGACACCTCATTTGCGCAAAACGGAGCAACACACAAGAAGTTATCACAGATCTAATATAGCATCAGACACATACAAAAACTGGGACTTAGAAGGATTCGGGGCTACCTCGCGGTCAACAAAAGTCAACAGCGGGCTGACGGACGCGGATCGAGCCGGGGGAGGCGGATCCTCGCGGATCGGCCCCGGACTGGAGCGGATCGGGCGCGGCGCCTATCGGGCCGGTGGCTGGGGCCCGTTAGGGTTCCTGGCGGAGGCAACAGATCGGGATCTGCCTGATCGTAGCAGCGGCTCGGCGGCCCTAGCTGGGCCTGGCGCGGAGGGCCCAGGCGGAGACCGGCTCGCGCTGGCGAAGGATACGGGCCCGGGGCGCCGGCTGGCCCGCGAAGAGGCTGGCAGAGAGGCGGGGCAACTGGGCCGGGGCGCCGGCTGGCGGTGTGGGGGAGGGCCCGCGGGGCTGTGCGGATCGAAAGGCCCAAGCGGCGGGGAGATCGGCTCGGGGGAATCTGGCGACCGGGATGGCGGCGCGGGCTCGAGCGATCGAGGGGTGGAGCTGGGCCTCTGCGGGTCGGGGAAGGCTGCGGACTCGGGCCCAGCTGGCCGGCGCGTCACGGGCCGTGCCCTAGGGTTCGTTGGCCCACCCCGGGCAGATCGGGCGCTGGCTCGGGGGATCCTCCCGACCCCCCCAGCGAGCGGCGGCGGCTGGAAGCTCTTCGAGCCCGGCGGCGGTTCGGCGGGAAGGAGGCGGTGGCGCCCGGCTGGGGCGGCGGCGGAGCCCGGCCGGCGGGATGCGGCGGTGCCTGCGAGCTGGAGGCGCCGGTGGTGATGTGAGGTGAGGAGGCCGGCGGGAGAGGAGGAGATGGCGGCGGCGAGGTTTTCCGGTGATGGTCCGGCGTGCTTCGGCGAGCTCCGGCGGTGCTCCGGCGAGCTCCGGCCGGAGGGGAGAGAGGAGTGGCTGGAGGTAGGGGATGAAGTGGGGGCTAGGGTTTCCTTGATTTGGGGCAAAATTTGGGGGAGTGGACAAATATATAGGCACAAGGAGCTAGGGTTACCCAAATGGAGTGCGGTTTTCGGCCACCGGATCAGATTTGGATGGCCTAGATGATAGAAGTGGCTAGGAGTGGTTGGTGGGCTGTTGGAGGGCTTGTATTGGGCCTCAAAGTGGAGGCACTTTGAGCCCACGAGAATAACTGTTGGGGTAGCAAACGGACTCGAAACGCGACGAGATTTGACAGGCGGGTTACACAAACCAAAACAACAACACACGACAAGTCTCGCGCCAAACGGTAACGTTACATGGCCAAACACCAAAGTAGGCCTACGGGACGCCACGGACGCGTGAGGGAGCTCCGGAACGCGAAACGGACAACGGGAAGGAACGCGTGGAACCGGATGCAACCGACAACACAAATGCAATGCGATGCACATGACTACATGATATGAATGAAAGCCACACACGCACACAACAAAACGACGAAAACCCGAAAGACAAAGAACCCGGAATGGGATAGATGAAGCCGGAGATATATTATATGCCCAAAAGGGAAAGTATTACATCCGGGGCATTACAAACTCTCCTCTACTACAAAAAGATCTCGTCCCGAGATCTAGGACTAGAAAAAGGAAGGGTACTCGGAAATAAGATGATCTTCTCGTTCCCACGTAGCTTCTCGGTCGGTGTGATGTGACCACTTGACTTTCAAGAATTTGATGGACTTGTTGCGGGTCTTGCGTTCGGTTTCTTCAAGAATAGCAACTGGATGCTCTCGGTAAGACAGGTCTTGTTGAAGATCAATCTCTTCAAACGGAATCATGCGTTCAGGTGCCTTGAAGCATTTGCGGAGTTGAGACACATGGAACACATCATGAACATTGGCGAAGTTTGAAGGGAGCTCAAGTTGATAGGCTAGGTCGCCTCTTTTGCCAAGAATCTTGAAAGGCCCGACGTATCTAGGAGCAAGCTTTCCTTTGATACCGAATCTTTGGGTGCCTTTCATCGGAGAAACACGGAGATAGACATGATCACCAATGTTGAAAGCCAAATCACGATGCTTGCCGTCATAGTAGCTCTTCTGACGCGACTGAGCGGCGTTGAGATTCTCACGTATGACTTTGCACATCTCTTCGGCTTCTGAGATCAAGTCATTGCCAAGAAGTTGGCGTTCACCTATTTCAGACCAGTTGAGAGGGGTACGGCACTTTCTGCCATAGAGGATTTCAAATGGAGCTTTGTCGGCACTTGCTTGAAAGTTGTTGTTGTAAGAGAACTCGGCAAATGGAAGGCAATCTTCCCATTTCATGCCAAAAGATATGACACAGGCCCTGAGCATGTCTTCTAGAATCTGATTCACTCGCTCGACTTGACCACTAGTCTGAGGGTGAAAAGCAGTGCTGAACCTGATCTTAGTGCCCATGGCGGACTGAAAGGAATCCCAGAACTTTGAAGTGAACAAACTTCCACGGTCTGAGGAGATAACTTGAGGAATGCCATGTAAGGACACAATTCTGGAAGTGTACAACTCTGCAAGTTGAGCTGCATTGATTGATTCTTTGACTGGAAGGAAGTGAGCGACTTTGGTAAGCTTGTCAATCAGCACGAAGATAGAATCATTCCCTCTTTTGGACTTAGGAAAGCCAGTGACGAAATCCATTTCAATGTGGTCGAACTTCCACTCGGGAATAGGAAGAGGTTGGAGAAGACCGGCTGGACGTTGATGTTCTGCTTTCACTCTTCTGCACACATCACATTCGTTCACGAATTGGGCAATTTCCCTTTTCATGCGTGTCCACCAGTAAGATTGCTTGAGGTCTTGGTACATCTTGGAGCTGCCAGGATGAATGGAAAGGAGAGAATCATGTGCTTCTTCCAATATGAGCTTCCTGAGATCACCTTTGGGAACAACGAGTCTGTCCTCGAAGAACAAGGTATCTCTCTCATCAACACGAAATCACTTGTATTTTGGAGTGCCCTTTGCAATACCATGTTTCACCTTCTGCACCATGGCATCACTGAGTTGGGCCTCACGGACCTGATCTTCCAAGGTAGGAGCAATTTGAAGATTTGCAAGAAAACCCTGCGGAACAACTTGGAGGTTGAGTTTCCTGAATGCTTCACAAAGCTCAGGCTGGAACGGCTTGATAAGAAGGCTGTTGCAATATGCCTTTCTGCTCAAAGCATATGCAATCACATTCGCCTTGCCAGGAGTGTATTCGATGCTGGGATCATACTCTTGGATCATTTCAACCCAACGAGTCTGGCGGAGGTTCAGATTCGGCTGTGTGAAGATATACTTCAAACTCTTGTGATCAGTGAAGATGTTGACCTTTCTGCCCAACAACAGATGTCTCCACGTAATCAAAGCATGTATCACAGCTGCTAGCTCGAGATCATGTGTGGGATAGTTCTTCTCACTTGGCTTCAGCTGACGAGAAGTGTATGCCACAATTCTCTTATCTTGCATAAGCACACCACCAAGTCCTTGAAGAGAATTATCACAGAATACTTCATAGGGCTTGGACTCATCTGGAGGAGTAAGAACTGGAGCAGAGACGAGCTTTTCTTTGAGAGTTTTGAATGCCACTTCACACTCTGGAGACCAAAAGTATCTGACATTCTTCTGAAGCAAGTTGGAAAGAGGCTTGGCAATCTTGGAGAAGTTCTCAACGAACCTTCTGCAATAGCTGGCAAGACCCAGAAAACTACGGAGTTGCTTGACGTTCTGAGGAGCTTCCCAGTTGACAATTTCTTCAACTTTCTCGGGATTTACCGCAATACCGTCAGCTGAGATGATATGGCCCAGGTACAAAACCTTATCAAGCCAAAATTCGCACTTGGAGAACTTGGCATAGAACTTATGCTCACGGAGTCGATCAAGAACCAGACGTAAGTGCTTTTCGTGATCTTCTTCATTCTTGGAAAACACCAGAATATCATCCAGATACACAAGCACAATCTCGCCAGTATAGGGGTTGAAGATGTAGTGCATCATTCTCGAGAAGGTAGGAGGAGCATTGGCGAGACCAAAGGACATGACTGTATACTCGTATGAGCCGTAGCTCGTTCTGAAGGCAGTCTTGGGAATGTCTTGCTCGCGAATGCGAATTTGATGATAGCCCATTCGGAGATCGAGCTTTGAGAACACTTTAGCTCCTTTGAGTTGCTCGAAGAGTTCGTTGATTTGGGGATCGGATACTTGTTCTTTATTGTCTTCTTGTTCAATGGCCGGTAATCGACGCAGAGACGCTCCGTGCCATCTTTCTTCTTGACAAATAAGACACCACAGCCCCAAGGAGACGTACTAGGCCTGATGAGACCCATACGCTCCTGTTCATCAAGCTGCTTCTTCAATTCCTTCATTTCTTCGGGAGAGAGCTTGTACGGACGCCGGCATGCTGGCTCAGTACCCGGCTCGAGTTCAATGACGAATTCCACCTGACGATGTGGAGGCATGCCTGGAAGTTCTTCAGGAAAGACGTCTTGGTATTCGTTCACCACCGGAATTTGAGATATGGCATTAATTTCGCCCTTATCATTGAGAGAGAAAAGCCTGATAGTGTTATCCCTGGAGGCAAAGATAATCACATCTTCATCAGGATGAGTCATCTTGACTTCTTTCTGTGCACAATCAATGTGAGCATCATGCTAAGAAAGCCAATCCATCCCGAGGATGAGGTCAATGTCAGAATTGCCAAGAACCACCGGATTAGCCAGAAAGCGATAATCACCCATGCGAATAGATACATTCGGAGCCATCAAATTTGAAGTCATGTGCTTGCCCGGAGAAATAATCGACAACTTCTTATCCAGAAATACCGAAGTCAAATTATGCTTGGTGAAGAATGGCCTTGAAATGAAACTGAGAGATGCACCAGAATCAAATAATACTTTTGCAGGAAAAGAGTTCACTGAAAGGTTACCAATGATCACATTAGAAGAGTTCTCTGCCTCAGCTGCATTCATCAGATTCACCCTAGCATGCCTGGGATTATGCTTCATAATAGCCGAACTGACAGGTGGAGGTGGCGGAAGGCGCCTTGGGTTGTTGCACTTGTTGGAATAATGACCCTTCTGGCCACACTTGTAGCAAGTAACCTCAAAAAGTGGACGAGCAGGAGGAACAATCGACTTGGAAGCTTGAATCTGCAACTTGGACTGATTGTTGGAGTTGTGTGGGTGGGAGAAACCACGACCACCGGCATTCTTGTTGTTGTTGGAGTTGTTGGAAGGAGCTCGAATCACTGGAGGAGGAGGAAGCCAAAATTTCTGTTGCTTCGAGACCATCTGAGACGATGAGGAAGAGTGAACGGCATCTCGAATCCTCTTTCTAGAAGCCTCCATCTTAAGCTGAGCTGCCTCTTGTTTCAAAGCCATGTTATAGAATTTGTCGAATTCATCGGGCTCGAACAAGGTGAGAGCAAGTTGAAGTTCATCTTTGAGACCTCCACGAAACTGGTAGATTTTGCTCTTGGCGTCAGGAATGTCTTGCTTAGCATAGCGGGCGAGGTTTTGGAACTTGACATTATACTGATAGACTGTCATAGAGTCCTGCTTCAGGTTGCGGAATTGCTCACGCATACCCTCGATGACACTTGTAGGAATGTGGTGAGAGCGAAAATCCTTGCAGAAATCCTCCCAAGAGATCACACGACCTGGCCTGGAGTCTTTGTACTGCTGCCACCAGTCAGCTGCTTGGTCTTTGAGTTGGAAGGCTGCAAACTTCACATAATCCTCTTCTCTTACGTTACTGCACTCAAAATGCTTCCTTATGTCGGTTAACCAATCTTCAGCATCAAGAGGGTCGACACAGTAACTGAAAGCTTTTGGATTATTGGCCAATAACTGATTGAGAGTAGCATGGTGCTGCTGGTTGAAGAAATTGCCTTGATTCCCTGGAACACCCTGATTAGCTTGATTAGCTTGCATCTGCTGCATCATCTGCATCAACATCTGGGTGTTCTGAGTTGTAGTCTGCATAATCGCTCTCCAAGCCTCAGACGGAGGAGGAGGGGAAGGAGGACGATCTGGGACCTCTTCACCCTCAGGGTTAGCGTTGGGAACCCTTTTCGGAGCCATCCTGAAATAGATGACCACGAATCAGCAATTGATTGACAGAAGGTATAAGCTGAATCAATGGAATGAATTGCAACAAGTCTTCACGATAATCATTCGAACAATAGGAACGAATGAAACTCTCAGTTAAATGATAACATCAATCTTCACGAGAAGCCACATAGGGGACAAAAGGTAAAATAAGAAAAACAACAAGGTACAGACGGGAACAAACACAAGATAGGAGTTTCGTTCTAACATCTTTGTGCTGAAAGCTTATGAACGCGTTACGAAAGGGTTTTACAATCCCCAGATCAGCATAGCCAAGGACCCTTTAAGATGCAACTCCCGATTGGAACATCAGTCATAATACCACTTCACTCAATGTAGAACCCCGAACTCGCTAACCTGCATTCGTTGGAAGAATGCCTACGATCTACTGGATAAACCCACCTATTAATTTCCGAAAGATTCCAGTTATGCAATCAGGTGTTGGGGATACAGGGGAAGCACCGCGCAATCAACTCTAAACCTACATCCAGCTGTATCCATCCTTCAACACATAACCAGTCTACCTCGGACCTTCAAAAAGCATCCACTATACCAAGCTATGGCAATACTCCCGAACTACCTCCCCATTACTGGGTGATGTCGGGGTTATCTTGCCACTAACCGTATAGGAGAGATTTTCGATGTCGGCTGTCTTAAGTATTTAGTACTGCCGCGATATGCTTGTGACGACAATACCCCGAAGCTCAACTCCCCGGGACACTGCCACAACCCCTAATGTCAGGAGGCATCGAGAACAATATTCTCGTCACAAGAACATTGAAACAATCCCAGAATACTCGCGAGATTCCTAAAAAAAATTTGGTGCAATTTTTGAAAGTAGAAGAGGCAAGAGTAGTCGTCAGGAGTCCTCACCAGAGAGAAAGGGGATGAGAAGCAAAGAAATCCTACTCTCCGATATAATATAGGACTCAAAATATTTTCAGTGTGTGCCTAGACTCGACCGTCAACGATTCGATCAATCAGTGGGGGCTCCTAGGTCGGAGAAGGCTTTGAATACCAACTTGTAATGCCCAGGATGGGACTATATCTCCTACGTGTCGAGGCACGACTTAGAGACATAACCCCATGCTGGAATGATCGCAAGTTTGGTATCTTTGCACAACTCATGTAAAAGATGGGGATGGAAAACATAAAATAGTTGGCTTACACTCGACACGTCACACAAATACAATACATGTCTCAATCATCATTCAATAAAACATCACAACCCTCTAATGGTAAAATCCAAATGACAAGATACCAAACATAATTTAAATCCACAGGTCGGATCGAATCCTAGTAGAAGTCTCCACTACTGATCATCAGGATAACGAACATAGTATCGACTACGCTCCTCGTCATACTCCCAGTCTAGCTCGATGCCATCACCTGGATAGCTCACCATCGGACCTGCATCTGGTGTGGTGAAGTAACTGTGAGCCACAGAGGACTCAGCAATCCCCTTCCCGGGTAACAAGACTATTTAAGCCTTGGAAGAGGATAAGGCTGAAGAAAAGAATAAGTGCCTGCAGCAGCAACTAGCACTAGCTTACGAGAAAGAGTGCGAGAAGAGAAGTGCCTCGGTCAAGAGATGATCA
This sequence comes from Secale cereale, assembly GCA_902687465.1. Classification (NCBI taxonomy): domain Eukaryota; kingdom Viridiplantae; phylum Streptophyta; class Magnoliopsida; order Poales; family Poaceae; genus Secale; species Secale cereale. The sequence goes on along the minus strand of LR738710.1, from coordinate 121,918,324 downwards.
CAAAGTGATTCTAGCTAAAGCTCAACAAACATAACCCCACCGTGTTCAACTCCCGAATCCCTATTCGGAAATTGACAGTCACGGTACACACGCTGGTAGTGTATTAGAACAATGTGTCAAGTTATCTACAACCGGATATTAACAAGCTCCCATCTGCCACATAACCGCGGGCACGGCTTTCGAAAGTTCATAACCCTGCAGGGGTGTTCCAACTTGGCCCATTACAAGCCCACGATCCGCGGAGTCGCAACTCCAAAAGTGGGAAGACCCGAGTATTCTCGGAATCCCGTGCTCAAGATACTCCGAACTAAGGTAAGGCTAATCCAGCAAATCCTCCCGGCGTGTCGACACCCTGATGGTAGCCGCGCGTATCTAGTCTCAGGACACGACCGGATAGGTCAGCCTACATGTATATACCAATCCTCGAGTTCCCTCGGGTGGCCCCGCAGTCTGCCCAGTTTGGACCAACACTCATGTGGAGCACTGGCCCGGGGGTTGTTAATTAAGAACTCGGGTTTGCAAGACCCTATGCAAGTTTTATTAGTTATTAGGCAAATAGTACCAATGTTGGGACTTGCTGGAAAAAACTTAGCACTTAGCGGTTTATCAAGGGGGTCCCATACACCCCAACCGTGTGAGGAACGCATAATCAAGGAACCTAACACCGGTTTATACGGTTCCTAGCGGCACGATTGGAACAAATCACCAAGCAAAAGGCTTAGCCTTCCACCCTTGCCAATATATAGATGATTTCATTTTTAAGCATTTATATAGTGTGATATAACCCAACAAAACTTCAACATGAAGCAAGCATCTTCAACTTCACCTGCAACTAGCAATGCTATAAGAGGGGCTGAGCGAAGAGTACTTAGCCAAGCAATGGTTTTGCATAGGTAGGGTGGTTAGACATGGACATGGTTACAAGTAGGAGGCTGACAAGAAAGACATGGGCATCGAGGCAAAACTATAGAGCGGAACTACTTGCAATAGGCAAAAAATAGTAATGGTATCCGGGTTCGGTCATCTTGCCTGAAGAGTAGTCGTTCGGATCGTAAGAGGGGTCCTCGTGCTCATCCTCATTGGTAACCTCGTGCTCGTACTCGGTCTCAGCTTCCGGCTCTAAACAATACAATCACACAAGGCACGAATCAACAAGATGCAATGCGCACACCAAAATGATGGATGCATGATGGATGCACTACGAGAGCACACAGAGCACGGAAAGATAGCACTCAAGAAAAAAGCTTCAAAACATGATAACAATAGGAGATTATGAATCTACACGGAAAATTAATCAAGTTTCATATAAGACTCGCTGAAATCGGAGCTACGGGCTAAAAGTTATGCCCGAAACAAGAAATAGGCGAAAGCTGAAAATTACAGCAACATAGCAACTTCGGAGCACTAGATAATTAAGCTACAACACTCGAACACCATGGCAAAGAGCATGAACATAAACTAGACATATCCTACAGCAAATAAGTCCAAAGGTGCACCCCCAAAGGAGCCACGGATCAATAGCAACAAGCTTGGACATATTGAACTTGACAACAAAATCCTGACAACAAAATTTTATTGAAACTTTGGAGCAAAAGTTAAACATGCTACAACCACTTAAATAAGCATGTGAGATCATGAATGGATAGCCAACAATATACTACAAGGAACCATCAAGAGACACTCCAAAACTATCATGGTTTGTCCTAGAACAGCACGCAAACATGGCATCGGAGAATAACAGATTACAGACTTAGTGAAAATCCACCAAGTGTTAAAACAACAGTTTCATCATGGCATCTATAAGAACAAGTTTAAGTCACCTCGAAACTAAACATGGCAAGTGGTAAGCACCACATCAAAGTATACATGAAGGTGATTCCGAAACATACAAGCATGCATCATGGAGATAAACACAACGATAGCAATGAGCTCAACAAGATGGCATTTCATAACAAGGAAAAAAACTAAACAACCACATAGCACTTTGCAACGAAGATATACATGGCAAGATTAAATCTATCATGCAACCTAACACAAACAACATGTAGAGCATGGCAAGACGAACACATGGACATGTCATTTGCATCATTCGGATAAACGAGCTAAAAGATATCACTATGCAAAGATGGCATAAAAACAACACGTAGCAGCAGTTTATAATGGGATGCACTCTTGCAGCAGATAAATAAGCATCTAGATGATCTCTAACATGCATGGCACAATGGAATGAATCGTAGTGCTAATCACCACGAACGTCTGGACACCTCATTTGCGCAAAACGGAGCAACACACAAGAAGTTATAACAGATCTAATATAGCATCAGACACATACAAAAACTGGGACTTAGAAGGATTCTGGGCTACCTCGCGGTCAACAAAAGTCAACAGCGGGCTGACGGACGCGGATCGGGCCGGGGGAGGCGGATCCTCGCGGATCGGCCCCGGACTGGAGCGGATCGGGTGCGGCGCCTAACGGGCCGGTGGCTGGGGCCCGTTAGGGTTCCTGGCGGAGGCAACAGATCGGGATCTGCCCGATCGTAGCGGCGGCTCGGCGGCCCCTAGCTGGGCCTGGCGCGGAGGGCCCAGGCGGAGACCGGCTCGCGCTGGCGAAGGATACGGGCCCGGGGCGCCGGCTGGCCCGCGAAGAGGCTGGCGGAGAGGCGGGGCAACTGGGCTGGGGCGCCGGCTGGCGGTGTGGGGGAGGGCCCGCGGGGCTGTGCGGATCGAAAGGCCCAAGCGGCAGGGAGATCGGCTCGGGGGAATCTGGCGATCGGGATGGCGGCGCGGGCTCGAGCGATCGAGGGGTGGAGCTGGGCCTCTGCGGGTCGGGGAAGGCTGCGGACTACGGCCCAGCTGGCCGGAGCGTCACGGGCCGCGCCCTAGGGTTCGTTGGCCCACCCCGGGCAGATCGGGCGCTGGCTCGGGGGATCCTCCCGATCCCCCCAGCGAGCGGCGGCGGCTGGAAGCTCTTCGAGCCCGGCGGCGGTTCGGCGGGAAGGAGGCGGTGGCGCCCGGCCGGGGCGGCGGCGGAGCCCGGCCGGCGGGATGCGGCGGCGCCGGCGAGCTGGAGGCGCCGGTGGTGATGTGAGGTGAGGAGGCCGGCGGGAGAGGAGGAGATGGCAGCGGCGAGGTTTTCCGGTGATGGTCCGGCGTGCTCCGGCGAGCTCCGGCGGTGCTCCGGCGAGCTCCGGCCGGAGGGGAGAGAGGAGTGGCTGGAGGTAGGGGATGAAGTGGGGGCTAGTGTTTCCTTGATTTGGGGCAAAATTTGGGGGAGTGGACAAATATATAGGCACAAGGAGCTAGGGTTGCCCAAATGGAGTGCGGTTTTCGGCCACCGGATCAGATTTGGATGGCCTAGATGATAGAAGTGGCTAGGAGTGGTTGGTGGGCTATTGGAGGGGTTGTATTGGGCCTCAAAGTGGAGGCACTTTGAGCCCACGAGAATAACTGTTGGGGTAGCAAACGGACTCGAAACGCGACGAGATTTGACAGGCGGGTTACACAAACCAAAACAACAACACACGACAAGTCTCACGCCAAACGGTAACGTTACATGGCCAAACACCAAAGTAGGCCTACGGGACGCCACAGACGCGTGAGGGAGCTCCGGAACGCGAAACGGACAACGGGAAGGAACGCGTGGAACCGGATGCAACCGACAACACAAATGCAATGCGATGCACATGACTACATGATATGAATGAAAGCCACACACGCACACAACAAAACGACGAAAACCCGAAAGACAAAGAACCCGGAATGGGATAGATGAAGCCGGAGATATATTATATGCCCAAAAGGGAAAGTATTACATCCGGGGCATTACAAAAATGGTCGTTATAGTTTAGGGTTTGGAGCCCCCCGAACAGCTTTTGACCAATTGGTCTCAAATGGTCATAGATTTATGACCAATTCTCCCAGGGTCACTGACAGAAGGTCATAAGTTAACATATTTCTTGTAGTGCTCCTCCAACCTTCCGGTCCTCCCAGGCTCTCCTTCGCTTTCTGGCATTGAGGACCTCCCCGTCTCCCCTCCTTGTGGATCTGGTGGCCACGCCACCAAGCGGAAGTTGTCCGTTCGGAAGTTCTCGACCCGGAGCCGTACGTCGATCGGCACCAAGCAGTCCACGGCGGGGCTCTGCCGTCGTGTGGAGGCCGAATTGGGGATGATCCTGCTCCGCCTTCCCCTCCTTTGGTGTCCCGTGCCATGCTTCTCCGGTCCCTGTGCTCCACTACTCGCAAGATTGGCCGGGTCTGCAACAACGGCGAGCAGATTGCTGACGAGGCGTCTGCGCGTGACCATCCTGCCTCAAGTATCCCCCTACCCCGCTCGTTAATGTTCTCCTATATCCCTGGTTAGATTGGTGCTTCCCTCGTACTCGGATGATCATTTGACGAAGGTGCTCTCGGATGTGGGTATCACCTTTGATTGTGGTGCTGGATCCCCTTCTGCCATTCTTGCTCTGGTCAGGGCAAATGAGGTGACCCAAGTCACCATTCCCAAAGCTAAGGAGCTTGTGGCGCCCCCGCCCATTACTTCGGCTGTGGCCGAAGGAGGTTATATGCCGGCTGACTCGTTCAGTGCGCCTTCGGTCCCTATTAAAAAGGGTGCGTCCAAATTCTCTAAATCCTGCCTGGCGCTCTGCAGGTCGAGTCTCCAGATTAAAAATTTATCATTTAAATGATAGCCTTGTTTTGGAATGTTAGGGGGTTTTGCGCTCGGGGGCGTCAAGATCAACTCAAAGATGTGGTGAGAGGAGACAATATTGACTTAATAGTCTTAGTTGAGATATTCAAAAGTTCTTTCTCTCCCAATGAGCACTCCGCGGTTGCGGGAGCTGACATGTTTGATTGGAATTTCCTTCCCTCCCCTGGTCACTCTAGTGGTATCCTCATTGGCTCTAAATGGGATGTTTTTCACTTTGTGGCTTTTGACCTCGGCTTTTTTTGGGCTAGCATTGTTGTGCATCATCGCCACTTGAATGTCCTTTGGGAGGCCATGGTAGTCTATGGTCCGGCTAATCACTCACTCTCACTCTCTCTCTCTCTCTCTCTCTCTCTCTCTCTCTCTCTCTCCTCTCTTCCTTGATGAGATAACTTCTAAAATTGAACCGTGCACTATTCCCCTACTTATTGGAGGGGATTTCAACTTACTCCACTCGTCGACAGATAAGAATACCCCAAACTTCTCCTGCCCCTTTGTTGACGCCTTCAACGAGTTCATCAGTAACTGTGCCCTATGTGAGATCCCTTGGGTGGGCTCACGTTTCACCTCAACTAATCACCAAACCTCTCCCCATTCGTTTGGTCCTCGATCGTGTATTCGTTTTCCCTAATTGGGGGACTCTTTGTTCCCTCTTGCTCTGCTCAAAGCCAAGCCCATTGTGGGCTCTGATCAATCACCTCTTATCCTTGATGCGGGGCTCCAAAACCCTTCCAATTATCCCCGCTTCCAATTCGATGCATCTTGGTTGCTGATAGACGGCTTTTGCGATTTTCTTTCTTCTAAGCTCACGACCTTGCTTTCGGCGGAGCGACGGTCCTTTAGGCCAATGGATGGTTGGCATCCCTGTTCCTACTCTCTTTGTAAGTTTCTTCGTGGTTGGGCCCGCAACCACGCGGCTAAGGAGCGGAGGGATAATGCCTCCCTCACGAACCAAATCAGTGCCTAGGATGCAGTCGCTGACGGGTCGGGGCTCATGGAACAGGAGTGGGCGCTGTGCTTCGCTCTTGAGGAAAATCTGGTGCAGTTGCATCGTCAGTCCAAGATTTATTGGCGCCAAAGAGGCACACGTTAACTTGTTGCTAAATGGGAGATTCCCCTACTGCTTACTTCTTAGCCATTGCTAATGGGAGGCGTAGACGCTGCACAATCGATAGTCTTCTTATCAATGGGGTCAGAACCACGGATTAGACCCTTATCATGGCGCACGTTGTGGACTTCTTCTCTTTGCTCCTCTTAGCCAAACCTGACTCGGGTTCTATGATCGCCCCCTCTTTCTGGAATGACTGCGATAAGATCTCTGCTAAAGAAGATGTAGCCTTAATGCTTCCTCTTTCTGAGGAGGAGATGCTGCTCTCTATCAATAAGGCCAACGTCAATTCGACATCTCGGCTAGATGGCTTCTCCATCCCCTTTTCTAGGAAATTTTGGCCCCAACTGCGTGCTCTTGTTTGTGTAGTAATCCAAGGTTTATGTCTGGGTACGGTCAACATCTCTAGGCTCAGTTATGTTGTCATCACCCTCATTCTGAAAGTTAAAGGTGCGGACCTTATCTCGCAATTCAGGCCTATTGCCCTTATCAACAACTTTGTGAAATTCCCTGCAAAAGGCTATGCCTCTCACCACACCCCAGTGGCTCATCGCACTCTCTCCCCTTACGAGTTCGCCTTTATTAAAGGACGCTTCATCCTGGGCGGGGTTCTTTGCCTTCACAAAATTATTCATGACATTCGTAAGAGAGGCAGTAAGGCCATCATTCTGAAGTTGGATTTTGAGAAAGCTATGATTCAGTTAGCTGCAACTTCTTACGGAGAGTTCTCTTAGCAAAGGGTTTCGATGGTTCTTTCGTCCATAGGATCATGCAGTTGGTGTCGGGTGGGCACACGGCGGTGTACGTGAATGGTAGGGTGAGCAACTTCTTCCATAACTCCAGAGGCCTCAGGCAAGGTGATACGGCCTCTCCCATCTTGTTCAATTTTGTCGCAGATGCGCTTTCCAATATCCTATCTAGAGCCGCTGCGGCTAGTCACTGATACGTCTCCAATGTATCTATAATTTTTGATTGTTCCATGCTATTATTTATGAAGTCTTGGATGTTTAATGGGCTTTATCTTACACTTTTATATCATTTTTGGGACTAACCTACTAACCCAAGGGCCCAGTCCAGATTGCTGTTTTTTGCCTGTTTCAGGGTTTTGCAGAAAAAGAATATCAAACGGAGTCCAAACGGAATGAAACCTTCGCAAGAGATATTTTTGGAGAAAATCACGCACGGAGAACTTGAGAACCACGTCAGAAGAGCCACGAGGGGCCCACGAGGGTGGGGGGCGCGCCCCCTACCTTGTGGGGCCCCCGTGACTCCCCCGTTGTCCTCCTTCCTCCTATATAAGTCTACGTACCCCGAAACCATCGGAAACAGAGAGAAAACCCTAATTCCATCGCCGTAACCTTCTATTCCCGTGAGATCTCATCTTGGAGCCTGTTCCGGAGCTCCACCGGAGGGGGATCCATCACGAAGTTCTTCTTCATCATCATCATCGCCCTCACCATGAGTTGTGAGTAGTTTACCACAGACCTTCGGGTCCATAGCTAGTATCTAGATGGCTTCTACTCTCTCTTTGCATCTCAATACAAAGTTCTCCTCGGTCTTCGAGGAGATCTATTCGATGTAATCGCTTTTTGCCGTGTGTTTGTCGAGATCCGATGAATTGTGAGTTTATGATCAAGATTATCTATGAGAAATATTTGGTTCTTCTCTCAACTTTTTATGTGTGCTCATAATATCCTTGCAAGTCTCTTCGAATTATTGGTTTGGTTTGGCGTACTAGATCTATAGTTCTTGCAATGGGAGAAGTGCTTGGCTTTGGGTTCAATCTTGTGGTGTCCTTTCCCAGTGACAGTAGGGGCAGCAAGGCACGTATTGTATTGTTGCCATCGAGGATAAAAAGATGGGGTTTATATCATATTGCTTGAGTTTATCCCTCTACATCATGTCATCTTGCTTAAGGCGTTACTCTGTTCTTATGAACTCAATACACTGGACGCATGCTGGATAGCGGTCGATGTGTGGAGTAATAGTAGTAGATGCAGAATCGTTTCGGTCTACTTGTCTCGGACGTGATGCCTATATACAATGATCATGCCTAGATAGTCTCATAATTATTCACTTTTCTATCAATTGCTCGATAGTAATTTGTTTACCTGCCGTAGAATATCGCTATCATGAGATAAGCCACTAGAGAACACTATGGCCCCCGGGTCTATTCTCAACATATCAATCTACATCTACTTTACTTTTGTCGCTATTATTTTTTGTTCTTTTAAACAAAAATACCAAAAATATAAACTATCATCTCTATCAGATCTCACTTTCGTAAGTGACCGTAAAGGGATTGACAACCCCTTATCGCGTTGGCTAAAAAGTTCTTATTTGTTTGTGCAGGTGCGAGGGACTCGCGCGTGGTCTCCTACTAGATTGATACCTTGGTTCTCAAAAACTGAGGGAAATACTTACGCTGCTGTGCTGCATCTCCCTTTCCTCTTCAAGGGAATACAACGCAAGCTCGAGAAGTAGCAAGAAGAATTTCTGGCGCCGTTGCCGGGGAGGCTTACGTAAAAGTCATATACCAAGTACCTATCTCAAACCCTTATCCTTCGCATTACATTATTTGCCTCTCGTTTTCCTCTCCCCCACTTCACCCTTGCCGTTATATTTGCCCTTCTTCCGTCGTGTGTTTATCGTTCGCTTGCTTCTTGTTTGCTTGTGTGCTGCTTGCTTGCCTGATTACCCTCATGTATGAGATGGGGACCGATCTTATCGAGAAGGGTAGTAATGTTGAGGGCAACATCTATGTTGACCCCCCGGATGAAGCTACCACTTTACATATTAAGAAGTTCCGTATTGGTAGTGGTAATATCATTGGAAAAGGAGTTCTTCAGGACTTCTTTACTTGCGCCGGTGCTTTGCCCACTATGGGTGGCTCTATTCTTCACAGAACTAGTAGTCTTGCGGATGCTGTATCCATGCTTATAGTAGAAATTGAAAGGCAATTTATCCATATGCATCCATGTATTCAGAGAATCTTTTTGGAGTTTTCCAATATTTAGCATTCTTCTATTAAGCGTGCAGCTACTATCTTTTTGGCTCATGAATTTAGATTTATTGTGAAAGAGGCCAAAGAAATATTTGCTCACTACGGGGTAGATGCCGGTCGACCTCCCATAGAGGCTATCTTGTTCAATCAAGAAGACATAATGCGGTTGCGATCGCCTTGTCATGTTGCTTTTAATGAAAACCTTAGCAAAAAGGTTCCTATTGAGGTCTTGATTGATAGAATTTTTGAGATGAACGATGATTTTGCTGTTCAAAATAATGGGTTAGGCTTCTCCCTTGAGCGAAGGCTTATGACCTTCTGCCAAAAGAGTACCTATAATGATGAATTGGTTGTTCACTACAAAGGGCCAAAAGAGGAACCTATTCCTCCTGAGATTGATGTAGGGGACTTTTGTCCCATTAAATTTAGCCCTTTTGATTACTTTTGCATGCCACAAAGGAAGCTTGCTGCTGAACGTAGGGAATATGAGATCAGCTTTCGCGACATATCGTATCACTATGGCATTCCCTAGATTTATCTTGTATCACTTTTGTTTTTGTTGCTGTTAGGGAATAAATATTACATCTAGCCTCTGTTTAGATGTGGTTTCATGTTTTGTTTAGTGTTTGTGCCAAGTAGAACCTTTGGGAAGATGTGTGTGAAGTTTATGTGATCTTGCTGTGAAAACAGAATCATTAGCGCTCACTAGAATGGTCTTCAGATTTTACTGGTGCGTGCTATTTAGTTGATTCTTTCTGCAGATGATTAATAGACAAATTCCTCACATTTACCAATTTAGTTTGAATTTTTTGGAGTTACAGAAGTATGCGAAACCTGCAGATTACTACAGACTATTCTGTTTTAGACAGATTCTGTTTTTCGTGTGTTGTTTGCTTATTTCAATGCATCTATGAGTAATATTTGGAGGTATGAACCATAGAGAAGTTGGAATACAGTAGGTTTAACATCAATATAAACAAAGAATGCATTCATTGCAGTACCTTTGAGTAGTGGTTTGCTTTCTTATACTAACGGAGCTCACGAGAATTTTTGTCTAAGTTTTATGTTGTGAAGTTTTCAAGTTTTGAGTATTGCTTTGATGGACTATGGAACAAAGAGTAGCAAAGGCCTAATCTTGGGGATGCCCATGGCACCCCTAGTAAAATTCAAGGATAATAAAAAGCCTAAGCTTGGGGATGCCCCGGGAAGGCATCCCCTCTTTCGTCTTCATCCATCGGTAACTATACTTGGAGCTATATTTTTATTCACCACATGATATGTGTTTTGCTTGGAGCGTCTTGTATAATTTGAGTCTTTGCTTGTTAGTTTGTCACAATCATCCTTGCTGGGCACACCTATTTTAGAGAGTTAAATATGGCCTAGGAATTGTTAGAACACTCTATGTGCTTTGCTTATATCTTTTGAGTTGAATAGTTTTTGCTCTAGTGCTTCACTTATATCTTTTAGAGCATGGTGGTGGTTATATTTTGCATAAATTGTTGAACTCTCATGATTCACTTATATTTATTTGAGAGTCTATTAAAACAACATGGTAATGTGTTAAGGCTAAAGAAACTAGTCTTCACATGATAGACATCCAATGTCAATGTAGTAAAAAAAATTCACACTAAGTGCATTGAATAGAATGAGATGTTGGATGCTTGATAATTGTTTTGAGATATGAGGATAGTGATATTAGAGTCATGCTAGTGGAGTTATTATGAAATTGAGAAATAATTGTGTTAAGGTTAGTGATTCCCGTAGCATGCACGTATGGTGAACCGCTATGTGACGAAGTTAGAGCATGAGGTATTTGTAAAGTGCCAACCTTTGTGTGGAGGTCGGGGGCGCGCGATGGTTAACTCCTACCAACCTCCCCCCTAGGAGCATGCGTTGATTGCTTTTTTTTGATGACTCGTAGATTTTTGCAATAAGTATATGAGTTCTTATGACTAATGTTGAGTCCATGGATTATACACACTCTCACCCTTCCACCATTGCTAGCCTCTCTTGTACCGCGCAACTTTCGCCAGTACCGTAAACCCACTATATATCCTTCCTCAAAACAGCCACCATATTATCCCTCAAAACATCCACCATACCTACCTATCATGGCATTTCCATAGCCATTCCGAGATATATTGCCATGCAACTTTCCACCATTCCGCTCATATGACACGCTTCATATTGTCATATTGCCATGCATGATAATGTAGTTGACATCGTATTTGTGGCAAAGCCACCATGCATAATTTTTCATACATGTCACTCTTGTTTCATTGCACATACCGGTACACCGCCGGAGGCATTCATATAGAGTCATACTTTGTTGTAGTATCGAGTTGTAATGAAAGTGTGATGATCATCATTATTAGAGCATTGTCCCATGGGAGGAAAGGCTAAATCAATAAAGCCCCTCTGCAAAAAAAAAGAAAGGCAAAAAAAGGCCCAAAAAAAGAAAAAAAAAGAAATAGACAAAAAAGGGGACAATTTCTACTATATTTTTTTTCCACACTTGTGCTTCAAAGTAGCACCATGTTCTTCATTGTAGAGAGTCTCATGTTTAGTCACTTTCATATACTAGTGGGAATTTTCATTATAGAACTTGGCTTGTATATTCCAACGATGGGCTTCCTCAAATGCCCTAGGTCTTCGTGAGCAAGCAATTTAGATGCACACCCACTAGTTTCTTTCGTTGAGTTTTCATACATTTTTAGCTCTAGTGCATCCGTTGCATGGCAATCCCTACTCACTCACATTAATATATATTGATGGGCATCTCCATAGCCCATTGATACGCCTAGTCGATGTGAGACTAACTCCCTCCTTTTTGTCTTCTCCACAACCACCTCTATTCCACCCATAGTGCTATGTCCATAGCTCACGCTCATGTATTGTGTGAAAGTTGAAAGGTTTGAAAGAATAGAGTACGAAAACAAGTGCTTGGCTGAAATCGGGGTTGTGCATGATATGAATATTTTGTGTGATGAAGAGGGAGCATAGCCAGACTATATGATTTTGTAGGGATAACTTTCTTTAGCCATAGTATTTTGAGAAGACATGATTGCTTTGTTAGTATGCTAGAAGTATTATTATTTCTTATGTCAATATAGACTTTTATCTTGAATCTTTCAGATCTGAACATTCATGCCACAATTAAGAGAATTACATGGAAAAACTATGTTGGTTAGCATTCCACATTAAAAATTCTTTCTTTATCATTTACCTACTCAAGGACGAGCAGGAATTAAGCTTGGGGATGCTTGATACGTCTCCAACGTATCTATAATATTTTATTGTTCCATGCTATTATTTATGAAGTCTTGGATGTTTAATGGGCTTTATCTTACACTTTTATATCATTTTTGGGACTAACCTACTAACCCAAGGGCCTAGTCCAGATTGCTGTTTTTTGCCTGTTTCAGGGTTTTGCAGAAAAAGAATATCAAACGAAGTCCAAACGGAATGAAACCTTTGCAAGAGATATTTTTGGAGAAAATCACGCACGGAGAACTTGAGAACCACGTCAGAAGAGCCACGAGGGGCCCACGAGGGTGGGGGGCGCGCCCCCTACCTCGTGGGCCCCCCGTGACTCCCCCGGTGTCCTCCTTCCTCCTATATCAGTCTACGTACCCAGAAACCATCGGAAACAGAGAGAAAAACCCTAATTCCACTTCCGTAACCATCTGTTCCCGTGAGATCCCATCTTGGAGCCTGTTCCGGAGCTCCACCGGAGGGGGATCCATCACGAAGTTCATCATCATCATCATCATCGCCCTCACCATGAGTTGTGAGTAGTTTACCACAGACCTTTGGGTCCATAGCTAGTATCTAGATGGCTTCTACTCTCTCTTTGGATCTCAATACAAAGTTCTCCTCGGTCTTCGAGGAGATCTATTCGATGTAGTCGCTTTTTGCGGTGTGTTTGTCGAGATCCGATGAATTGTGAGTTTATGATCAAGATTATCTATGAGAAATATTTGGTTCTTCTGTGAACTTTTTATGTGTGCTCATAATATCCTTGCAAGTCTCTTCAAATTATTGGTTTGGTTTGGCCTACTAGATCTATAGTTCTTGCAATGGGAGAAGTGATTGGCTTTGGGTTCAATCTTGCGGTGTCCTTTCCCAGTGACAGTAGAGGCAGCAAGGCACGTATTGTTGCCATCGAGGATAAAAAGATGGGGTTTATATCACTAAGTTTGAGTTTATCCCTCTACATCATGTCGTCTTGCTTAAGGCGTTACTCTGTTCCTATGAACTCAATACACTAGATGCATGCTAGACAGCGGTCGATGTGTGGAGTAATAGTAGTAGATGCAGAATCGTTTTGGTCTACTTGTCTTGGAAGTGATGCCTATATATAATGATCATGCCGAGATAGTCTCATAATTATTCTCTTTTCTATCAATTACTCGACAGTAATTTGTTTACCCGCCGTAGAATATCGCTATCATGAGAGAAGCCACTAGAGAACACTATGGCCCCCGAGTCTATTCTCAACATATCAATCTACATCTACTTTACTTTTATCGCTTTTATTTTCTGTTCTTATAAACAAAAATACCAAAAATATAAACTATCATCTCTATCAGATCTCACTTTCGTAAGTGACCGTAAAGGGATTGACAACCCCTTATCGCGTTGACTACGAAGTTCTTATTTGTTTGTGCAGGTGCGAGGGACTCACGCGTGGTCTCCTACTGGAGTGATACCGTGGTTCTCAAAAACTGAGGGAAATACTTACGCTACTGTGATGCATCTCCCTTTACTCTTCGAGGGAATACAATGCAAGCTCGAGAAGTAGCAGTCACATCTCCCCGATCAGCTCTCACCTCATTCCTGCGAGCATCACCCATCTCTAGTACGCGGATGACACCATTATTATGGTGGAACTTAATGATACCTGCTTATCCCACCTTAAGTTTCTGTTGCTTTGCTTTGAGACCTTGTCTGGGCTTAAGATTAATTTTGCAAAAAGTGAAGTGATCGTCACTGGGGTGACGGACGCTAAGGCACTGCGTGTCTCTCAATTACTCAACTGCCCCCTTGGCTCCTTCCCTCTTAAGTATCTCGGGCTTCCTATCACTTCTGGCAAGCTCCCGGCTAAGGACTTTTCACCTACGGTTGCTAAAGTTGGCAACCGTGTTATGCCCTGGAGGGGCAGATACAATACTAAGGCCGGCAAAGTCGCGCTTATCAATGCATGTCTATCCTCCCTCCCCACATTTCTGATGGGGTTCTATCTTCTCACTAACGGCACGCACGCTGGTTTTGACAAGCACATGGGTGCTTTTTATTGGAATTAGGCTGATAATAAGTGCAAGTACAAATTGGTGACATGGGATCACATTTGCTGACCCAAGAGCCTTGGGGGGCTGGGCATTATTAACACCTTGGTTATGAACAAATGCTTGATCATTAGGTGGTCGTGGAAGATCATAACCAACTCAGAAACCCACTCTGGCTTAATATTCTCAAAGCAAAGTATTTTCCTACTTCCAGCCCTATGTTTGCCCCGGCTGTGGGCTCGTCTTAGTTCTGGAAAGATTATGTCAAACTGTGTCCGGTGTTCAAATCTCTTGTCAAATTTGTGGTTCATAATGGTAGATCCACACGGTTCTGGATCGACTAGTAGTGCGGCTCGGCTCCGCTGGCAGTGCCCTTCCCTGCTCTTTTTTCCTATTTCCTGAACCCCGAGATCTCGATCTCTAAGCCCTCCGACAATAATTGGGACCTAGAGTTGTGTCAATCTCTGTCTCCTAAAGAGTTGGTTGATTGGCATCGTCTTGTTTCGCTCTTCCCTGTGCTCTCGGAGGAGGAGGATTCGGTGACTTGGCCCTTCTGGGCGCTTTTCTGTGAAATTGTTGTATGCCAAACTTATCTCTGGTTCGAATACTACCAAGTTTAAGGTAATTTGGAGGGCCCACATACCTCCTAAGATTAAGGTGTTTTTGTGGCAAGCCTTTCGAGGGCGGCTCCCTGCTGCTGACCAAATTCGTAAGCGCAATAGTCCAGGCTCTGATAGCTGCGCCTTATGTGGTCAAAGGGAGGACACGAATCATATCTTCTTCAATTGTGTCCTGGCCAATCTTTTTGGTGTAATATCATATCTTGGCTTCGTGTCTCATGGAGGCATGCCTCCTTCTCAGACCTTCGTCTTTTGACCTCTAACATGGTTGGGGCCGAGAGAAGAATGTTCTGGGTGGGATTCACAGCTATGTGCTCGACCCTTTGGACCACTAGGAACAAGTTTACTACCGAACATATTTTCCCTGCTGAACCCTCTGATTGCTTATTTAAGACATGCATATTCCTGCAGTAGTGGTGATCATTGACTAAGGAGGCGGACCGAGATGCTTTCGATGCTATGTCTACCAAGATCCGGCCTACAACTACTTCCCTTCCGCAGTTACATCCTGGCGGCTAGGAGTTGGTGGCCCTATTGTCATGTCTTCCTTAGTCCCCGGCATGCGCGTCATGTACTGGCCTGGGAGCCATGTATGTTTGACTTCTATTACTTGCGTTTTGGGCGTTGTGTTGTGGCTACATTGTTAACTCTGTCTGGTGGCTTTATTTATAAAGTTGGGCTCTGGCCTTTTCTGTAAAAACAGATTTTCATAATTACTATACCTGGACGAAGCAGTCATGTAAGTGCATCCGAATTATCCTAGCACTGGGGCCTGGGTTCTTGATTGGAAATAGGGGGCGCCTGGATTGAAATCAGGGGGAAGAGCGATTTATGGGGGAACACGTCCTTCCATAGACTGATTTCCGTAGGAACTAGTCCGTTGATGTAGTACTTTTGCTAGGAGTAGGTCTAGACTCCACACATGCTTGGCGGGTTTGGTGCTCGGGCGACAGCAGGGAAGGTGTACCTCGGGTTAGGACATGTACAATGGTGTTATATGGATACAGATGCCCCATGATAAAAAGTAGTTTGAGACATCTATATTTATTTTTTCTCCCCAATGCAAGCTACCACTATTGTGCCTCATTAAGAAATAAAAAGATAAAAAATTGTAGTACACATGCAACTCTACTTTTCACTTCAACCTTTTCAGCTTTGACACCGGACCACACTTTTTCTCTCCAAGCACCCGCCTCCTACAGAGGATTCCGCTTCCCTATCCGAACCTACTTCACGTGATATCCAATCCTTCACGGCATGCGAGGCATCACCCTGGAGCTATGCATTGTACATGTCCTTAGCAGCTGGGGAGTTAAGGGCATCTCCAACTGCAACCCGTAAAAAATCTTCCACATCCATTCACGGACAAGGGACCAGCTCGCGAACACGGATGCGGGAGGCAACCATCCAACATTAGCTGCATACATTTTCACAACAACCTAAACCAACCGAGTACATGCTACGCATTCGCAAAAAAAAACAAAAAAACATTAGCAAGTGTGATAGCTCCTGGTGCCTAGGCACCCTCTATGAACAGTAAAAAATCTAAAACTTTCCAACATCAAAGATGGTCAAACTTTGTAGGTTCTTGCAAGTTTTCATGCCAAAAAATCATGTAGAGAAAGGTGTACAAACAAGTTTCAGATTTTAATGCTAAAAGTGCTCAAAACTTCAAGCACTGAAATCTTTTTCACGTGGAGAGCTCCTTGAATGGTTTTTTGGCATGAAAACTTGCAAGCAGTTATAAAGTTTGAACATCTTTGATGTTACAAAGTTCTAGATTTTTTTATTGTTCATAGAGGGTGGCTAGGCACCCGGAAGCTGAAAATCCACTCTAAAAAACATACATGCTATGATGGGCGTTGGATTTTTTTCAGTGGAAGAACGAGCAACAACCATCGTTGGTTAGACTTTGCTAGGGCATGTAGTATAATAGTGTTATCTTAGGAGTGCCACATAGGATAAATGCTGAGAAGGAGAAAAGAGAAAGCAAAGAGAAGACCATCGTTGAGGAAATCGTCAATGCTTGGTTGGCTGGCGAGTAGGGGTTTAATTGGCTAATCGACAAGTTAATCGGACAGTTAATCAGTTAATTAGACGATTTCTAAGTTTATTGGCTACTCGATGACTCTAAGAGTCGGGATTACTTAGGAGAAAAAACTATGTCTTTTCTTAATTAAGAGATGATCTCTTAGCAACAAATCTCTCATCACATTTTTTAGGAACTAGAGATAATATTAAAATACCATCCATTGTACATCATTTTTTTATTGTCATCTCTAGATCACATGACACGATTAAGATAAATTTATCTTATCAACCACTATGCACACCCTCATGAAAACTGGTCCGTTAATAGATTGACGTGTATTAAGTTTTAAACACCAAGTGATTAATAGGACACAACATAATACAAGAACCAATACTTCCCCTGTCCTAAAATAAGTGTCACGGATTTAGTACAGAGTTAGTATAAAGTTGTACTACTAAACTAGCGACACTTATTTTGGGACAAAATATGTATGATAGGATTGCCATGTACGTTGGTTATTTCTCTCTCGGAATATAGGGTTTACCCTGGTCTCTCTGTGCGACGATGCACAAAACTATATTTATGAAGAAACGATTCTGGTACGCTATTTGTAACACCGCCAATTTGCCTCCAATTCCACCACATGACACCCCTTAATTTATTTTTGAGAAGATTGCACTCAAACTCTCCAAAGTAGTATCACTATTTCTCACTTGGCTCTCTTGATTTGTTTTTTTTATCATTTCTCATATGGCTATTGTTCACCATTGGACAAACTAAAACGGGTAATGTGACTTCCATTCGAGTTGCCACGTTAGAGCCACCTACTATAATCTATTAGTCTAGAAATGAAAGAGGAGATATATGAAAACAGCATTCAGAGAAGCCAAAAGCATATACCTAAGTTCAGGTAGGCGAATGAGATATCAATGATAGTTTAGGAGTTGCATTGCAAATTAATTTTGATAATGTTGATCATTACATATGACCTGAGGTGCTAGGGCAATGGTCTAGACTGGGTCGTGGACTTTGATCCGCTTATGGAACGGGGTGCGTCAAAGACTAGGTCGTGGCTGGAAGGTTCGCCTCCAAAGGGAGCAAATCCTTGCTCATTGACTCATGCCTCTCTAACCTCCGCATGCATATGATGGGGATTTTTTTAAAGGTATGCCTAGATCCCTTGACAAGGATCTATCACGTTTCTTCTAGTATGCGACCAATGGGCGCGAGAGATACCATATGGTGAAGTGGCGATATATACTTCCCTAAGGATCTAGAGGGTCTATGTATTCTGGCATCCCAACACATGAATGTGGCCCTTATGCCAAGGTGGGTGTGGCAGATCCTCAGGGGTCAGGGGAGCTTATGGTTGCAGCTCATTAAAGCCAAATATCTGCAAGGTGCCCTCTCACGGCTTTCGATTGTAGGGAGAGGCTCCCAGTTCTGGAAGTCTCTCCAATTGACCAAATATTAGATTCGGTCGGGTACCAGCAAGTCCATAGGCATTTGAAAGGGGACCCTCTTCTAGCTAGAACCATGGCTTGGCAGGTTACCGATATACGTCGAATACCTAGGCATGTTTGCAATATGCGTGGACCTAATGCTTTTAGGTACCTCGGTGACCCACAATGTAAGTTGGAACATCTCATTCCGATGAACATTTGGCCCTCAGGAGACATTAGCTTCCCAGCGCTAATGATGAGCGCACCAGATGATGTATCTTGGCACCTAGCCCCGTTAGGTCTATTCTTTGTTGGCTTGGCATATCGTGCCCTACATCATGCATCGACTCTTGCGTGAATCACTCTCTTCTGAAAAGTGTCGCTTCCTCTGAAGATCAAGATTTTTGTGTGGCAACTATAGTGGGACCCTTCCCCACAGGACAGACGCAAGGCGGCATCAGCCTAGAGATGGTATGCGCCAGATT
Organism: Secale cereale; assembly: GCA_902687465.1. Taxonomy (NCBI): domain Eukaryota; kingdom Viridiplantae; phylum Streptophyta; class Magnoliopsida; order Poales; family Poaceae; genus Secale; species Secale cereale. The sequence goes on along the minus strand of LR738710.1, from coordinate 121,899,640 downwards.
TGTGGGGCCTCGAGACTGTCATCCACTTCTTTTCACATGTGCCGCGGCCCCACTGTCTATAAAGTTTTGTTCGTGAGGCTGTTGGGCCTAAGTGGCAGGCCTTGGGCCTGGGCGAGTTCTTAGAAGCCCAGCCTAACTGTACTGGCAGGAGAGACACCTCTTATGGTTAGGATTTGTGGTGATGACCTGAACCTTGTAGACCACGCGTAACAGGATGGTTATCGAGCAAGTCAATTGCGGCATGCCTCTGACTATGTGCTTAAATTTCTAGCCTTCTAGCAGGATTGGCACCCACTATTTGGACAACGGGACAAGGATCAGCTCAAGTATATGATGAAATAGAGAAGGCACGGTAATACGAGATATGCTCGGAAGATGACTTGTATGCACTAACGGGCACATCTCCACATGTGCACTTCGTGCACTAGGTCCTTATTCCACCAATCATGAAGCCATCAAAAAGTTCTAAACAATTTGACAACATTAACACAGTATGTATGTGCCATGCATAAAATTTCTAGACGATAAGTCAAACTTGGACCCCTAAATAAGGGGCTTGAAAAAAAGAGACCAAGTTCAGAAAAGATTGCTAATTTTGTATTTACTGCTCCCTCCGTCGCAAAATAGTGTCACTATTTTGAGACGGAAGGAGTATTTCAAAACTGAATTTGTATTATTAATAGCTGAAATTTTCTTTTAAATGCATGGAATCATATTTGGAATGACTCTATTGAACCTTTTGAACGTGCACATAAAGAAAGTAGATGACTGGATAAGTAGGAAATGAAGATTTTAATTCAGTCATCTGTCACCTATTGTGAATACAACCCTGTTAATCGAATTACAACCTGCTCAGCTGAATGCAGGAAAAGAACTAAAGAAACAGGCTTCCAAGGAAACTAACAAAATACAAGGAATGCAGCAAAAGAACAAAATACATGCACGTTCGAATGTTAAATACGTACTACAAATAGCCAGCAACCCTATTTGTTGTTGACGGCCCTGCTGTTCCTCCTGATCTCACCGTTGGCCGCGGTCTTGAGCTCGATGGCAGCCATCTTGACCATCGCCTTGGCAAACTTCTTCTCCTAGCTCCCGGGGATGAACGCGTTCTCCATCGCCTTTGTCGCCATCTTCCCCGACGTGAGCAACGCTGCGTCTGAGGTGAAAAGCACGTTGCACTTGAGCAGGTTGCTGTAGTACTTGTTGTCCATCTGGCTGGGCGTGATGATGTCCTGCACCACTATGGGGTCGTTGGTGAAGTTGGGGCTGACGGGGCACTTGCTCTGGAGCAGCCTGGTGAGGCCGGGGTTCATGTCGGAGTGGTTCGGGGGCAGGCGGTCGATGAATGAGGAGCAGTTTGAGACGCTGATGGTGTGCGCGCCGGAGAGCACCACAAGGTCATCCTCGTTCATGTTCTTGACCTTGAAGCCGTCGACGAGCTCCGTGAGGTTGAAGGAGGGCGGGGGAAGGAACTGCAACGTCTCGCTCTCGAGCGACACACTCTCGTCGAACCACCCCGCCGACATCTTGTAGTCGATCTTGTAGCCGTTGAGGAAGTAGGCAGAGTCCCGTGCAGTGTGGCGAAGGCGATGATGTCGGCGTAGGAGACGACTCCGGGGCAGACCCTCTCAAGGACCGCCTTGGCCGCGTCGATCATCTCGAAGCCGCGCAGGCTGGGGAAGTTGGGCGGGCCGAGATTCTCCGGCCGCGGGTTCGCCGGCGTCTGGTCCAGCAGAATTGACGCGTCACAGCCCTGCACAAGCTCGTGTTAACCGCGTAGTCGCCACTTTACGTGCATGAAATAGTAAGCAATTCACACTTTGACAATACGCTACGTACCTGGACTACATGTTATAAAGATCAACTATTTCTAGTGATTATAAAGTTTAAAACACAGATATGGTTCATATGGAAAATATCCCACTTCATATGAAGAAGCCTGAGAAGCCCTCATTCATTAAAGTGGATGAAGGCAATGGAAGACGAGATGAAATCGATGAGTTCCAAAGATGTTTGGGACATCGAGAATATTCCTAAAGGAGCCAAAACAGTAGGCTGTAAATGGGTTACAAAACTAAGTATGACTCTACAGGGAATGTAGAAAAGTATAAAGCAAGACTTGTGGCAAAAGGATTTACACAAAGAGAAGGGATAGATTACAATGAGACATTTTCTCCAGTCTCATGTAAGGATTCCTTCAGAATCATAATGGCATTATTTGCTCATTTTGATTTAGAGTCACATCAAATGGATGTAAAGACGACATTTCTCAACGGGGATTTAAAAGAAAATGTCTACATGAAACAACCCAAGGGTTTTACCATGGAAGGCAAGGAAGATATGGGATGCCGCCTGAAGAAATCCTTTTATGGATTAAAGCAAGCCTCTAGACAGTGGTATCTAAAGTTTAATGAGATAATTAAAAGTTTTGGATTTAAAGAAAATATTGAGGATAACTGCATTTATGCAAGGTTTAAAAATGGGAAATATATTTTTCCTAATCTTGTATGTGGATGATATCCTGCTTGCTAGAAGTGATGTTAGTCTGCTACAAGAAACAAAGAAGTTCTTGTCCTCAAATTTTGACATAACAGATCTTGGTGAAGCATCATATGTTTTGGGCATAGAAATTCACCGAGATAGGAACAATGGAGTCTTAGGACTATCACAGAAAGCATATTTAGAAAAGGTTATTCAAAAGTAGAATATGCATGCGAGTAAAGCCACACCTGCTGCTATAGTCAAGGGTGATAGTTTTGGAAATGTTAATCACCCAAGAACCAGTACGAGATCGATCAAATGAAAGGAGTACCTGAAAGTGCAACTAATCCCCGGGTGGTTTTGGTAATTTATAACAACATATATCTCATTGAACTAATGATTCCTCAAGCTAAACATTTCAGGAAAGTTCAATGAATGGCATGGCTATTGTGGAGATGTAGACCCCTCAAAAAGCTAAGGAAGCAAGTTTGGCAAAAGCTCAAGACTCTACCTTTTTACTTTTAGTGATCCAAGATCACATTGAGTCCTTAGGAAAGCCACTACTATTAAAAGGGGATGAGGTGTTGCTTAACGAGTTGGTTGTTCACAATGCTTGATGATATGCTCCAAAACCCTCACACAACCTCTCCACTCCAAACAACTCAAAACCAAATGCCAAACTCGGACTATTATCATATCCAGTATCACCGAGCTTCCTTTGACTTAGCCAGAGCCATAAACCCTAACATTTTGGTCTCACCGATATAGGCTTTCGGTATCACCGAGATGGTTCTGTAAACTCTCTGTTACAGGTTAATTTATTTCGGTAATACCGAGTTCATTAATCGGTCACATCGAGTTTACCTTGCCAACTCTCTGATTACTTAACTGTACCCTTCGGTCCCACCGAGATGTCCCAGTCGGTCCCACCGAGTTTCCTAACGTTCACATATTTGAACCTTTCGGTGAGACCGAGTTCACTAAATCGGTCCCACCGAGTTGGCCAAAATGTGTGTAATGGTTGGATTTTGTGTGCAGGCTAGATATACCCCTCTACCCCCTCTTCATTCGTGGAGAGAGCCATCAGAACAAGCCTACACTTCCATTATTCATTTTCTAAGAGGGAACCACCTACTCAAGTGTTGAGATCAAGATATTCCATTCCTACCACATAAATCTTGTTCTCTAACCTTCCCCAAGTTGCTTTCCACTCAATCTCTTCTTCCACCATATCCAAATTGTGAGGAGCTGTTTGAGTGTTGGGGAGACTATCATTTGAAGCATTTGAGCAAGGAGTTCGTTATCAACACACCATTTGTTACCTTTTGGAGAGTGGTGTCTCCTAGAATGGTTTGGTGTCACTTGGGAGCCTCTGACAAGATTGTGGAGTTGAACCAAGGAGTTTGTAAGGGCAAGGAGATCGCCTACTTCGTGAATATCTACCCTAGTGAGGCAAGTCCTTCGTGGGCGATGGCCATGGTGGGATAGACAAGGTTGCTTCTTCGTGGACGCTTCGTGGGTGGAGCCCTCCGTGGACTTGCGTAGCCGTTACCCTTCGTGGGTTGAAGTCTCCATCAACGTGGATATACGATAGCACCACCTATCGGAACCATGACAAAAAAATCCGTGTCTACACTTGCGTTTGCACTCTCCAAACCCCTCCCTTTACCTTCATATGCAATGATTTACTTTCCGCTGTTATACTCTTAAAATTGCTTGTGTAGGTTGATTGCTGGACTTGTGATAAGTTGCTAAACTCTGCCAAGAATTAAAATTGGGAAAAGGCTAGATTTTTTTGGGTCAAGTAGTCTAATCACCCCCGCTCTAGACATACTTTCGATCCTACAAGTGGTATCAGAGCTTTGGCCTCCATTTGCCTTGATTTCCATAGCTTTGCTGATCATAGCCTTGGTTTCAAAACCTAGGAGAGTATGTCGTCTAGCGAGGGAAGTTACCACCATAGAGGTCCTTACTTTGATGGTACAAATTTTGCTACTTGGAAGCATAAGATGAAAATGCATATTCTTGGACATAACCCCGCCATTTGGGCTATTGTGTGTATTGGTTTGCAAGGTGAATTCTTCGATGGGAAGAAACCAAACCGTGAAGCCTGAAGAATTGAAGATGTTGCAATGCAATTCTCATGCTTGCGATATCCTCTTCAATGGATTGTGCCCCAAAGAATTAAACAAAATCAACCGTCTTGAGAATGCAAAGGAAATTTGGGATACTTTGATTGATATGCACAAAGGTACCGACTCCGTCAAGGAATCCAAGTTGGATGCGCTTCAAAGTCAACTTGACAAGTTAAATATGAAGGATGGTGAAGGTGTCGCTGAAATGTACTCTAGGCTTGCTCTCATCACAAATGAGATTGCCGGCTTGGGAAGCGAAGAGATGACCGACAGATTCATCATCAAGAAAATCCTAAGAGCCTTGGATGAAAAATATGAGACCGTGTGCACATTGATCCAAATTATTCCCAATAACAAAGATCTCAAGCCAAAGGAAGTCATTGGAAGAATTTTTGCTCATGAGATGTCACTCAAAGATAAAGAAGAGCTTCACAACAAGTCTAGTGGTGCTTACAAAGCTTCATGTGACGCTCCTACTGAAAGAAATATGCCCTAGAGGCAATAATAAAGTTGTTATTTATATTTCCTTATACATCATGATAAATGTCTTCTATTCATGCTAGAATGGTATTAATCGAAAACTTGATACATGTGTGAATACATAGACAAAACAGAGTGTCCCTAGTATGCCTCTACTAGACTAGCTCGTTAATCAAAGATGGTTATGTTTCCTAACCATAGACATGAGTTGTCATTTGATCAACGGGATCACATCATTAGGAGAATGATGTGATGGACAAGACCCATCCGTTAGCTTAGCAATATGACCGTTTAGTTTTTCTGCTATTGCTTTCTTCATGACATATACATGTTTCGATGACTATGAGATTATGCAACTCCCGAATACCGGAGGAACACCTTGTGTGCTATCAAACATCATAGCGTAACTGAGTGATTATAAAGAGGCTCTACATGTGTCGCCGAAGGTGTTTGTGGTGTTGGCATAGATTGAGAATAGGATTTGTCACTCCGAGTGTAGGAGAGGTATCTCTGGGCCCTCTCGGTAATACACATCGTAATAAGCCTTGCAAGCAAACGACTAATGAGTTAGTCACGAGATGATGTATTATGGAACGAGTAAAGAGACTTGCCGGTGATGAGATTGAACTAGGTATGATGATACCGACGATCGAATCTCGGGCAAGTAACATTCCGATGACAAAGGGAACAACGTAAGTTATTATGCGGTTTGACCGATAAAGATCTTTGTAGAATATGTGGGAACCAATACGAGCATCTAGGTTCCGCTATTGGTTATTGATCGGAGATAAGTCTGGGTCATGTCTACATAGTTCTCAAGCACGTAGGGTCCACACACTTAACATTCGATGACGATCGGTATTATGAGTTTATGTGTTTTGATGCACCGAAGGTAGTTCGGAGTCCCGGATGTGATCATGGACATAACGAGGAGTCTCGAAATTGTCAATACATAAAGATTGCTATATTGGAAGGTTATATTCGGACACCGGAATGGTCCCGAGGGTCACCGGATAAATACCGGAGTACCAGGAGGTTACCGGAACCCCCCGGGGAGTATATGGGCCTTATTGGGCTTTAGGGGAGAGAGAGAGGGGCTGCCTAGGGCTGGGCCGCGCGCCCCCCTAGCCTAGTCCAAATTGGACTAGGGGGGAGGGGTGGCGCCCCCTCCTTCCTTCTCTTTCTCTCCTTCCCTTCCCCCTTCTCCTACTCCTACTAGGAAAGGGGAGTCCTACTCCTAGTGGGAGTAGGACTTCCCCCTTGGCGCGCCCCCTCCCTAGGCCGGCCGGCTGCTCCCTCTCCCTCATTTATATACGTGGGGAGGGCACCCCTTGGACACACATCAATTGTTCCTAGCCATGTGCGGTGCCCCCTCCACAGTTACACACCTTGATCATATCGTTGCAGTGCTTAGGCGAAGCCCTGCGCCGACAACTTCATCATCACCGTCACCATGCCATCGTGCTAACAAAACTCTCTTGCGACACTCAACTAGATCAAGAGTTCATGGGGTGTCATCGAGCTGAACGTGTGTTGAACGCAGAGGTGCCGTACGTTTGGTGCTTGGATCGGGTGGATCGTGAAGACGTTCGACTACATCAACCGTGTTACTAAACGCTTCCGCTTTCGGTCTACGAGGGTACATGGACACACTCTCCCGCTTGTTGCTATGCTTCTCCTAGATAGATCTTGCATGTTCGTAGGAATTATTTTGAAATACTACGTTCCCCAATAGTAGCATCAGAGCCAGGTCTATGCGTAGATGATATGCACAAGTAGAACACAATGAGTTGTGGGCGATAATAGTCATACTGCTTACCATCATGTCATACTTTGATTCAGCGGTATTGTGAGATGAAGCGGCCCGGACCGACAGTAGGAGAGGCTCCTACTGTTTGTATATATATGATGTAAGGTGTTACAAGTATGTTACAAGTTGCATTACATCTTTGTGGACATCCTACCCCCTTCCCCCCTCCCAAGGAGTGGGGGGGGGTAAAATTTAGATGAGCACAAGGTAGTATCTACCACTCAAAATCAGCCAAGCGAGAGGGGGGGTCTAGGGCAGAGAATTACAATAGGCAATTACAGTGGTCTTCTAAGCCTCTTTTACCCTGTATTAAAGAAGGCCAAAATCTTCCTTGAAGCGTGTCAACCAAGAGGCCGTGCTAGGGTTGATCCTTCTGAAGTGTTTATTATTGCGCTCTTTCCACATACTCCACGCCGCTGTTAGAAAGATTTCCATGAAGAGGGGTCCATGTTCCTCCTCATTGGTGTGTGCGATCAAGTCTAGTCTGGAGTCAAAGACAGGCCAGTGTATATCAATTTTTTCCTAGCAAGCTTTGCTGAATGGGCACGTGAAGATCATGTGGTCGACCGTTTCTTCGACATTTTGTCCACATAGGAGACAGTCAAACACTTCCCCAATGTTGTAGTGTCGTCGTTTCAGCATGTTCCTTGTGTTTAGTCGATCAAGCAGCATCGGCCAGGGGAAGACTTTAATTCTCATGGTGCATTTGGATCGCCATAAAAGTTGGAAGGTTGGGTGTCGTGGGGCGTGTCTGAAACAGAATTTGTAGTAGTCTGCGGCTTTGAAGTCTGTTTTTCCCCATGCATAGTACCAAATGTCGGTGGAGGACGTGGAGGGGCTCAGGTGATTGGACAGATGATGTAAGTTGCGGACTTCCATGAGTGCTTCCGGGGAGAGGGGCAGATGAAAGATGTCATGCAATGATGTGCTCTCCAAGAAAGCTTTGACGGATACGTCTTCGTCTAGGGCAAATGAGAAGGCCCGGGGATGTGATATTTCCAGAGTGGTGGGCAGCCAGAGATCTTTCCATATGAGAGTTGTTGTCCCATCAACCACTTGTACACAAGAGATCCCACGATATTGGGGTGTGAGTTTGAGTATGTCACGCCACCAGAATGATCCCACCAAATCTAGAGCATGAGGAATTTTGCCTTGATAGTAGGTGTCCCAAAGGAGATGTACCCACGGTACATCTTTCTTGTTGTAAAATTTATGTAGGAATTTCATGAGTAGGGCTTCATTTTGGAGTTTTAGATTGAGGACTCCCAAACCTCCATGTTTCTTTGGTTTGCAGACCAAGTCCTAGGCAGCCAAAGAGTTGCATTTTTCTCCATGTTCAGTCATCTTATTCCAAAGACACATGCGTCTGATCTTATCTAGCATCTCAATTACTTGGGAGTTTATCTTTAGCGTGCACATGGCATAGATGAGCAAGGAGGTGACAGTCGCATTTAACCATGAGAGTCTCCCTCCATATGACATCATGGAAATCGTAGCGGTGAGTCTCCGTTCAGCACTGCATACTAGAGGCATTAGGTCTTGAACATTAGGTTTGGAGGTACCCATGGACTGGTTTCACCATTACGAGCACTCATTGCTTAAAGGTGATCGGCGGGTGTCTGTCTCTGTCAGTTTAGTTGAATCGAGTGTGGCTACGCCCGGTCCTTGTGAATGTTAAAACATCACACTTGACGAAAAATCGTTGTGGTTTTGTATGCGTAGGTAAGAACCGTTCTTGCTAAGCCCATAGCAGCCACATAAAACTTGCAAGAACAAAGTAGAGGACATCTAACTTGTTTTTGCATGGCATGTTGTGATGTGATATGGTCAAGACGTGATGAGTTATATGTTATTGTATGAGATGATCATGTTTTGTAATTTATCGGCAACCGGCAGGAGCCTTATGGTTGTCTCTTTATTGTATGAATTGCGAGGTCCATGTAATTGCTTTACTTTATGAATATGAGTTAGCGATAGTAGTAGTAGCAATAGTTGGCGAGACGATCACGACGCTACGATGAAGATCATGGTGTCAAGCCGGTGACGATGGAGATCATGGCAATGCTTTGGAGATGGAGATCAAAAGCACAAGATGATGATGCCATATCATGTCACATATTTTGAATGCATGTGATGTTTATCTTATTATGCTTCTTAATTTTCTTAGTACGACGATAGCATTATAAGATGACCCCTTACAAAATTTCAAGGTACAAGTGTTCTCCCTGAGTATGCACCGTTGCGAAAGTTTGTCGTGCCGAGACACCACGTGATGATCGGGTGTGATAAGCTCTACGTTCAAATACAATGGGTGTAAGACAGTTTTGCACATACAGAATACTCGGGTTAAACTTGACGAGCCTAGCATGTATAGACATGGCCTCAGAACACTGGAGACAGAAAGGTCGAGCGTGAATCATATAGTACATATGATCAACATAATATGTTCACCATTGAAAACTACTCCATCTCACATGATGATTGGACATGGTTTAGTTGATTTGGACAATGTGGCCATTTAGATAACTAGAGGGATGTCTATCTAAGTGGGAGTACTTTAGTAATATGATTAATTGAACTTTAATTTATCATGAACTTAGTCCTGATAGTTTTTTGCATATCTATGTTGTTGTAGATCAATGGCCGTTCTACCGTTCCCTTGAATTTTAATGCGTTCCTAGAGAAAGCTAAGTTGAAAGTTGATGGTAGCAACTACACGGACTGGGTCCGTAACTTGAGGATTATCCTCATTGCTGCATAGAAGAATTATGCCCTGGAAGCACCTCTAGGTGACAGGTGTTGGGGAATGTAGTATTTCAAAAAAATTCCTACGATCACGCAAGATCTATCTACTAGATGCATAGCAACGAGAGGGGAGAGTGTGTCTACTTACACTCGTAGACCGAGAGCGAAAGCGTCTAGTGACGCGGTTGTTGTAGTCGAACTTCTTCGCGATCCAACCGATCAAGCATCGAACTTACGACACCTCCCCGTTCAGCATACGTTCAATTTAATGACATCCCACGAGCTCTTGATCCAGTTGAGGTTCACGGGAGAGTTTGTCAGCACGACGGCGTGGTGACGGAGTTGATGAAGTTATCGACGCATGGCTTAGCCTAAGCACTGCTACGATATGACCTTGGTGGATTATGGTGGAGGGGGGCACCGCAAACGATTGGGAGAGATCAACTGATCAACTTGTGTGTCTAGAAGTGCCTCCTGCCCCCGTATATAAAGGAGCAACGGGGCGGCGGCCGGCCAGGAGGAGGGCGCGCCAAGGGAGGAGTCCTACTCCCACCGGGAGTAGGACTCCCTCTTTTCCTAGTTGGAGTAGGAGGGGAGAAGGAAGGGAGAGAGGAAGAGAAGGAAAGGGGGGCGTTGCCCCCCTCCTTGTCCAATTCGGACTAGAGGAGGAGGGGGCGCACGACTGCCCTTGGCCGCCCCTCCTCTTCTCCCACTAGGGCCCATGAGGCCCAATTAACTCCCCGGGGGGTTCCGGTAACCCCCGGTATTCTGGTATATGCCCAAAACCTTCCGGAACCCTTCCGGTGTCCAAACATAGTCGTCCACTATATCGATCTTTACGTCTCGACCATTTCGAGACTCCTCGTCATGTCTGTGATCATATCCGGGACTCCGAACTACCTTCAGTACATCAAAACACAAAAACTCATAATACCGATCATCATCAAACGTTAAGTGTGCGGACCCTACGGGTTCGAGAACTTTGTAGACATGACCCAGACTCATCTCCGGTCAATAACCAATAGTGGAACCTGGATGCTCATATTGGCTCCTACATATTCTACGAAGATCTTTATCGGTCAAACCGCATAACAACATACGTTGTTCCCTTTGTCATCGGTATGTTACTTGCCCGAGATTCAATCGTCGGTATCTCAATACCTAGTTCAATCTCGTTACCGGCAAGTCTCTTTACTTGTTCCGTAATACATCATCTCGTGACTAACTCATTACTCATTTGCTTGCAAGGCTTATTATGATGTGCATTACCGAGAGAGCCCAGAGATACCTCTCCGACACTCGGAGTGACAAATCCTATTCTTGATCTACGCCAACACCACGAACACTTTCGGAGACACCTGTAGAGCATATTTATAATCATCCAGTTACGTTGTGATGTTTGATAGCCACAAGGTGTTCCTCCGGTATTCGGGAGTTGCATAATCTCATAGTCATAGGAACATGTATAAGTCATGAAGAAAGCAATATCAGTAAAACTAAACGATCATAGTGCTAAGCTAACGGATGGGTCTTGTCCATCACATCATTCTCCTAATGATGTGATCTCGTTGATCAAATGACAACTCATGTCTATGGCTAGGAAACATAACCATCTTTGATCAATGAGCTAGTCTAGTAGAGGCATACTAGGGACATACTGTTTTGTCTATGTATTCACACATGTACTGCGTTTCCGGTTAATACAATACTAGCATGAATGAAAGACATTTATCATGATATAAGGAAATACAAATAACATCTTTATTATTGCCTCTAGGGCATATTTCCTTCAGTCTCCCACTTGAACTAGAGTCAATAAGCTAGATTACAAAGTAATGATTCTAACACCCATGGAGTCTTGGTGTTGATCATGTTTTGCCCGTGGAATAGGCTTAGTCAACGGGTCTGCGACATTCATATCCGTATGTATCTTGCAAATTTCTATGTCTCCCTCCTTGACTTAATCGCGGATGGAATTGAAGCGTCTTTTGATGTGCTTTGTTCTCTTGTGAAACCTGAATTCCTTCGCCAAGGCTATTGCTCCAGTGTTGTCAAAAAAGATTTTTGTTGGACCCGATGCACTAGGTATTACACCTAGATCGGATATGAACTCCTTCATTCAGACTCCTTCATTTGCTGCTTCCGAAGCAGCTATATATTCCGCTTCACACGTAGATCCTGCCACGACGCTCTGCTTGGAACTGCACCAACTGACAGCTCCATCGTTCAATAAAAATACATATCTGGTTTGTGACTTAGAGTCATCCGGATCAGTGTCAAAGCTTGAATCGACGTAACCGTTTACGACGAGCTCTTTTTCACCTCTAAACGAGAAACATATCCTTTGTCCTTTTAAGGTACTTCATGATGTTCTTGACCGCTGTCCAGTGATCCACTCCTGGATTACTTTGGTACCTCTCTCCTAAACTTATAGCAAGGCACACATCAGGTCTGGTACACAGCATTGCATACATGGTAGATCCTATGGCTAGGGCATAGGGAATGACTTTCATTTTCTCTATATCTTCTGTAGTGGTCGGGAATTGAGTCTTACTCAACTTCATACCTTGTAACACAAGCAAGAACCCTTCTTTGACTGATCCATTTTGAACTTCTTCAAAACTTTATCAAGGTATGTGTTTTGTGAAAGTCCAGTTAAGTGTCTTGATCTATCTCTATAGATCTTGATGCCCAATATGTAAGAAGCTTCACCGAGGTCTTTCATTGAAAAATTCTTATTCAAGTATCCTCTTATACTATCCAGAAATTCTATATCATTTTCAATCAATAATATTCCATCCACATATAATATTAGAAATGCTACAGAGCTCCCACTCACTTTCTTGTAAATACAGGCTTCTGCAAAAGTCTGTATAAAACCATATGCTTTGATCACATCATCGAAGCGTATATTCCAACTCCGAGATGCTTGCACCAGTCCATAGATGGATCGCTGGAGCTTGCACACTTTGTTAGCACCTTTAGGATCGACAAAACCTTCTGGTTGCATCATATACAACTCCTCTTTGAGATATCCATTCAGGAATGCAGTTTTGACATCCATTTGCCAGATTTCATAATCATAAAATGCGGCAATTGCTAACATGATTCAGACAGACTTAAGCATCGCTACGGGTGAGAAAGTCTCATCGTAGTCAACTCCTTGAACTTGTCGAAAACCTTTCGCAACAAGTCGAGCTTTAACAGTAATATTACCGTTAGCGTCGGTCTTCTTCTTGAAGATCCTTTCATTTTGATGGCTTGCCGATCATCGGGCAAGTCAACCAAAGTCCATACTTTGTTCTCATACATGGATCCCATCTCAGATTTCATGGCCTCAAGCCATTTTGCGGAATCTGGGCTCATCATTGCTTCCTAATAGGTCGTAGGTTCATCATGGTCTAGTAACATGACTTCCAGAACTGGGTTTCCGTACCACTCTGGTGCGGAACGTACTCTGGTTGATCTACGAAGTTCAGCAGAAACTTGATCTGAAGTTTCATGATCATCATCATTGGCTTCCTCACTAATTGGTGTAGGAATCACTGGAACTAGTTTCTGTTACGTGCTACTTTCCAATTCGGGAGAAGGTACAATTACCTCATCAAGTTCCACTTTCCTCCCACTCACTTCTTTCGAGAGAAACTCCTTCTCTAGAAAGGATCCATTCTTAGCAACGAATATCTTGCCTTCGGATCTGTGATAGAAGGTGTACCCAACAGTCTCTTTTGGGTATCCTATGAAGACACATTTCTCTGACTTGGGTTCGAGCTTATTAGGTTGAAGCTTTTTCACATAAGCATCGCAACCCCAAACTTTAAGAAACGACAACTTTGGTTTCTTGCCAAACCACAGTTCATAAGGCGTCGTATCAACGGATTTAGATGGTGCCCTATTTAATGTGAATGCAGTTGTCTCTAAAGCATAACCCCAAAACGATAGTGGTAAATCGGTAAGAGACATCATAGACCGCACCATATCTAATAAAGTATGGTTAAGACATTCGGACACACCATTACGCTGTGGTGTTCCGGGTGGCGTGAGTTGTGAAACTATTCCACATTGTTTCAAATGAAGATCAAACTCGTAACTCAAATATTCACCTCCACGATCAGATCGTAAAAACTTTATTTTCTTGTTACGATGATTCTCTACTTCACTCTGAAATTCTTTGAACTTTTCAAATGTTTCAGACTTGTGCTTCATCCAGTAAATATACCCATATCTGCTCAAATCATCAGTGAAGGTCAGAAAATAACGATACCCGCCGCGAGCTTCAACACTCATCGGTCCTTCTCGGAGGCAAGGCCCTAGGTATGGTGATATTGTACGCAGGATGTTTACGAGTTCAGGCCCTTCTCGGAGGAAATAAAAGCCCTACATCTCGGTGCCCTGGGGCGGTCGACTGGAATGTATATGGGTGTTTGAGTTACAGGGGTGCGAACCCTTGTACTGGAGGAGGGGGTGGCTTATATAGAGTTCGCCAGGACCCCTGCCATCCCCACGTTACAAAGGGTTCAATGTACATAAAGGCAGGCGTTACTGATAACGCCTGCAGTAAAGAGTGATAAAGGCATTCATTGTTACGGAATGAATGTCGGACTGTTGCTGTCCTAAGGGACCTTTGACCTTCGTGGGTCGAGTGTCTTCGAATGGTCGAGTAAAGTTGAGTCGTCTGAACGGGGGTGTGTAGTCGAGTGGAATGCCCTCTTGAGCCATGTTAGTCGACTGTCCCTGTTGCCTTCGAGTTGTCTTTTGCGCTTCTGGGTAGTGACCTTGGGTGGGGTACCTGGGTCAGGCCCGTGACCCTACCCTAGGTCTGCAACATCATCAGTAGCCCCCGAATGGATTGAGGCTCGAGTAGAGAAGAGTGTCTAAGTTGGCTTTGGCTCGGGTTCGATGCCCCTGGGGAGATCTTCTTTGAGCTTGCGAACCAGGCTGACTCTTCAACCTCGACTTGGTCGCCTTAATCGATTCAAGAACCGCCGAGTGTACTTGTTTGTGTTGACCGTCGACTGAACCTTGCGTGCAGCCCCGAGCACCTTTGGGGTGCGCAGTTTTCGGCGGGATCGACTGCTCTCTAGTCTCCGGATTTTGCGGGATTTTAAAATTTGGGGAAGCGCGCGGGACGGGTCACGCCACGGCAATCGGATCGGATATGCCTGGGATGCCTCGATCTCCGTGCCGCCTTTTTCGTCACGTATCGCGTGCGCGCCTGTTGTGGGATTTGACGGGATTGCTCGGGGCCACCAGTTAACCACTCGACCGCTGCGCTATAATTGTGCGCCGCGGCCGAGGCGAGGGCACTGTGCGCCTATTCTCTGTTTCTTTTTCCTCCGCCCCTCCGCCGTGTCCCTACTCTCTGCCTTCCTCCCCTCGGCCAACACTGTCTCGCTCACCATGGGCAAGGAGAAGACCGCGGCGCTGGAGCGCTCGAAGAAGGCAGCGGCAACAGGGAACAGGAAGCGGTCCAACCGAGGAGGGTCGTCGTCAAGGTCCGAGCACCCGCCTGGCTGGATCCAGGGGGACTGGATCAGGTCCACGATGATGCCGGAGGACATGGAGGAGTTGGAGGAGGAGGGCCTGATCACCCGCGACTCTTGGCGGCTACCGAAGGGCGAGCTCGAGCCCCAGCCGCGAGAGGGCGAGTGCGTTCTCCTCACGACTCACGTTGACCAAGGTTTTTCCTTGCCCCTGCATCCTTTCTTCCGCGCTTTCCTGGCTTTTTACGGTGCCCAGCTGCACCACTTCACTCCCAACACCATTACCTACTTGGCTGCATTCGTTTCGATGTACGAGAACTTCCTCGGTTGCCGACCGCACTAGGGTTTGTTCAAGCACATCTTCACTTGTCGTTCTCAATCCATCAAGAAAGCGAATCCAAGCGATGAAAAGACGCATGTCATCCAGATGTGTGGCGGAGTGGGTATCCAGCTCAGAGGTAGGAGCGCATTCCCTGCCATGACCCTCCCTGAGTCGGTCCGGGGTTGGCAGGCGACTTGGTTCTACTGTAGGGACATTCCAACTCCTGGTCACCCGACTGGGCTTCCTCCATGTTCTTTTGGTCGAGTCAACCAGCCATCGACGTTGCTCGTGAGTCGGACTGAGAGGGTAGAGGTAGACATGCTGGTGGAGCGGGTGGTCCAGTTGGTTCACGACAGAGTCACGGGGATGGATCTGCTCGAGGTGTTCCTTATGAGGAGGATCCAGCCCCTCCAAGCTCGAGACCATCCGATGTGGTTATACTCCGGCGTCGACGACTCGTCTCTGGTCCACCCAGAGGAAGCTGATGCGAAGACGGTAGCGTAGTGCATGAAGTGCATCACGGGGAACAAGGACAACCCTCGGGGGCCGGAAGATTTCGCCCATTCAACGCAGATCACCAACCAGACAAGTTCTGGCCTCGACTTCCTAGTGAATTTCGTGTTTTCTGTTTGTGGCCGTCTGATGAATCCGACTGATGTTTGATTAATCTTCTTTTCTGTAGATCTATACCGAAATGTTTTCGGTGCCCAATGGTGATCAGGTCCAGGAGGGCGAAGAATGCGTGGGTGAAGCTTCCGACTGGAAGTCTGGCGAGGAGACTGGAGAGGAGAGCGAGGATTCCAGCAGCGGCAAGGAGGTCGAGTTGCCTCCCACGGCGAGAAGCACTCCAAGGAGAAGCACGACCCAGAGGTCGTGCGTTACAGGGCGGACCCCTCCAGCTCCCAAGTGCAGAAGTGGGCTCGCACGACCACTCTGGATCCTACTGAAAAGGCACCAAAGCAGCCTAAAGTCACTGTCGTCAAGCCTCTGAAGGTCCTGCCCAAGATCAAGGTGGACGTCCCAATCGCCTCCACGTAAGCGCCGCTCTAGTTCATTTTCTCCCACTCTTCGGAGACCAACTTTGTCTACGTCGACTCACTTTCAGTGTTGCTGCTTCTGCGACCTCGATGGATATTGACAAGGGTCGTGATGACGAGGAGACCGCTGACGCTGCCACGTCCCGTCCAGGTGCGGGTTGTAGATTGCTCTTTGTTTTTTACTTGTTTGAACTATTGGTCGACTGAACTTCGTGGTTGTCTTCTGAAGTGCACGCCTTGTCATAGAGCTTCCTGATGATGACGACGACTACGACGAGGAGCACGCGGGAGTGACTCGACGAGGTGCAGGAAGGAGGGGTCGGAAGACACCCTCCGGCTCTGAGGCCCAACAACAGGGGGACGTGGCCCAGACCACGGTCTCCTTTGTTGTTCCTATGTCGACTGTCCGTCCCTCCTCGTCGACTGACCCGGCTGCCGACCCAGCGACTGTTGCGCCTTCTGTTCTCTTCTCCACCCATCATGTCCCGGAGGACCCCGTGAACGCGGCCCAAGAAGCCTTTCGTTAGGCGGGATTGATGATGGAGAGAACGAAGGCGGCGTATGAAGCTAGCATGGCTGCTTACAACGCTAGCTCGGCTCTTCGAACCAATGTACAGGTCTGTCTCTTCCGACTGGTTTGCTGTGTTAGTGTAGTCCTCGTTTTGAAAATTGCTGCTTTGTAAGATGATGTCACACCCACTGGGTATCTTCTATTGTAGCTTTAGTTCTTGTTGCCCAAACGATTGGACTAGTGGGGGCACGCTCGGTGCACCCACTGGGTGTAGTCCCCGAGGCCATGGTCGACTGAAGTCAGTCGGCCATGGTCTTTAGAATGTGTCTCGTCCATTTTGTTTCGAACCTTTTTTATTCGCGCAGGACTGATCCGGCCGAGTAAGAACCAGTGGGGGCACGCTCAGTGCACCCATTGTGTGTAGTCCCCGAGACCGTGGTCGACTGCTGGTAGTCGGCCATGGTCTAAGAACAAACCTCTCTCTCTCTCTCTCTTTTGCTCGGGTCGGACTAATCTGGCCGAGTGAGAACCAGTGGGGGCACGCTCAGTGCACGCACTGGGTGTAGTCCCCGAGACTACTGTTGAGTGTTTGACTCGGCTGTAGTCTTAGAATTCTGATTTGTTGTGTCGATGCAGAGATCTTGCAAGTTCGGAGCCAAGTTCGTGGATCCTGAGAAGAAGCAGGTCCTGAAGGAAATATGCCCTAGAGGCAATAATAAAGATGTTATTTGTATTTCCTTATATCATGATAAATGTCTTTTATTCATGCTAGAATTGTATTAACCGGAAACTTGATACATGTGTGAATACATAGACAAAATAGTATGTCCCTAGTATGCCTCTACTAGACTAGCTCATTGATCAAAGATGGCTATGTTTCCTAGCCATAGACATGAGTTGTCATTTGATCAACGGGATCACATCATTAGGAGAATGATGTGATGGACTAGAACCATCCATTAGCATAGCACTATGATCGTTTAGTTTTACTGCTATTGCTTTCTTCATGACTTATACATGTTCTTATGACTATGAGATTATGCAACTCCCGAATACCGTAGGAACACCTTGTGTGCTATCAAATGTCACAACGTAACTGGGTGATCATAAAGATGCTCTACAGGTGTCTCCGAAAGTGTTCGTGGTGTTGGCATAGATCAAGACTAGGATTTGTCACTCCGAGTGTCGGAGAGGTATCTCTAGGCCCTCTCGGTAATGCACATAATAATAAGCCTTACAAGCAAAAGACTAATGAGTTAGTCACGAGATGATGTATTACGGAACGAGTAAAGAGACTTGTCGGTAACGAGATTGAACTAGGTATAGAGATACCGACAATCGAATCTCGAGCAAGTAACATACCGATGACAAAAGGAACAACGTATGTTGTTATGCGGTTTGACCGATAAAGATCTTCGTAGAATATGTAGGAGCTAATATGAGCATCCAGGTTCCGCTATTGGTTATTGACCGGAGATGAGTCTCGGTCATGTCTACATAGTTCTCGAACCCGTAGGGTCCGCACGCTTAACGTTTGATGACGATTGATATTATGAGTTTATGAGTTTTGATGTACCGAAGGTAGTTCGGAGTCCCGGATGAGATCACGGATGTGACGAGGAGTCTCAGAATGTCCGAGACGTAAAGATTGATATATTGGACGACTATATTCAGACAACGGAAGTGTTCCGTAAAAGTTTCGAAATTTACCGGAGTACCGGGGGGGTTACCGGAACCCCTGGGGAAGCTATGGGCCTTAATGGGCCGTAGGAGAAAGAGAGAAGGAGGGCCAGGGCTGGGCCGCACGCCCCCCACCCCTTGGTCCGAATTGGACAAGGAGGGAGGGGGGCCGGCGCCCGTTTCCTTCTCCTTCTCCCTCTCCTTCCTTTCCCCCTTCTCCCTTTTGGTAGTTCCTAGTAGGAATAGGATTGCAATCCTATTCCTAGTAGGATTGCACCTCCTAGGCGCGCCACAAGGGGCCGGCCGGCCTCCCCCCTTGCTCCTTTATATACGGGGGCAGGGGGCACCCAAAGACACACAAGTTGAATTGTTTTAGCCGTGTGCGTTGCCCCCCTCCACAGAAACACACCTCGGTCATATCGTTGCAGTGCTTAGGCGAAGCCCTGCGCCGATAGATACATCAAATCCGTCAAAACGCCGTCGTGTAGACGGAACTCTCCCGTGAAGCTCAACTGGATCAAGAGCTCGTGGGACGTCATCAAGCTGAACGTGTGCTGAACGCGGAGGTGCCGTACGTCCGGTGCTTGATCGGTTGGATCGCGAAGAAGTTTGACTACATCAACCGCATCACTTGACGCTTCCGCTCCCGGTCTATGAGGGTACGTAGAAACACTCTCCCCTCTCGTTGCTATGCATCTGGTAGATAGATCTTGTGTGATTGTAGGAAAATTTTAAAATACTACGTTCCCCAACAGTGGCATCATGAGCCAGGTCTATGCGTAGATGATATGCACGAGTAGAACACAATGAGTTGTGGGCGATACTAGTCATACTGCTTACCAGCATGTCATATTTTGCTTCGGCGGTATTGTCAGATGAAGCAGCCCGGACCGACATTACGCGTACGCTTACGCGAGACTGGTTTCACCATTATGAGCACTCGTTGCTTAAAGGTTACTGGCGGGTGTCTGTCTCTCTCACTTTAGCTGAATCAAGTGTGGCTACGCCCGGTCCTTGTGAAGGTTAAAACATCACATACTTGACGAAACATCGTTGTGGTTTTTTATGCGTAGGTAAGAACGGTTCTTGCTAAGCCCGTAGCAACCACGTAAAACTTGCAACAACAAAGTAGAGGACGTCTAACTTGTTTTTGCAGGGCATGTTGTGATGTGATATGGTCAAGACATGATGATATATACGGTTTTGTATGAGATGATCATGTTTTGTAATGTTATCGGCAACTGGCAGGAGCCATATGGTTGTCGCTTTATTGTATGAAATGCAATCGCCATGTAATTGCTTTACTTTATCACTAAGCGGTAGCGATAGTCGTAGAAGCAATAGTTGGCGAGACGACAACGATGCTACGATGGAGATCAAGGTGTCGCGCCGGTGACAAAGGTGATCATGACGGTGCTTTGGAGATGGAGATAAAAAGCACAAGATGATGATGGCCATATCATGTCACATATTTTGATTGCATGTGATGTTTATCTTATTATGCTTCTTATTTTGCTTAGAACGACGGTAGCATTATAAGATGATCCCTTACTAAATTTCAAGGTATAAGTGTTCTTCCTGAGTATGCACCGTTGCGAAAGTTCATCGTGCCGAGACACCACATGATGATCGGGTGTGATAAGCTCTACGTTCAAATACAACGGGTGTAAGCTAGTTTTGCACACGCAGAATACTCGGGTTAAACTTGACGAGCCTAGCATATGCAGATATGGCCTCGGAACACTAGAGACCGAAAGGTCGAGCATGAATCATATAGTAGATATGATCAACATAAGATGTTCACAATTGAAACTACTCTATCTCACGTGATGATCGGACATGGTTTAGTTTATTTGGATCACGTGATCATTTAGATGACCAGAGGGATGTCTATCTAAGTGGGAGTTCTTTAAGTAATATGATTAATTGAACTTTAATTTATCATGAACTTAGTCCTGATAGTTTTTGCATATCTATGTTGTTGTAGATCAATGGCCCGTGCTACCGTTCCTTTGAATTTTATTGCATTCCTAGAGAAAGCTAAGTTGAAAGATGATGGTAGCAATTGCACGGACTGGGTCCGTAACTTGAGGATTATCCTCATTGCTGCACAGAAGAATTATGTCCTTGAAGCACCGCTAGGTGACAAGCCCCCTCCCGCTAATGTAGACGCTTTGAACGTCTGGCAGACGCGGTCTGATGACTACACGATAGTTCAGTGTGCCATGCTTTACGGCTTAGAACCGGGACTTCAACGACGTTTTGAACGTCATGGACCATATGAGATGTTCCAGGATTTGAAGTTAATATTTCAAGCAAATGACCGGATTGAGAAATATGAGATTTCCAATAAGTTCTACAGCTGCAAGATGGAGGAGAATAGTTCTATCAGTGAACACTTACTCAGAATGTCTGGGTACTACAATCATATGACTCAACTTGGTTGCAAAGTTGACGAGGATAGTGTTATTGATAGAGTTCTTCAATCACTGCCACCAAGCTATAAAGGCTTCATGATGAACTATAATATGCAAGGGATGCAGAAGACAATTCCCGAGCTCTTCGCTATGCTCAAAGCTGCGGAGGTAGAAATCAAAAAGGAGCATCACGTGTTGATGGTTAATAAGACTAGTAGTTTCAAGAAAAAGGGCAAGGGAAAGAAGGGGAACTTCAAGAAGAATAGCAAGACAGTTGCTACTCCCACGAAGAAACCCAATTCTGGAGCCAAGCCTGAAACTGAGTGCTTCTACTGCAAAGGGACTGGACACTGGAAGCGGAACTGCCCCAAGTATTTGGTGGAGAAGAAGGATGGCAAGGTGAACAAAGGTATATGTGATATACATGTTATTGATGTGTACCTTACTAATGCTCGTAGAAGTACCTGGGTATTTGATACCGGTTCGGTTGCTAATATTTGTAACTCGAAACAAGGACTATGGATTAAACAAAGATTAGCTAAGGACGAGGTGACGATGCGCGTGGGAAATGGTTCCAAAGTTGATGTGATCGCCGTCGGCACGCTACCTCTACATCTACCTTCGGGATTAGTTTTAGACCTAAATAATTGTTATTTGGTGCCAGCGTTGAGCATGAACATTATATCTGGATCTTGTTTATTGTGAGACGGTTATTCATTTAAATCAGAGAATAATGGTTGTTCTATTTTTATGAATAATATCTTTTATGGCCATGCACCCTTGAAGAGTGGTATATTCTTATTGGATCTCGACTGTAGTGATACACATATTCATAATATTGAAGCCAAAAGATGCAAGGTTAATAATGATAGTGCAACTTATTTGTGGCACTGCCGTTTAGGTCATATTGGTGTAAAGCACTTGAAGAAACTCCATAGTGATGGACTTTTGGAATCACTTGATTATGAATCACTTGGTGCTAGCGAACCATGCCTCATGGGCAAGATGACTAAAACTCCGTTCTCCGGAACTATGGAGCGAGCAAAAGATTTGTTGGAAATCATACATACTGATGTATGTGGGCCAATGAATGTTGAAGCTCGCGGCGGGTATCGTTATTTTCTAACCTTCACTGATGATTTGAGCATATATGGGTATATCTACTTAATGAAGCACAAGTCTGAAACATTTGAAAAGTTCAATGAATTTCAGAGTGAAGTAGAGAATCATCGTATCAAGAAAATAAAGTTTCTACGATCTGATCGTGGAGGAGAATATTTGAGTTACGAGTTTGGTCTTCATTTGAAACAATGTGGAATAGTTTCACAACTCACGCCACCCGGAACACCACAGCGTAATGGTGTGTCCGAACGTCGTAACTGTACTTTATTGGATATGGTGCGATCTATGATGTCTCTTACCGATTTACCACTATCGTTTTGGGGTTATGCTTTAGAGACAGCTGCATTCACATTAAATAGGGCACCATCTAAATCCGTTGAGACGACACCTTATGAACTATGGTTTGGCAAGAAACCGAAGTTGTCGTTTCTTAAAGTTTGGGGCTGCGATACTTATGTGAAAAAGCTTCAACCTGATAAGCTCGAACCCAAGTCGGAGAAATGTGTCTTCATAGGATGCCCAAAAGAGACTGTTGGGTACACCTTCTATCAAAGATCCGAAGGCAAGATATCCGTTGCTAAGAATGGATCCTTTCTAGAGAAGGAGTTTCTCTCGAAAGAAGTGAGTGGGAGGAAAGTAGAACTTGATGAGGTAATTGTACCTTCTCCTGAATTGAAAAGTAGTACATCACAGAAAATAGTTCCAGTGATTCCTACACCAATTAGTGAGGAAGCTAATGATGATGATCATGAAACTTCAGATCAAGTTTCTGCTGAACGTCGTAGATCAACCAGAGTACGTTCCGCACCATGGTGGTACGGCAACCTAGTTCTGGAAGTCATGTTACTAGAACATGATGAACCTACAAACTATGAGGAAGCGATGATGAGCCCGGTTTCCGCAAAATGGCTTGAGGCCATGAAATCTGAGATGGGATCCATGTATGGGAACAAAGTGTGGACTTTGGTTGACTTGCCCGATGATCGGCAAGCCATCGAAAATAAATGGATCTTCAAGAGGAAGACCGACGCAGACGGTAATGTTACTGTTTACAAAGCTCGACTTGTTGCGAAAGGGTTTTGACAAGTTCAAGGAGTTGACTACGATGAGACTTTCTCATATGTAGCGATGCTTAAGTCTGTCCGAATCATGTTAGCAATTGCCGCATTTTATGATTATGAAATCTGGCAAATGGATGTCAAAACTGCATTCCTAAATGGATATCTTAAAGAAGAGTTGTATATGATGCAACCAGAAGGTTTTGTCGATCCAAAAGGTGCTAACAAAGTATGCAAGCTCCAGCGATCCATATAAGGACTGGTGCAAGCATCTCGGAGTTGGAATATACGCTTTGATGAGGTGATCAAAGCATATGGTTTTATACAGACTTTTGGAGAAGCCTGTATTTACAAGAAAGTGAGTGGGAGCTCTGTAGCATTTCTAATATTATATGTGGATGACATATTGTTGATTGGAAATGATATAGAATTTCTGGATAGCATAAAAGGATACTTGAATAAGAGTTTTTCAATGAAAGACCTCGGTGAAGCTGCTTATATATTAGGCATCAAGATCTATAGAGATAGATCAAGACGCTTAATTGGACTTTCACAAAGCACATACCTTGATAAAGTTTTGAAGAAGTTCAAAATGGATCAGTCGAAGAAAGGGTTCTTGCCTGTGTTACAAGGTATGAAGTTGAGTAAGACTCAATGCCCGACCACTGCAGAAGATAGAGAGAAAATGAAAATCATCCCCTATGTCTCAGCCGTAGGATCTATCATGTATGCAATGTTGTGTACCAGACCTGATGTGTGCCTTGCTATAAGTCTAGCAGGGAGGTACCAAAGTAATCCAGGAGTGGATCACTGGACAATAGTCAAGAACATCCTAAAATACCTGAAAAGGACAAAGGATATGTCTCTCGTATATGGAGGTGACAAAGAGCTCATCATAAATGGTTACGTCGATTCTAGCTTTGACACTGATCCGGATGACTCTTAGTCACAAACCGGATATGTATTTTTATTGAACGGTGGAGCTGTCAGTTGGTGCAGTTCCAAGCAAAGCGTCGTGGCGGGATCTACTTGTGAAGCAGAATACATAGCTGCTTCGGAAGCAGCAAATGAAGGAGTCTGGATGAAGGAGTTCATATCCGATCTAGGTGTAATACCTAGTTCATCGGGTCCAATGAAAATCTTTTGTGACAACACTGGAGCAATAGCCTTGGCGAAGGAATCCAGGTTTCACAAGAGAACAAAGCACATCAAAAGACGCTTCAATTCCATCCGCGATCTAGTCAAGGAGGGAGACATAGAGATTTGCAAGATACATACGGATCTGAATGTTGCAGACCCGTTGACTAAGCCTCTTCCACGGGCAAAACATGATCAGCACCAGGACTCCATGGGTGTGAGGATAATCACTTTGTAATCTAGACTATTGACTCTAGTTCAAGTGGGAGACTGAAGGAAATATGCCCTAGAGGCAATAATAAAGATGTTATATGTATTTCCTTATATCATGATAAATGTCTTTTATTCATGCTAGAATTGTATTAACCGGAAACTTGATACATGTGTGAATACATAGACAAAATAGTATGTCCCTAGTATGCCTCTAATAGACTAGCTCATTGATCAAAGATGGCTATGTTTCCTAGCCATAGACATGAGTTGTCATTTGATTAGCGGGATCACATCATTAGGAGAATGATGTTATGGACTAGATCCATCCGTTAGCATAGCACTATGATCGTTTAGTTTTACTGCTATTGCTTTCTTCATGACTTATACATGTTCCTATGACTATGAGATTATGCAACTCCCGAATACCGTAGGAACACCTTGTGTGCTATCAAACGTCACAACGTAATTGGGTGATCATAAAGATGCTCTACAGGTGTCTCCGAAAGTGTTTGTGGTGTTGGAATAGATCAAGACTAGGATTTGTCACTCCGAGTGTCGGAGAGGTATCTCTGGGCCCTCTCGGTAATGCACATCATAATAAGCCTTGCAAGCAAAAGACTAATGAGTTAGTAACGAGATGATGTATTACAGAACAAGTAATGAGACTTGCTGGTAACGAGATTGAACTAGGTATAGAGATACCGACGATCGAATCTCGGGCAAGTAACATACCGATGACAAAAGGAACAACGTATGTTGTTATGCGGTTTGACCGATAAAGATCTTCGTAGAATATGTAGGAGCCAATATGAGCATCAAGGTTCCGCTACTGGTTATTGACCGGAGATGAGTCTCGGTCATGTCTACATAGTTCTCGAACCCGTAGGGTCCGCATGCTTATCGTTTGATGACGATCGGTATTATGAGTTTATGAGTTTTGATGTACCGAAGGTAGTTCGGAGTCCCGGATGAGATCACGGACGTGAAGAGGAGTCTCGGAATGTCCGAGACGTAAAGATTGATATATTGGACGACTATATTCGGACAACGGAAGTGTTCCGTAAAAGTTTCGGAATTTACCGGAGTACCGGGGGGGTTACCGGAACCCTTGGGGAAGCTATGGGCCTTAATGGGCCGTAGGAGAAAGAGAGAAGGAGGGCCAGGGCTGGGCCGCGCGCCCCCCACCCCTTGGTCCTAATTGGACAAGGAGGGAGGGGGGGCCGGCGCCCCTTTCCTTCTCCATCTCCCTCTCCTTCCTTTCCCCCTACTCCATTTTGGTAGTTCCTACTAGGAATAGGATTGCAATCCTATTCCTAGTAGGATTGCACCTCCTAGGCGCGCCACAAGGGGCCGGCCGGCCTCCCCCCTTGCTCCTTTATATACGGGGGCAGGGGGCACCCAAAGACACACAAGTTGAATTGTTTTAGCCGTGTGCGGTGCCCCCCTCCATAGAAACACACCTCGGTCATACCGTTGCAGTGCTTAGGCGAAGCCCTACGCCGATAGATACATCATATCCGTCACCATGCCGTCGTGCTGACGAAACTCTCCCGTGAAGCTCAACTAGATCAAGAGCTCATGGGACGTCATCAAGCTGAACCTGTGTCGAACACGGAGGTGTCGTACGTTCGGTGCTTGATTGGTTGGATCGCGAAGAAGTTCGACTACATCAACCGCGTCACTTGACGCTTCCGCTCCCGGTCTACGAGGGTACGTAGACACACTCTCCCCTCTCGTTGCTATGCATCTGGTAGATAGATCTTGCGTGATCGTAGGAAAATTTTAAAATACTACATTCCCCAATAGGTCCAGCTCAATCTTGACTTGCAGCTGGCCGGGGATCATTTGAAGAAAACCCAGGACAAAGCGGCTGTTAATTAAAGCGAACAGCTTGTCGACTGATCTTCAACGAATATGTCGTGTGTATCCTTATGTTCATCTGTCTAGTAACGTCTCTTGTAGATCAAATGAAGGCAGCCCTGGAGCAAAAGAACCTTGACCTGGTGGCAGTGCAGCAGAGGGCCCAGGAGAAGACCGAACTGGCGGAGCAGAAGCTGGCTTCGGTCGGCACGCTTGAGGCAAAGATCGCCAGGCTGAAGGGCTCTCTCGACGCAGCCAACAAGGAAGTGACTCGACTGAAGGGGGCTAAGGATGCCCTGGATGAGAAGTATGGGGGCCTCTTCCAGAAGAAGAACGAGCTGGAGGCTTATCTGAGTGATCTCACCAAGAAGTGGTATCTTGTGCATGAAGGGACGCCTCTTTTGCTTTGACTGAATCAAGGTGGTCGACTCATAACTTGCTTGCTAACTTGTCGTGTCCTCTCTTGTGCAGAGTTCTGATGTGACTTCGAGGAGGAAACTGGGCGGGTCGAGACTGGTCTGGACCCCGCCAATTCTATTGTCAAGGATGAAGCTGCTATGAACATCTTGCGGTTGGAGTCTCGCTTTACCAGCGCCAGAGGCTATCTTGATCGACTGAAAGCAGTGATGTCTCGGATTGACACTGCACTCTGGAGGGGAGTCGTGTAGGAGAACGACCTCGAGTCCCTGATGACTCGACTCAATGAGATCCCCGGTCGGGTGCAGGAGTGGAAGAAGTCATCTGCCCGCTGTGGAGCCGACGTTGCGCTGTCTCTGATTCGAGTGCACTGCAAGGAGGTGAAAGAGAAGAGGTTGGCCACGCTCAAGGTCGCCAACATGAAGGAACTCCAGTTCCAGTCATTCATGGAGACTTTCTTGGAGGCTGCTACCCATATCGCCGATGGGATCAACCTGGATGAGTTCCTTGAGCCTGCGAGCCCACCGACCCCCGGGGAGTGATCAAACTTTAATACTTCGATTTAATTTGCCTCGGAATGCCGAGTGATCCTGTAATCGTTAAACTCTCATGGGCTTGATGCCCGAGTACTCCTGCCCGAATATTGTGGGGCTTTATCTGGACTTGATTCCTTTTGCATTTGCTTGTTTTGCTTCCGACTCTTTCTGGTCTTTTGGATTTCGAGTCAATGTCGAATCTGTGGCACGGCTCCGATGGTCGAGCCGCTTGATGGCGACGCTGAACTTATGGCGGGGCCCGAAGGACCGTAGCTTAGCTTCCGAGTGAGAGGGTTACTCTTCACTCGGAGTGGTTTTCGTAACTTAGGCGATTACGAGCTACGTTGTACTTGTGGTGGAGCACGGAGGACAGAGCCACGTTGTACTTGTGGCATAGCTCGGAGGACCGCAGCTAAGCCCCCGAGTGAGAGGGTTGCTCTTCGCTCGGAGTGGATTTTGTAACTTAGGAGATTACGAGCTACGTTGTACTTGTGGCGGAGCTCGGAGGACAGAGCCACGTTGTACTTGTGGCGTAGCTCGGAGGACCGCAGCTAAGCCCCCGAGTGAGAGGGTCGCTCTT
>LR738710.1:121819973-121864255 GCA_902687465.1 Secale cereale | reverse complement strand
CCCCCCCTGTGCCGCGCCGGGGGGGCGCCTGGCCCCCCCGAGGCTCCTCCGATGCCCCCCTTTGGCATATATTTAAAGCGTCTCCCGAAACCCTTGAGGGAGGAACTCTTTTCGCGATCCCATCTCTGTTCCGCCGCCACCGCCGCTTCCAAGATCGGGAGCACCAGGAGAACTCTTCCCGGCACCCTGCCGGAGGGGAGGATCACCACCGGGAGCCCCTCCACCACCATGGACGCCTCCCGGATGAGTTGTGAGTAGTCTCCCTTGGACCATGAGTCCATGACCAGTAGCTATGTGATGTTCTCCTCCCGTTCTTGTGCTTCACTAATTAGTCCTCGTGAGCTGCCCTACATGATCGAGGCACATATGTAATCCTTCTGCTGTTGCTATGATGAGTTTGCTGGGATCCGATGAATTATGAGATTATGTTCAGATTGTGCTTGAGTAATATATTTGATCTACCTCTTTTATATTTATGTTCGTAAGTAATTCTTGCATGTTCTCCGTTGTTATTTATTGCTTTGGCCAAGTAATAGGTAGTGACTCCAAGAGGGAACGTTATGCTTGATTGTGGGTTCATGCCCATCGATGACTAGTTTGAGTGACAGAAACATGAGTCTAGGGGATGTGTTGTTGCCACAAGGGGGAAAACAACGGTGCTTGTGCCCGCGGGTGCAAGGATTGTTTACTTTACGCAAAGTTCTTTTAATGCAGTTGTCTGTTGCATTGAGTTTACACTATGGGTGGGACTCGCAACTTAATAACAGCGAGATGTTCTGGATAGATATCTCAAGGTGGATGATTAGTAGGAGATATTGATGGATTTCGGTCTACTTACTTTGGCGTACCGCCCATGCTTTGAACCTCAACCTTTCTTGCAATGTAGTCAGCATAGGTTTGCGCACATGGTCCTGTCAATTGCCCAGCTGTAATTCGTTTACCTCACATAGCTGTTTTATCTTCTTTTGGGAGAGAGACATCACTAGTGAACATCATGAGACTCCGGTCCATATTACCATCATTGATCACATCCGCTATTTACTTTTTGCTATTATTTACTACTGCAATTATATCTATCACTACTATCACTTGCGTTTAATCCTTTGTGAACTACAAGGCCGGAGGGATTGACAACCTCTCTGTACTCGTTGGGAGCAAAGTTATTTGTATCTGTGTGCAGGTCCACGTTGATTGCTAATATCTGGCGCCGTAGCAGTTGACACCTTCTTGTTGAACCTAGGAGTCTCTTGGGATTCGATCCTTGGTATCTTTGCCAAGGGAAAAACTTCCGCAACACTACATCTCACACCTTCCACTTGGGGTAACCAACGAGGGGCGAGAAGCCTAGCAAGAGTTTTTCTGGCGCCGTTGCCGGGGACTCCACTCTTCAAGATAGGGGAGTTGCACGCTATCTTTTACCTTTGCTTTTAGTCTTGTTAGTTTACCTTTCAGTTTTTGCTTTAGTATCTTTTATCGAAAATCACAAAATAGTTATCTTATTCTTTAGTTGTCATTATGTCGGGTCCTTTTGTCTTTGACGAGGCAGAAGTTCTCACCTTTAAACAAAGAGGTGGAGAAAGTTTGAAAGATGCTTGGTATAGAATTAATGATTCACAAAAAAGAGCCACCAAGAAGCAACCTACTACTATCCTGCTTAGAAATTTTTATGTTGGAATTACTTCTTGGAATAGGTTTATTCTAGATACTGCTATCAATGGGAATTTCCTAGAGGCCCCAGTTTGGGAGTCCCTTAGTATTATTGAAAATCTTGTTGGGAATCTCCCTGTTGTTAGCATTCGAGAGGACATCACCCTAGCTCACATTATGAAAAAACTTGAAAAGATAGAGCTAGAGATGCCAAGCATTAATAAGATAAATGAGTTGGATCGTAAGATCCAAAGGAATTTGAATAGACTAGATAGCTCCATGCATAAAATTTTCAAAATTTTGGAGACCGTCAAATTCCATGACTTGGACTCTTCTAGGATAGACAAGATTGAGGATATCTTTGATACTCTAGGAACCACCTTCTCCTCAATCAAAACCAAAAAGGTAGAAACTCCGGCAAAGAAGGAGCCTAAGTTCGTTCACGTTCCAAAGGCTCCCCGCTCTAAAAGTAATCCACCTATTGCCAAAGGGGTTGAAACTGTAAAGACTTTGGAAGAAACACCTGTCTTTGATGAATTTATAAATGAATCTTCCCTTGACTTTTATCCTTTTGGTCTTCTACCTAGAAGTATCTCTATGAGGCCTTTATTTGAAAATCCTCTTAAGACTAGTTGTATTATTGAAGAGCTTTTTGATGATCTTGATGATGGTTCAATTGATACAACTTGATCTATATGCATTATGCCTAGCTTAAAGGCATAAAAGAAAGCGCTTTTGGGAGGCAGCCCACATGAATATATTTATTTTGCTTTTGTTGTGTCTTGATGTTGTTTACTACTGTAGCATCATCTTTATATCTTTGTTTTTCAATTTTGTGCCAAGTGTAGCCTCTGATTGCTAGAAAGTTCAAAAGTTGTGAGGTGCTGTCCAGGAAACAGATTATGTCCTTGGATAGAAAAATTCGTATAAAATCATCAGATCATCTTTTTGGTCTGAATTTTTTCGACAGCGTGCTCTATATAATTTTCTTTCGTGCATCTGTTCTGAGTTTTTTTATTAGAGTTGCAGAAGTGCCCCGAACAAATCAATTACTACCTGCTGTTCTGTTTTTCACAGATTCTGTCCTGTTTTGCTTTTCCTTCATTTTGCAAACCAAGAGCTTGCTTTTTCTTTGCAAAAACCTTTTGGCAATCTTGAGAAACAGTAGACCTTCAAGAATATCTTTATTTCCTGCAAGGTACAATTATTTATTATGGGTACTAACCTCGCTAATCAGATTATGATGAGTTATGTATGAAGGGAGTTTTCAAGTGTGCGAGGGAAGATGATAAAAAGATTCAGGAGTGTCAAGCGCTCAAGCTTGGGGATGCCCCCATGCACCCCCAAGAAATATTCAAGGAGACTCAAGCGTCTAAGCTTGGGGATGCCCCCGTGCATCCCCTTCTCCATCAACATTATCAGTTCGTCTTTCGTTCCACTATATTTTAATCACTTCATGTGTTATGTGCTATGCTTGGAGCGTCTTGCTTTTAGTTTTCTTTAGTTTTTCATAACGAGTCGGAACTCAGCTTTCTTTATGTGGGAGAGAAACACGCTCCACTTCTACCTAGAACATAACATAGAATTTTCATGTCTATCCTTGCTGTGTGTGTTCTTTGTCTTTTAATAGCTACTATCATGTTCAGCTCTTAGCTTTCATGCTTATCTTTTCAAGAGCTTTTGTTTAGGTGGTTGCTTGAACTCTCTTTAATTACCATGCTCACCTTATTAAGAGAGTTTGCTTCCGTTGCATTGGTTGATATGTCTATGATAAAGATGCTACGTGCATGACGGCGCTTAGTAGTTCATGTT
Source organism: Secale cereale (assembly GCA_902687465.1). NCBI lineage: Eukaryota > Viridiplantae > Streptophyta > Magnoliopsida > Poales > Poaceae > Secale > Secale cereale. The sequence goes on along the minus strand of LR738710.1, from coordinate 121,860,796 downwards.
TTCTTATGGTTAGTCTCAAATAGCTGGGGGATTCCCATTGTGTTATTGGAGTACCAACATGATTTGTTTGCCAATGATGTGGTATGGTTTAGTAATATCTTCCCTCAAGAATTTATTTTGATTGACTTGGCGTATGCTCACGCATATTTAAGACTGTAAAGAAAGTTTGTCAAGCCTTGATGATCCTTTGTTTCTGAGTAGCGATATAACTACCATGCCTGATTCAATGTTGCTTTGTCGCTCTGCATGATTATGACCATCATTGCTCTCTTAGTTGGTCGCTCCCAGTCTTTTGCTAACCTCCACCTGTACTAAGCGGACTGACTGCTTGTGCATCCACATCCTTTTAAACCAGTTATGCCGTATGAGTCCACCATACCTACCTATATGTGGTAATTCACCGCCACTCCAAGTAAATTTACATGTGCTACCTTTAAAACCTTCAGTTTTTGCAATACATAGCTCATGGGAAAGTAGCTTAAAAACTATTGTGGTAAAGAATATGTTGCTTATGTATCTTATTTTCTTATAAGTTGCTTGTTGAGCGGTAACCATGTTTCTGGGGACGCCATCAACTGTTACACTTTTGTAGAATATCATGTGAGTTGCTATGCATGTTCGTCTTGTCTAAAGTAAGGGTGACTTGCCATGGGTTGAATGGTTTGAGTATGCATATTGTTAGAGAAGAACATTGGGCCGCCAACCAAAGCCATGTATCATGGTGGAAGTTTTAGCTTGGACATTAATCCTCAATCTCTTATAAAAATATGCTTAAGCATTAAAGAGGAGTCCATTATCTATTTTCTATGTTGTCCCGGTATGGATGTCCTCAAGTTGAGATCTATCAAAAACGAGAAATCAAATGCGATCTATCTCCTTGGACCTTTGTACAGGTGACATAGAGGTACCCCTTTGTGACACTTGGTTGAAACATATGTAATGCAATGACAATCCATGGAAATCCGAGCTAATTAGGACAAGGTGCGAGCACTATTGGTATTCGATGCATGAGGCTTGCAACTTATAGGATGTCTTATGCATAACACATATGAAGTACTACTACCGTTGACAAAATTGTTTCTATGTTTTCAAAATAAAAAGCTCTAGCACATGAGTAATCCCTGCTTCCCTCTGCGAAGGGCCATTCTTTTACTTTTATGTTGAGTCTCCACCTTCTTTTAAAAGCACCAACTACTGAGAGCATGATTGTCATTATGAGTGTAATGTGCATTGTCCCAAAGTAGCATTGTCTTTTGCATGATTGTGATATCGTTTATTCTGAAATCATTGTATCAAGTCATCACTTAAACCTTGGAGGTGCCCCTGCATTTATGTTTTGCTTCACTAAAGGGGGCAAGCTAGATATCACTTTATCATATTTGCACATCATATTCATTGCAAATCTATTTGATGTTTCAGTATCATATTGTAAAACTTTCAGTCCTTTGTGATTTTCTCATGAGGCAACTTAATTACTATAGATTCATTGTCTCAGTAAGCTTTTGTCATATGACTATGAAAAAGTCCTATATGGTTCATAGCATGTCACCACAGAAATTATTCTTGTTATCATTTACCTACTCGAGGACGAGCAGGAATTAAGCTTGGGGATGTTGATACGTCCAAAACGTATCTATAATTTCTCCTTGCTCCATGCCTCTTTTGGGTGATATTGCTATGATATTTATACACTTCCATACACTTTTGATCATATTTGGACTAACCTATTAACTCAGTGCACCCTAGTGCCAGTTTTTGTTTTCGGCTGTTTTTGTATTTCAGGTTTTCACGTTACGAGAACTGTCAGGAAAAATCCAGGAAAATTATATAAAAAATCAGCGTTCCAGAACCTACCGTGCGCCTGAAGTACAGCCGGGGGGGCCACCAGGGCTCCAGGCGCCCCCCCCCCCTGGCCGCGCCGGGGGGGCGCCTGGGCCCCCCGGGCCCCCGCTGATGCCCCCCTTTGGCATATATTTATATCGTGTCCCGAAACCCTCGAGACGGGAACCCTTTTTCGCGATCTCATCTCTTTTCCGCCGCCGCCGCGCTTCCAAGATCGGGAGCACCAGGAGAACTCTTCCCGGCACCCTGCCGGAGGGGAGGATCACCACCGGGAGCCCCTCCACCACCATGGACGCCTCCCGGATGAGTTGTGAGTAGTCTCCCTTGGACCATGAGTCCATGACTAGTAGCTATGTGATGTTCTCGTCACGTTCTTGTGCTTCACTAATTAGTCCTCGTGAGCTGCCCTACATGATCGAGGCACATATGTAATCCTTCTGCTGTTGCTATGATGAGTTTGCTGGGATCCGATGGATTATGAGATTATGTTCATATTGTGCTTGAGTAATATATTTGATCTACCTCTTTTATATTTATGTTCGTAAGTAATTCTTGCATGTTCTCCGTTGTTATTTATTGCTTTGGCCAAGTAATAGGTAGTGACTCCAAGAGGGAACGTTATGCTTGATTGTGGGTTCATGCCCCTCGATGACTAGTTTGAGTGACAGAAACAAGAGTCTAGGGGATGTGTTGTTGCCACAAGGGGGAAAACAACGGTGCTTGTGCCCGCGGGTGCAAGGATTGTTTACTTTACGCAAAGTTTTTTTAATGCAGTTGTCTGTTGCATTGAGTTTACACTATGGGTGGGACTCGCAACTTAATACCAGCGAGATGTTCTGGATAGATATCTCAAGGTGGATGATTAGTAGTAGATATTGATGGATTTCGGTCTACTTACTTTGGCGTACCGCCCATGCTTTGAACCTCAACCTTTCTTGCAATGTAGTCAGCATTGGTTTGCGCACATGGTCCTGTCAATTGCCCAGCTGTAATTCGTTTACCTCACATAGCTGTTTTATCGTCTTTTGGGAGAGAGACATCACTAGTGAACATCATGAGACTCCGGTCCATATTACCATCATTGATCACATCCACTATTTACTTTTCGCTATTATTTACTATTGCAATTATATATATCACTACTATCACTTGCGTTTAATCCTTTGTGAACTACAAGGCCGGAGGGATTGACAACCTCTTTGTACTCGTTGGGAGCAAAGTTATTTGTATCTGTGTGCAGGTCCACGTTGATTGCTAATTGTTGGCACCGTAGAAGTTGACACCTTCTTGTTGAACCTAGGAGTCTCTGGGGATTCGATCCTTGGTATCTTTGCCAAGGGAAAAACTTCCGCAACACTACATCTCACACCTTCCACTTGGGGTAACCAACGAGGGGCGAGAAGCCTAGCAGCCGACCATGTCCAACCCCCAAACGACAAACGGCCAAACCAACGGAATGGTCTTTAAGGTAGACGCCGGCTTATGAGACATGTTGGAGTAGAACTGGCAGCCTTCGCACTTGTCTACAATACCTTTCGCCATCTCGTTAGCTCGGGGCCAATAAAATTCAGCTCGGTACGCCTTGACCACTATAGTCCGAGAGGAAGCGTGGTGGCCACAAGTCCCCGAGTGAATTTGGTTCAGAATCAGTCGACCTTCTTCCGGGGTGATGCAACGCTGAGTGACTCCTGTGACACTCTCTCTGTAGAGCTGACCCTGAATGATGGTGAAAGCCTTGGATCGACGAACAATCTGGCGCGCTTCTTCTTCACCTCTGAGAGTTCTTGTCTGAGCAGGTACGCCATGTATGGTACAGTCCAGCCGGGCATGATCACCGAAATCTCCATGATTAGGTCGACCACCGCAGGCACTTCAACTTCAGTCGGATCAGACGCGCTGACTGGCTATGGGGGTTCCTCCATGAGGGGGTCTTCTTTGACTCAGGGGGTGTGCAGGTGCTCATAAAATACATTCTTGGGTATAGGCTTCCGAGTGGACCATATCTTCACGAGATCGTCAGCAAGCTGATTCTTGACTCTGGGCACGTGATGGAGCTCTAAACCGTCGAACTTCTTTTCAAGCTTTCGTACTGCACTGCAATAACTGGTCATTGCCGGGCTTCTAACGTCCCACTCCTTCATCACCTGATTTACCACTAAGTCTGAGTCGCCGTAGACCATCAGGCAACGGACGCCGAGTGAGATGGCCATACACAACCCGTACAAAAGCGCTTCGTATTCAGCTTCGTTGTTCGATGAGTCGAAGTGGATTTGAAGGACGTAATTGAGCTTGTCGCCCCTGGGAGATACCAGGACCAAGCCTGCACCGGATTCATTCAACATCTTGGAACCATCAAAGAACATAGTCCAGTGGTTCGACTAGATCTGAGTCGGCAGCTCCTGTTCGATCCATTCGGCCACAAAATCTGCTATTTCCTCGGACTTGATAGCTTTCTTCGCTTCAAACTTGATATCTAGCGGAAGGAGTTCAATCGCCCATTTTGCCACTCGACCGGTTGCGTCTCGGTTGTTCAGGATTTCTGATAGTGGGGCGTCGCTGACGACTGAGATTGAATGATCCGAGAAGTAATGGGCAACTTTCTTTGCGGTCAAGTAGATCCCATACACAAGCTTTTGGTAATGCGGGTATCTTTCCTTGGAGGGAGTCAATACTTCGGAAATGTAATATATTGGGCGTTGGACTTTGTTGGCCTTGCCTTCTTCTTCCCGCTCGACCGTGAGTACAGTGCTGACAACTTGTCCGGTGGCTGCGATGTACAGTAAGAGAGGCTCCTTGCTGACTGGGGCAGTAAGCACCAGCTGGGTGGAAAGCAGGGCTTTGAGCTCTTCAAACCCTGCTTCAGCTTCAGAATTCCACTCGAACTTTTCGAATTTCTTCATCAGTCGGTAGAGAGGTAATGCCTTCTCACCGAGACAAGAAATGAACCGACTCAATGCAGCCAAACAACTAGTTAGCTTCTGGACGTCGTGTATACGCTCGGGGCACTTCATTCGGAGGATTGCACCGACTTTTTCTGGGTTGGCGTTGATTCCTCGTTCAGAAACAAGGAAACCGAGTAGCTGATAACCCTCAACCGTAAGGGATCGAAATAGTCTTCGCGGGTAAGAATAACCCAATTTATTGATTCGACACACGGGGAGCCAAAGAGTATTTATAAGCTTTAACAGTTGAGTTGTCAATTCAACCGCACCTGAAATATACTAACTTGCAACAAAAGATAAGTGGTAACAGTGATATGATAGTGATGATAGTAATAGTAAAAGTAAACAGCAAAAGTGAATAGCAGTAGTAAATGGCAAAAGTAGCACCTAGTGACAAGCAAGGTTTAAAATACTATAGGCTAGGGAGATGGATGGTTGGGCGTTGCATGGATGAGATAGTTTCTAACTCGGGGCACGGCACATGGAAAAGTAATGATCATCTAGGCAAATATCAAACATTAGGCATGTATCCCGTATATAGTTGTACGTGCTTGCAATAAGAACTTGCACAACATCTTTTGTCCTACCATCCCGCTACGAACGGGGCCAAAAGGAACTAATGGATATTAAGGTGCTCCTGTCAAAGAGCACCGGAACAAAGCAATGAACTCAATGGATACATGTAATCCTCAAACTACGGACCATCCCCTTTGGTGTCCCAAGCTGTCACCTTTGGGATCGCCGGTTCCGAACCGTAACAAGTGCATACAACTCATAGATAGGATCAAGAACACAAATATATTCATGCAAACACATATGGTTCAGATCTGAAATCATGGCACTCGGGCCCTAAGTGTCAAGCATTAAGAATAACAAGTTGTAGCAAAGATGATAAACACCATACTAGATGATAGGCAACATGCCCCCAATAATCTGACGAACTATTACATGATCTAACTCATCCAATCCCTACCATCCCCTTCGCCTACAGCAAGGGAATTACTCACACATGAAGGGGGAAGTCATGGAGGGATGATGGAGTGGTGATGATGATGACGATGGCGACGATCTCCCCTCTCCGGAGGCCAAATCAGCCTCCAGATTAGCCCTCCCGAAGAAGAACAGAGGGTGGCGGCGGCTCCGCGACGAAAAACAGCGAAAGGACTTCCGATCTGGGGTTTCTGCATCGCGAGGAAAAATACGGGCTAAAGTAGGGCACCATGGGGTGTGGGCCCCACACAGGCGCCCCCCCCCCCCCGGCGCGCCCACAGGGCGCCTGGGCACCCCCTGGCCCCCCTCTGGCCCCACTTCTGGTATTTGGTTTCTTCGGGTGCGTGGATTTTTCGTGATTTTTCGTGGATTTTTCTGAGATAGTTAAAAATCCGTTTTCCTGCACACAAATAAAACATACAGGCAGCTCTGCTGAAAACAGCGTTAGTCCGGGTTAGTTTAGTCCAAATCATGCAAGAATGAGGTCAAAACAATATCAAAAGTGTTTGGAAAGGTAGATACGTTTGAGACGTATCAACTCCCCCAAGCTTAGCATATTGCTTGTCCTCAAGCAATTCAGTTCAATGAACTGGACGCGACAAAGAAAACTTTGACAAACTCTTTTGCTTCATTAGATGTATATAAGCATGTACTACGAAAAGAGTTCAGCAAGTATTAAAACAGTACTTATGAGAACAATGCAAGGAGCAATCCTTCTTTCAAGTGACCAGTCACAAATAATTAAGAGTAAACAATATATTACTGAAAATCAAGACAAGATCACATTGCACATAGCTTGAGCATATTAAGGTGGTATCTCGCTAGCCTCCATGAGTGAAGCAAAACATAAATGCAGAGACTCCTCCAGAGTTTTAAAGGAGACTAGAACCAAGAATTTCAGAATAAATGATATCACAAGTATGCAGAAGACAATGTAATACTTTGGGACAATGCACATTACACTCAGAATGACAATTATGCTCTCCTAGTCAGTGCTTTGAAGAAAGAAGATGAGACTCTCGAACCGTGGCTTTTATTGGCAAGGTTGAAAACCCGTGATCGGAAACAAAAACTAAACATGTACCAGAGCTCTTGGTTTTAAAAATAGAAGTAAATATGTTTTTGAGAGGTGCATATTTCGTCAACGAATACCAGCAGATAACTCAATCACTTTTTAAGCTAGACAAGTCTCGAGGAACGGCTCCCGCATGAGGACGATCACATCCTCTTAATCTCCTTTGTTTATCACTGCCAAAGTTTTCTGATTTCTCATGAACAAAGCGTGAAGGAGGGTTTGTTTGTTATATTATCTTTTTGAGCCGGGTGCACTCAATGCCAGTTCCTTTTCATATTAGTGGTTCGCACATTATACATGCAATCCAGGGGTGAAACTTGCCCAATTTAAAGAGATCATGAATTAACTACTACTTCCTCATGAGCTAAAACATGGGCACAAAAAGGGAAATGCTTTTGATTAATTTCGAGATGGTACATGAAAGTCTTCGTTAGGGATGGCAGGTAAATACCATGTATAGGAGGGTATAGTGGACTCATATGGCATAACAGGTTTAAAGGTTTTGGATGCACAAGCAGTCATTCCGCTTAGTACGGGTGGAGGTTTAGCAAAGGACTGGGAAGCGACCAACTAGAGAGCAATAACGGTCATAATCATGCAGAGCGACAAAGCAACATTGAATCGGGCATGAAAGTGATATAACTATTCTAAAATTCAAAGATCATCAAGGCAAAGTAGACTTTTTAGTCTTAAACATGTGTAAGCATGTGCCAAGTCAATCCAAAAATTCTCTAAAGGGAAATACCACCTTAGTATACCAGACTATGAACAGTGCGATGCATGCAGATCATTTCAATAACACATTATATACTCTAGTTATTGGAGACTAGCCACAAGGAAAGCATGAACCACTGGAAGAGCATTGTAAACATAGCACTACGTTGCTACAAGCTGGTCTCTAGATCATAAGTACATGCATATGTACAAAAGTAGAAACAATAAGAGTTCATACCGGTCTTCCTTGTTGCTTCCTTTCAGTCGATCTTCGTCATTACTGCTTGTCACTTGCACGATCGAACGTAGGAAATATAATCAAATGCCATCACGGACTCGAGCTGATCTCTGAAAACAAAGCAAACTAAAGAGAGAAAGGAAATCTTTTTTGGTTTTTCAAAGGTTGAATAAAAGCAAAAGAAGGAGAAAATCTTTTTGTTGTTTTTGCGAATAGAGAAATAAAGAAGAACGGGTAAAAACTTCGAAAAGATCAAAGTGAATAAAACGGATAATACAATGGAAAAGTGAGAAGGGCACGTACTCCCCCAAGCTTAGGCTTTTGGCCTAAGTTGGTAGCAGCTACTGCCCCCAGGAGCCTCCTGCTCACGGGTATGGTGGTGAGACCAGGGGTCGTAGAAGGATGATGGCGCGTACACTGAACTCCTCGGAGTCTCCCACGAGGAAGGTTCCGAGCGCCAAACAGAGGAAGACCCTTCACCAAACTCGGTGGTGGTCTCATCCTGAAAATGTGGTATCTCACCGTGCCTCTCCTCGTCGGGCACAACCCCCTCCATGGGGTTATGGAACTGGTGCTGGACCATGAACTCATCGAACTGGACAACATCAAAGGACCATCCGTTCCTACGAGAAAAATCAAACAAAAGAGGTGCAGGTAGACGGATCTCGCGTTCCGCGGTAGTTCCGAAACGCACGATATAAACAAGGTTATCAAGTTCAGAACCCATGGTAACAAACTTATGCCTCTTCATAGCAGCAAGATCAAAGCTTAAATAAGTAAAAGGAGTATCATCAGGGTGTGGGGTGCCTCCAAGATGCTCTAAGATAAGCGTGGCATAAATGCCACCATATAAGTCCCCCTTGTTACCGTTCATAGCAAGGCGTCGAGCAATTAAGGTACCAATATTATAATCAGACCTCCCTGAGAGGGCTGCTGCCAGGATAGCAATATCCGGAGCAGAAATGTTGCTCGTGTTGTCGCGAGCCAACACCCCTCTAGCAATATAATATGCAAAATACCTGAGGTGAGGAAACAAGATGCTGGAGATCTTAGACCGATGAATATCCCTCGTACCCATGCTGCAGAGAGAGTTGATGACGGTTTTCAGCTCGGAGGGCTGCGTGGCCATCCTCGCCGTCCTCCCAACGTTCGGCACACCTATTACTTCACAAAAATTTTCCAGAGTCATGGTGATAAGATCATTATAAATTTTAAACTCAATAGCACCTGAATCAGGATTATATCTAAAACTGTTAATGAAACCGGAGGTGAGTTTCTGATACTGAGTAACACGGCTCGTGACGAGTCGTGTCAAACCTGCATTAGCACAAAGATTATAAAACTCATCCTTGATTCCCGTAGCTTCCATGAATTCATCACATGGAAATGTCATCACACGTGCTGGACTTGTGTCTTCCAGCAACTCCAGGGGCACATGATCTTCATTATAGCTCACCCTAACAGTCGATGGTGAAGCTGCGGCTCTAGTGACTCGATCGGAGTGTGCGGGCCTCCTCTTCTCAAGCCATCCTTTTGCCCTTCCTAATAAACTCATTTCTGAAAAAAAATTACAATTCACAAAAACGAGAATTAAAACAAAGTGAGCTAAGGAAAACTACTCAACTCACTTGCCCAAGGCATAAACTTGCATCAAAACTTGGAAAACAACTTTCTACACATGCATGCAAGCTCATCTCTACAGCACCAAGAACTACTAAATACTCACAAATGAGGCCACCAATCAAAAATCTAATTGGAGGGGTGGAGGAGTCACATACCAGGGAGTATTTGCTCAAAATTTCAGCTCAGATGATGGGCTGTAGACAAAGATCGAAGAATCGCCCCCAAGAACAGCAAGAACAAGACCAAAACTCGGGTTTCTGGAAAAAGAGAGAGAGAGGGGAAGAAGAAGTACCTGGAGGGGGGTCCCGTGGGCCCCAGGCGCCCTGTGGGCGCGGCCAGGGGCTGGGCCGCGCCAGCTGGCCGCCTGGGCCACTGGTGGCCCCCCTGGCTGGCCCCAGGACTTTCCGGGTCTCTCCCGTTGTGGAAATTTTTAATATAATTTTTCTGGAATTTTTCTGAAAACTTCACTGTTGAAAAATTTTCGAAGTTCAAAAAGCTGCGAAACTCTCTGAAAACTTGAAGTAGTTAGTAGAATTGTGAAGCTTCAAAAACATAGATACTTGGTACAGCAAATATGACAACACTAAAAACAAATAAAAACATAGAAAGCTCAACTTTTTATCCATATATAACACGTTCATTAGTAAGGTTGGTCAAGTCTTACCAACAAACAAGCGGTATATAGAACAAAAAGTCTCACCTCCTACGAAGTAATGACTGAACTTTTACCTTGATGGACATTGTTCCTACCATGATAGTTTTGTATTTGTGAGGCACATGTAGTGGACAGTCCCATTCTCCAATTTTCACGGTTTCGATATTCTCTATAGAGTTGAGGGCATGCCTCATATCGGTCTTCTTCGGAAAATATGCCGTGTGTTCTTTATCATTCACATGAAAGGTAACCTTCCCTTTGTTGCAATCAATAACAGCACCTGCGGTGTTAAGAAAAGGTCTACCAAGAATAATGGACATGCTCCCATCCTCGGGCATGTCAAGCACAACAAAATCAGTAAGAATTAAACAATTAGCAACTTCAACTGGAACATCCTCACAAATACCTATAGGAACAGCGGTTGACTTGTCAGCCATCTGAAGGGAGATATCTGTAGGAATTAGTTTCTCTAAACAGAGCCTCTCGTAAAGAGAGAGAGGCATAACACTCACTCCCGCTCCAAGATCACATAAAGCAGTTTTGACATAATTATTCTTTATGGAGCAAGGAATGGTGGGTATACCTGGATCACCGAGCTTCTCAGGAATCTTTCCACTGAAAGAATAGTTAGCAAGCATAGTAGATATTGCATCATTAGGAATTTTTCTTTTGTTAGTGACAATATCTTTCATATATTTTGAATAAGGAAGTAACTTAATAGCATCAGTCAAAGGAATTTGAAGAAAAAAAGGTTTAATCCATTCACAAAACTTATTGTAATGCTCTTCTTCTTTAGATTTGATGGACTTACCTGGAAAGGGCATGGGTTTCTGTACCCATGGTTCTTTCTCCTTCCCATGTTTTCTTGCGATGAAGTCTTCTCTAGTGTACCTCTTACGTTTGCCAGGTGCTTCTTCTTCTCGAACTTCAGGCGGATCGTTTTTCTCATTATCATTACCTTCAGGTTCAGCACCGTCTTCAGTCTCAGCATCGGAAATAGATACACTGTTGGGATCAATAGCTGGCTCTTCATCTGCATTAGGATCATTAGAATTGTCGGTCTCTTTATGTTTCTTCTTCTTATTTGGAGAGACAGCAATTTCTTCTTCCTGCATTTGAGAATCTTGCTCGATTCTCTTCGGATGTCCCTCTGGATAAAGAGGGTCTTGAGTACTAGTTCCTCCTCGGGTCTTAATCCCAAAAGCCTGCAGTTTATCTTGTTTGGCATTGTTAGCAAGCAAATCTCTTTGCACATTAGAAATTTGATCAAGCTGAGTTTGAACCATATGAAAATGCTTCACAAGACATTGGACATCATTAACTGTTCTATCTAAAACACCAAGCAATTTTTTGATAGCTAGGGAATTATCATGCAACTGACTTTCTATCCTCTCATTAAAATGATTCTGTTTCATAATAAAATTATCAAACTCATCTAAACATTGATCAGGAGGCTTACCATAAGGGATGTCACTTGCGTTGAAATCTAAAAGGGAGTGTACCTCTACCGTAGGAGGGTGAGTGGTAGGCTCACACAGCTTCTCAATAGGGGGTAGATTCTTCACGTCTTCAGCTTTAATACCTTTCTCTTTAATAGATTTCTTTGCTTCTCGCATGTCCTCGGGGCTTAGAACAAACATGCCCCTCTTCTTTGTTGGTGGAGGTGGTTCAGGGACGGACCAATCTTCATGGTTTTTGGCAATCCTGCCCATTAAATCTTCCGCGTCGTCCGGTGTTCTTTTCCTGAAAACACAACCAGCACAACTGTCCAGATAGGACCTAGATTCATCAGTTAGACCAGCATAGAATATATCAATTAATTCATTCTTAGGAACTCCATGTCCTGGTCTAGCCTGAATCAAACCGCAGTACCTCCCCCAAGCTTTAGGGAGGGACTCATCCTGCAACTGTTTAAAATTATAAATTCTTTGTAAAGCAGCATGTTGCATATGAGCACGAAAGTACTTATCAACAAAAGAGTGAGCTAAGTCCTGAGGACTCTTAATAGAACCGCATAGGAGTGAATCATACCATGCTTTAGCACCTTCCTTCAAGGAGAAGGGAAGAAGCTTGGTCACATAAAAGTAGCGTATCTTCTCATCTGTGGTAAACAGGCTACCTAGTTCACCAAGTTTAGTTAGGTGTGCAATAGCATCATCATTTTCTCTGCCATAAAAGGGGTCAGCTTCAACCAATGGTATAAGTGAAAGATCAACAGAGAAATCAAAATCAGGATCATCAATACATATAGGAGATGTAGCAAACTCAGGATTAGGAACGGTTTTGTTTTTCAAAGAGTGTTTTTCAAATATTTTCTTAATAGTTTCAGGGTCAGAGCCGGCAAACTCTGTCAGTTCCCTGCATAAATCTTCATCAAGTATATAATAATCATCATCAAGGAGCCTCTCCTGAAGTTTACTCAATTCAGGAAAATCATAAGTTTCACCAATAGGGTAGCGAGTAACAGGAAGTTCAATTCCATATTTTTCAGCAGCAGCAGTAATTTGTTTCTCAAGAGCATAACCAAGCGAACTAATATCATCATCAAAAGTAGTAGAAGCATCATCAAGAGTATCAGACATAGTAACAGATTCAGTAGGAGCATCATGTGGCGGTGGCGAGGCAAACTTACTCATAACAGAAGGTGAATCAAGCGTAGCACTAGTGCTCAGAGCAGTACCTCTTCTTGTAGTGGATCGTAAGATCGGAACCTTGGGGTCTCCTTTCTTACCCATAGTGAATAAAGTGCAGCAGGTAGGATACCTCAAGTAGACTTGTAAATATTGCTATGCTCCCCGGCAACGGCGCCAGAAAACGGTACTTGACAACCCTCAACCGTAAGGGATCGAGATAGTCTTCGCGGGTAAGAATAACCCAATTTATTGATTCGACACACGGGGAGCCAAAGAGTATTTATAAGCTTTAACAGTTGAGTTGTCAATTCAACCGCACCTGAAATATACTAACTTGCAACAAAAGATAAGTGGCAACAGTGATATGATAGTGATGATAGTAATAGTGAAAGTAAACAGCAAAGTGAATAGCAGTAGTAAATGGCAAAAGTAGCAACTAGTGACAAGCAAGGTTTAAAATACTGTAGGCTAGGGAGATGGATGGTTGGGCGTTGCATGGATGAGATAGTTTCTAACTCGGGGCACGACACATGGAAAAGTAATGATCATCTAGGCAAATATCAAACATTAGGCATGTATCCCGTATGTAGTTGTACGTGCTTGCAATAAGAACTTGCACAACATCTTTTGTCCTACCATCCCGCTACGAACGGGGCCAAAAGGAACTAATGGATATTAAGGTGCTCCTGTCAAAGAGCACCGGAACAAAGCAATGAACTCAATGGATACATGTAATCCTCAAACTACGGACCATCCCCTTTGGTGTCCCAAGCTGTCACCTTTGGGATCGCCGGTTCCGAACCGTAACAGGTGCATACAACTCATAGATAGGATCAAGAACACAAATATATTCATGCAAACACATATGGTTCAGATCTGAAATCATGGCACTCGGACCCTAAGTGTCAAGCATTAAGAATAACAAGTTGTAGCAAAGATGATAAACACCATACTAGATGATAGGCAACATGCCCCCAACAATCTGAAGAACTATTACATGATCTAACTCATCCAATCCCTACCATCCCCTTCGCCTACAGCAAGGGAATTACTCACACATGAAGGGGGAAGTCATGGAGGGATGATGGAGTGGTGATGATGATGACGATGGCGACGATCTCCCCTCTCCGGAGGCCAAATCAGCCTCCAGATTAGCCCTCCCGAAGAAGAACAGAGGGTGGCGGCGGCTCCGCGACGAAAAACAGCGAAAGGACTTCCGATCTGGGGTTTCTGCATCGCGAGGAAAAATACGGGCTAAAGTAGGGCACCAGGGGGTGTGGGCCCCACCCAGGCGCCCCCCGGCGCGGCCCAGGGGGCGCGCCCATAGAGCGCCTGGGCACCCCCTGGCCCCCCTCTGGCCCCACTTCTGGTATTTGGTTTCTTCGGGTGCGTGGTTTTTTCGTGATTTTTCGTGGATTTTTCTGAGATAGTTAAAAATCCGTTTTCCTGCACACAAATAAAACATACAGGCAGCTCTGCTGAAAACAGCGTCAGTCCGGGTTAGTTTAGTCCAAATCATGCAAGAATGAGGTCAAAACAATATCAAAAGTGTTTGGAAAGGTAGATACGTTTGAGACGTATCAGTAGCTTGCCGCCCGGAACTCCAAATGTACACTTCGACGGATTGAGCTTGATATCATAGCTTCTCAAATTTGCGAATGTCTCAGCGTGGTCAGCCAACAGGTCGGAACCTTTGCGTGACTTGACCATGATGGCATCCATGTATGCTTCGACGTTCCGACTGATTTGCTTCAGCAGGCACTTTTGAATCATGCGCATGAAGGTAGCACCGGCATTCTTGAGACCGAAAGGCATGGTGACATAACAGAAACACCCAAATGGGGTGATGAAAGTTGTCTTGATTTTATTGGGTCCAAACAGTCGGATCTGATGATACCCAGAATATGCGTTTAGAAAGGACAAACGCTCGCATCCCGCAGTCGAGTCGACTATCTGATCGATGCGGGGGAGAGGAAAATGATCTTTCAGGCAGGCCCAATGGATATGCTTGAAATCGATGCACATGCGGAGAGACTTGTCCTTCTTGGGGACCATGACCACATTGGCGAGCCACTCGGAGTGGTAGATCTCGCGGATGAACTCAGCTGCCAAAAGCCGAGCCACCTCTTCGCCAATTGCCTTTCTCTTCTCCGCAGCGGACGGACGGAGATGTTCCTTTATAGGCTTCACTTTTGGGTCGACTCGCAAATGAAGCTCAGCCAGTCCCCTGGGTACACCTGGCATGTCAGGCGGTTTCCATGCGAAGATGTCCCAGTTCTCACGGAGGAACTGGATGAGCGCTTCTTCCTATTTGCTACCGAGTGTAGTTCAGATGTGGGTCGGTGCTGCATTGGGCTCGGTGGGGTGAATGTGTACGGGTTTCATCTTCCCAGCCGACTGAAAAGCTGACTCGGAAGCCAGCTCCTTGGCCCACAGCAAATCACTTGGATCCACATTCTTCTGGTACTCCTCCATCTCTACTGCTGCCATCTACTCGTCAGCAATCTTCGAGCCTTTCTGGAAGCTTTCTTCTGTATTCTGTCGGTTCCCCGTGATGGTTATGACGCCGTTGGGCCCCGGCATCTTCAGCTTGAGGTATACATAACACGGTTGAGACATGAATCTGGCGTAGGCGGGCCTACCCAGAATGGCATGATAGGCGTTGTTGAAGTCCACTACTTCAAACGTCAGCTTCTCTTTGCGGTAATTCTTTGAATCGCCGAAGACTACGTCGAGTGAGATTTGGCCAAGTGAGTCGGCCTTCTTCCCGGGGATGACCCCGTGAAAACTCATGTTACTTTCGCTCAGCTTGGACATCGGAATGCTCATCCCACGGAGGGTTTCAGCATACAAAATGTTCAGGCCACTTCCACCATCCATCAGGACCTTGGTCAAACGTGTGACCTCCACAACTGGGTCGACCACCAGCGCCTGCCGCCCAGGGGTAGCGATGTGTGCAGGGTTATCGAACTGGTCGAATGTTATGGGGGTCTTGGACCACTTCAGATACGTTCTTGTTGTCGGGGCAACCATGTTGACTTCTCTGTTGATCACTTTCAGTCGACTCTTGCTTTCAACATCAGCAAAAATCATCAAGGTGGAGTTAATCTGGGGGTAACCTCCATCCCCTTCTTTGTCCTCGGTCTCCTCTGATTCCTTTTCCTTCTCAATCGACTTCTCTTTCTGGAAGCTCTTGATCAGGAGCCGGCACTGTTGAGTGGTGTGCTTGGGATCAACCAAGTTCCCCTCTTCATCTTTCTTCGTGTGGATAGGACACGGCTGATCGAGTACATCATTTCCTGCTTGATCTTTCACCTTCTTGGGGACCCAAGGCCCCTTGGGCTTTCCTTTGCCCTTCCCTTGGTTAACAACTGTGGCTTCGCCTTGAGCTGCTGGCTCGACCTTGCGCTTAGGTTTCCGATTGGAGTTATGGTCATCTTGACCGACTGGTTTCTTGCCACTGCGGAGTCGATCGGCCTCTTCGCCGTTAGCGCACCGACCGGCTATCTCCATCATCCGGGACAGGGACATATCTCCCGTTCGACCGAACTTTAGGTTCAGCTCCCTGTGTCGCACGCCTTCCTTGAAGGCGCAGACCGCTTGGTGCTCGGACACATTCTCCACCGTGTGGTGCAAGGTGGTCCATCTTTGTATGTAATCCCTCGGGGTTTCATTCGGCTTCCATACGCAATGTTGCAACTCCGCAAGTCCTGTGGGCCATTTGCAGGTACCTTCGAAGGTCTGAATAAACACTCGGTCTAGCTCTTCCCAACTGTATATTGTGACGCCCCGGATCTACATCGTACACTAATCATGCACGCAAATGTGTACGACCAAGATCAGGGACTCACTGGAAGATATCACAACACAACTCTAGACACAAATAAAATAATACAAGCTTAATATTACAAGCCAGGGGCCTCGAGGGCTCGAATACATAAGCTCGAATACACAAGAGTCAGCCGAAGCAACAATATCTGAGTACAGACATAAGATAAACAAGAATGCCTTGAGAAGGCTAGCACAAAACATCAATGATCGAAAAGGCAAGGCCTCCTACCTGGGACCTCCTAACTACTCTTGGTCGCCAGCTGTCTCCACGTAGTAGTAGGCTCCGTCGGGGTAGTAGCAGTCGTCAAAGGTGGCTTCTGGCTCCTGGACTCCACCATCTGGTTGCATCAACCAGCAAAAAGAAAGAAGCGGGAAAAGGGGGAGCAAAGCAACTGTGAGTACTCATCCAAATTACTCGCAAGCAAGGATCTACACTACATATGCATCGGTATCAATGAAAAGGGTAGTATCTGTGGACTAAGCTGCAGAATGCCAGAATAAGAGGGGGAGAAGCTAGTCCTATCGAAGACTAGCATCTTCTGGAAACCACCATCTTGCAGCAACAGGGGGAAGTAGAGTAGTATAACATAAGTCATATTTATGTTGTTGTTCCAACGCTCCGGGATCCTTTCTCGACTCCCGAAGCAACATATCCAAACAATGCCTTAGCATCCAGTTCTAGTTGTAGCGATCGGCATACAACTCCAAGTATCCGTTACCGTAGGACAGGCTATCGATAGATGTTTTCTTCCCTGCAGGGGTGCACCAACGTACCCAACACGCTTGCTTAACTCCGGCCGGACACACCATCAGGTCATGCCCGTCCTCGGCCAAACAATACGCCGCAACCCGACCTAGGCTTAATAGAGAGGTCATGCACGCCGAACTAAACCTTATGCCCCCAAGGGTCATGGGCCAATCGCCCCGGGAACTCCTGCACGTTGCGTACGCGGCCGATGAGCAGACCTAGCAACCTCCTTTAAAAAGGTAGGAGCCTAACCAGTCCAACTTGGCGCACGCCGCTCAGTCGCAATGACGTTAGTTAAGCTTCGGCTGATGCATACGACGCAGAACGCCCATACTATGCCCACGTGATGGTTTGTGCTATCAGGCCAGAGGCCCCTTGGATCAAATATCCAAACCGTTTAGTGTCTTGGGAACGCGCGGTAACGAGCAGAGACTCATGATAATGTGACCCCATCGCCCCGTCTCGAGAACTTACGGCTAGGGAGAGTGCCCGGCCCCGCCTCGTATTTATCTCGTGGGCACCTTCCAGGTCAACCCGACTACACATCACTCGCAATTAAGCTCGCGCGGGTACCCCCTAAGGGTCGACCCGTCTTTAGTAACCAGGTTCAGTGTAAAGTCATAGTAACCATAGTAGCTGTGTGTCTGACACCAAAGGAAAACCTGAGGAAATCACCCTTGATGGATTTCCACCTGATGTTTATCGTCAAGGTGAACGAAAGAGGAGTCACCCTCGAGGTCCACTCTTGAGGAGTTGCATGACAATGTCGTTATCGGGAGTGTATAAAGAGGAATCACCCTCGATGACCACAACCGAAGAACTAACCTACAAGGTTAACATCAGAAGTGCTGATGAGGTCTCACCCTCGGCACTCGATAGTAACCCAACGATGTCGAGCAACTCTGGGGGGGGGAAGTGATGTGCGGTGCCGGGTCCAGGTCTTCGATCCCGTTGATTGGGTCTTCTGATAATCCAGCGAGGCAGTCGGGACAAGGTAGGGGTTCACTAGTGGATCTCTAACCAGCCTATACTAAGCAATTTAGTATAAACATGTAAGGTATGAAAGCAGTATCAACAACAGGCTATGCATCAGAATAGGATCATACAAAAGCAGTAGCAATTCTAATGCAAGCATAAGAGAGAAGAGAGTAGGCGATATCGGAATGATCAAGGGGGCTTGGCTTGCCTGGTTGCTCTGGCAAGAAGGAGGGGTCGTCAACACCGTAGTCGATCACCGGGGCATCATCGGTCTCGGGGTCTACCGAAGAGAAGAGGGGGAAGAAACAGTAAATATAAAGCAAACAACTGCAACAGAGAAGCACGACATGTCAGCACGCAGTGCTAGGGTGCTCTAACGCGGTGATACACGGTACCGGCGAAGGGGGATAACACTCGGGAAAGTATCCCCGGCGTTTCGTGTTTTCGGACAGATGAAACGGAGAGGGAAAGTTGCAGGTTCACTATGTTAGGGACGTGTTGTGAATGAACGGACCGCGTATTCGGATTCGTCTCGTCGTTCTGAGCGATTTTCATATATAAAACATTTTCATCTGAGTTACGGATTATTTTATATGATTTTCTAAAGTTTTAACCATTTTTAGAAATTTATTTAATTAATTTAAATCAACATTATCCAGAATAGTAGTGATGACGTCAGCATGATGTCAGTGTGATGTCAGCGGGGTCAACAGTCAACTTTGACTGGTTGACTGGTCAAAGGGGCAGTGGGGCCCACTGTCATGGACTGATAGTTAAGCTAGCAGTTTAATTAGACTAATTATGCAATTAGTTTAATTAAACAAGATTAATTAAGTTAATTAATTGACTAATTAATTTATTTATTTATTTATTTATATTTTCTAACATTTTCCTTTTTTTAACAGGGGTGGGCCCCGCCTGGCAGTGGGCCAGGGGCTTAGCGGGGCGGGTGTAACGGGCGTTGGGCCATCGGGTACGGGGCGCGGGCGCTGGGCGCCCGTCGGGGCAGACCCAGGGGACGGCACCCGGCGGTGCAAGGACGGCCGCAGCGGGTGGATGCGGGCGGCAGCGGGGGTACGGGGCGAGGCCGCTGGTCGCCGCATAGGGCGCCGGCCGGCCGGAGCCGTTGCTGGTGGCGGAGGCGAGCCGTGCCGAGCAGCAGTAGCTGCGTCGGTGGGGAGAGGGCGGCCGGTAGTGCGCGCAAGCGGGTCACGATGCTAGATGCGGCGAGGCAGCGGCACTAGGCGCGATGAGCGCGAGGCCCGTGCGGCCAGGTGACGCGCGCGGCCACATGTGGCGCTAGTGCGGCCGGAGCGCGCTCGGGTGCGCGTGGGCGCGGTGTTGCAGGGCGAAGAGCAGGGGGCGAGCGGGAGCAGTACGTGGGCGCACGACACACGGTCAGGGTGCAATGAGTGACGCCGAGGCAGAGAGGAAGGAGGATGGCAGCTCACGTGTGGTGCAGGGCAATGGCAGTGGGGCGCGGGGTGGAGGACGGAGACGAGGTCGGCGACGGAGAAGGGGAGGCGGTCCGACGAGGTGGATTCTTGATGGCGGCGTCGACGTGCAGGAGGGGCGAAGGGGCGGCTCTGGCGTGGCGGCGAGGCACGGGGAGGTCCAGTAAGGACGACGAGCATCGGGGCTCCAGCGAGAGGCGGTGGGGTGGTGGCATCGCCCAGATCCCGACGAGGAGAGGAGGGGAACGAGGGAAGTGGGGTGATTTAGGGTTTGGGGTCGGGAGGAGTGGCCTTGTACACCTTGGGGGCTCGTCGGATGGTCGACACGGCGGCCATGGAGGCGTGGATGTGTGCCACGCACAGGTCTCTGCCTCCTGTACAGAGGAAGATGGAGAAGGCACTCGTGGGCTTGGGCCACGCTACTGTAGCACTAGGCTTCTAGTGCACAGTGTGCACTTGGCTCATTTTGTTTTTCCTGTTTCTGCTTTATTAAAACAGTATTGTTTTCTACTTAATTGCCAAAGTAATTAAATTTAGTTCAACTTGAAATTTGGCACATAATTAGTAGACAATATTTTGAGACCACACACAAGGTTTCACATCATTTGGAAAAGTATAAATATTTGCCCATTTTGAAAAGGCCAATCTAGAGTCTTTTGGACCACTTATTAATTTCCTAGGAATTTATTTGTGAGTCAAACCAAGTTGGTTTCAACATGACTTTGATGAGGGAAAATTTATAGAACTATTCGAACATCATAGTTTCGTAGCTTGAGGAAAATTGACTTGTCTTTTAAATTTGAATTTGAATTTGGTTTGGAACAAAGTGAGGGTTAACGAAATAAATATGATGACATGGCACCATTAAAGGGAAGATCATTGTAGCATGATTCTCGGGGTGTTACAAATCTCCTCTACTACAAGAAATCTCGTCCCGAGATTTAAGATGTGGAGTAAGGGGCGAAGTTCTGGTTATGAAATTTCCAACGAGTCTTCTCGGGCTTGGTTGCTTTCTCGAAGAGGTTGATTTGATGCCTTCATTTCTCTGCTTCCGGTCATCATGATGAAGTCATCAACCTTTCTTCAAGATCTTCTTCGTACTTACGAAAAGGATAAGGGGGTAAATTCGGAAGGACGAACCTCTACAAGGTTGAGTATCTGGTAGATAACTCCAGGGATGTGGTTGAAAGTATCCCTCGAATTGAATCTTAAGAAACTATCGAGAGCAAAGTAAGAAGATACCATGAGAAGTTTCAAGCGGGTAGGCAATCGTCCGATGCCTGAAACAAGGTGTGAAAGGGGTTCAAAGCAATGGGAATAAGTATTTTGTATGATACCAGAATTGATGATCTCTCGGAAGGTGGCTTGTGAATTACATACGAGGCCACGCGCGAGGAATAACTTTGGGAACAGGGGGTGTACAGGAGAGTCAGGTTTCGATCCTGTGTAACTGTGGGTTATGGGCCCACCATGTGGGTTAAAAGCAGGAAGGCGATAACATTTTTGCACGGTCATGATAGCAAGGCATGTCGGAGAATAGATTGTCATCTATGTCAGCAACAACATCGGTACCAAGGGCGTGGGACGAAGAGAACCATTTTCCTGCTCATTGAATGAGGCAGACCAAATAGGCAAAGTTCTCGTCCATCGGTGGTTACCGAAATGTTATCAACAATAGTAACAGGGTCTTACTGACAGAGTTGTACACCAAGGTGTTTACATACGCAGAAAATTGTTACTGCTTAGATTATAGGTAGATCAAAAAAAAGGTTAAACAAACAAACTAAAAGGAAAATGTGTTTAAACACAATGAAAAGGAGTATATCATTCCCAAGATTAAGCAGGGCATGATATACATGTCAGGACATCAAAGTACTTATCCATTTAGTCAATGGGGCAAGGAGAATCATGATGCTTACCCATACAGCGGTGCTTGGATAATTTATCAAGAAACATTTAGCATTGCGCCTCCCATGTTCCTAATGATGTTTGGAGTAACACAGTCATACTTTTGGATAGCATTGACATGGTCATCAGGTAAAGGCCGGACCTTGGGAACACAAAGGATCCATCGGGAATTACTTGAACACCTCATGCAATTTTATCAGGGAAGATGAGGAGGTGGCCGATGGTTTCAACAAAAATCCATCGACGTGTCAAAAAGGATGTATTTCCAAACTTTAAATGAACAAATTCGTGTTGGGGAAGGCAAGAATGTTCTCGATGATAACACAATTCATCGAGGGGCAAGGATGGTATTCCTCATCATGAATTCAATTGATAACCTGAAAGATCATCAGAATGTTGATGATGATCACGACACATTTGTCGAGAGATTTCATGAAGATGTAATTGATTGACGATGACATCAAGTCAAAGGAATGATGAAGCGAAAGGTTATCTGAACCACGGGTACGACTCAAACTTGAAATCAGGCTTGTTATTCGAGGTGAAAAGATATGACGAGGAAGATCATCGTAAGCTTAGCTCATTGCCGAAATTTGTGCTCCGGGAAGAAGGACCGGGTAGCACAGTTAATAAGATGCACAATATGGATATAGCCGATCAGGATAGTTATGACTTGAAGAATTAATAAACTCATAAGTAATGGAGATTACTTAGAGTTATTGAATCGGAGTGCGGAATTGATTCACTTATCGGGGTCCTTGAGTGTCAAACATCTCAGAACCTGAGGAAAATTGCAGTTAGTGAAAATGTAACACATAATGAAGAACTGATAAGAAGTTATGCAGTTCCGTGATAATCTCGAGATACCAAAGGGGTAATACTCGACGACAAATCAAAGTAGATGTCGGGGTGGGGGTATTGCTCAATAGGATACAAGTGCTTAAACCTGCACGAGAAATGGTATTTAAAGGAGAACATGGTCGGAACCACGATTGAAAAAGGCCAGATCCCAGATATAAGATGAACTTATATCAAGGGGATAATTAATTTAAGAGAAGCTTTAATGATAAGATCTACATCGTGTCCATGGGCATGAACACAAAGTTCAAGGTCGACTCCCACTTCTTCAATGCATAACTTTCTATTCACTTCTCTCTTCCGATGAAGTCGTAGTGTTGGAATTATATCTGGCAAAACACCAGAAGAGTATAACTCGTGAAAACTCTCGGGTTCACACGGATTAGGGAAGGCATAGGTTCAACCCATAGGGGCATCTTAGGAACATATACCACAAACTTAAAGAGAGAGGATGCCGTTTACCAAGGCATTATGTATCCGAGAAGAAGTCACAAGGAGATTAAATATGAGGGGCACTGTCAGATAATAATCCAACAAAGGATCTGGTGGTCTACCAGGGATCTGATGTGAGCATCGGTACTCAACCATAAGAAGAAAGAATGGAGGGATATTAGTTTATAGAAACAACTGACAAATTCAAAACTCAAATGCAAAGGAATTATGATTTCAAAAATCAAGCGATCAGAGGCAACCGCTCTGATTAAGGATGGGTAAGTTGAAATTACTTAGGGGTACAATCAACGGCAATTTGATTGGTCGAGATCCAGCTCATATTCAGAATGACGTCTGAGCTGGAAGAACGAATTCTAGTTTGACTGATGATTGCGAGTAACTGCGACCTATTGAATCAATAAGATCAGAAAGTCCATCACAAGGGATTTTAATGAATATTGATATACATATGGAATTAACCATAATGCAAGTAGGTAAAACTTCCCAGAGCAATAGGTTGCTGAGGATTTCGGAAGATGGAAAAGCGTCTTGAAGACCCTTGTGAAACGCATGAACAACTGGGGATGAACGAATCCCTAGTAAGTGTGAGGAATTATTCGTACATGTATTCATGCGGAAAAGGAGCTGCAAGGCAGCAGGCACAAAGGATTCTCGAAATATCTGAAGTATTTCAGGGTATCTTGTATTAACAAGAACAATTGAAATGAAGGTATGGACGACAAATGTATGCAGCTATCCTTAGAGATTTATCGGTGATATGGAATAGCAATGGCAAAGGGTACAAGGGTCTCGGGGAAACATCGGAGAATCTCTTCGAAATCTTCTGGAGAAGTAGGCAACCATCCAGAATGAAGGGGCTCATCGGGGAAAGTCATTACGAGAACCTAATGTAGTTAGTAAATTCGTTTAACCCGAATAGAAGAGAGTTCAGAGCCCTAGAGTATAGACGAGGAGTAAAAGATCCTAATACCACCCCATTGGCGACGTGGGCCCGTAAGCCACACAGCCATGTTAGTAAAACAATTTTTCAAAGACTAGACTCGACTTCGGCCAAGGAGTTGGAAAGGGGGGTTCCTACAGGCAGTCGGCTCTGATACCAACTTGTGACGCCCCGGATCTACATCGTACACTAATCATGCATGCAAATATGTACGACCAAGATCAGGGACTCACTGGAAGATATCACAACACAACTCTAGACACAAATAAAATAATACAAGCTTAATATTACAAGCCAGGGGCCTCGAGGGCTCGAATACATAAGCTCGAATACACAAGAGTCAGCCAAAGCAACAATATCTGAGTACAGACATAAGTTAAACAAGAATGCCTTGAGAAGGCTAGCACAAAACATCAATGATCGAAAAGGCAAGGCCTCCTGCCTAGGACCTCCTAACTACTCTTGGTCGTCAGCTGTCTCCACGTAGTAGTAGGCTCCGTCGGGTTAGTAGCAGTCGTCAAAGGTGGCTTCTGGCTCCTGGACTCCACCATCTGGTTGCATCAACCAGCAAGAAGAAAGAAGGGGGAAAAGGGGGAGCAAAGCAACCGTGAGTACTCATCCAAAGTACTCGCAAGCAAGGATCTACACTACGTATGCATCGATATCAATGAAAAGGGTAGTATCTGTGGACTAAGCTGCAGAATGCCAGAATAAGAGGGGGAAGCTCGTCCTATCGAAGACTAGCATCTTCTGGAAACCATCGTCTTGCAGTAAGAGGGGGAAGTAGAGTAGTATAACATAAGTCATATTTATGTTGTTGTTCCAACGCTCCGGGATGCTTTCTCGACTCCCGAAGCAACATATCCAAACAATGCCTCAGCATCCAGTTCTAGTTGTAGCGATCGGGATACAACTCCAAGTGTCCGTTACCGTAGGACAGGCTATCTATAGATGTTTTCTTCCCTGCAGGGGTGCACCAACTTACCCAACACGCTTGCTTAACTCCAGCCGGACACACCATCAGGTCATGCCCGCCCTCGGCCAAACAATACGCCGCAACCCGACCTAGGCTTAATAGAGAGGTCATGCACGCCGGACTAAACCCTATGCCCCCAGGGGTCATGGGCCAATCGCCCCGGGAACTCCTGCACGTTGCGTACGCGGCCGGTGAGCAGACCTAGCAACCTTCTTTTAAAAGGTAGGAGCCTAACCAGTCCAACCCGGCGTGCGCCGCTCAGTCGCAATGACGTCAGTTAAGCTTCGGCTGATGCATACGACGCAGAACGCCCATACTATGCCCACGTGATGGTTAGTGGTATCAGGCCAGAGGCCCCTTGGATCAAATATCCAAACCGTTTAGTGTCTTGGGAATGCGCGGTAACGAGCAGAGACTCACGATAATGTGACCCCATCGCCCCGTCTCAAGAACTTGTGGCAAGGGCGAGTGCCCGGCCCCGCCTCGTATTTATCTCGCGGGCACCTTCCAGGTCAACCCGACTACACATCGCTCGCAATTAAGCTCGCGCGGGTACCCCTCAGGGTCGACCCATCTTTAGTAACCAGGTTCAGTGTAAAGTCATAGTAACCATAGTAGTTGTGTGTCTGACACCAAAGGAAAACCTGAGGAAATCACCCTCTATGGATTTCCACCTGATGTGTATCGTCAAGGTGAACGAAAGAGGAGTCACCCTCGAGGTCCACTCTTGAGGAGTTGCATGATAATGTCGTTATCGGGAGTGGAGAAAGAGGAATCACCCTCGATGACCACAACCGAAGAACTAACCTACAAGGTTAACATCAGAAGTGCTCATGAGGTCTCACCCTCGGCACTCGATAGTAACTCAGTGGTGTCGAGCAACTAAGGGGGGGAGTGATGTGCGGTGCCGGGTCCTGGTCTTCGATCCCGTTGATCGGATCTTCTGATAATCCAGCGAGGCAGTCGGGACAAGGTAGGGGGTCACTGGTGGATCTCTAACCAGCTTATACTAAGCAGTTTAGTATAAACATGTAAGGTATGAAAGCTGTATCAACAACAGGCTATGCATTAGAATAGGATCATACAAAAGCAGTAGCAATTCTAATGCAAGCATAAGAGAGAAGAGAGTAGGCGATATAAGAATGATCAAGGGGGGGTTGGCTTGCCTAGTTGCTCTGGCAAGAAGGAGGGGTCGTCCATACCGTAGTCGATCACCGGGGCATCATCGGTCTCGGGGTCTACCGGAGAGAAGAGGGGGAAGAAATAGTAAATATAAAGCAAACAGCTGCAACAGAGAAGCCCGACATGTCAGCACGCAGTGCTAGGGTGCTCTAACGCGGTGATACACGGTACCGACGAATGAGGATAACACTCGGGAAAGTATCCCCGGCGTTTCGTGTTTTCGGAGAGATGAAACGGAGGGGGAAAGTTGCAGGTTCACTATGCTAGGGACGTGTGGTGAATGAACGGACCGCGTTTTCGGATTCGTCTCGTCATTCTGAGCGACTTTCATATATAAAACATTTTCATCTGAGTTACGGATTATTTTATATGATTTTCTAAAGTTTTAACCATTTTTAGAAATTTATTTAATTAATTTAAATCAACATTATCCAGAATAGTAGTGATGACATCAGCATGATGTCAGGGTGATGTCAGCGGGGTCAACAGTCAACTTTGACTGGTTGAGTGGTCAAAGGGACAGCGGGGCCCACTGTCATGGACTGATAGTTAAGCAAGCAGTTTAATTAGACTAATTATGCAATTAGTTTAATTAAACAAGATTAATTAAGTTAATTAATTGACTTATTTATTTATTTATTTAATTATATATATTTTCTAACATTTTCCTTTTTTTAACAGGGGTGGGCCCCGCCTGGCAGTGTGCCAGGGGCTTAGCGGGGCGGGTGTAACGGGCGTTGGGCCATCGGGTACGAGGCGCGGGCGCTGGGCGCCCGTCGGGGCAGACCCAGGCGACGGCCGCCGGGCAGCTCGGCCGTGCCAGCAGGGCCGGCCACGGTGGGACGCGGCGGTGCAAGGGGCCCGGTCGGGGCCGGCCACGGCGGCACACGGCGGTGCAAGGCCGGCCGCGACGGGTGGATGCGGGCGGCTGCCGGGGTACGGGGCGAGGCCGCTGGTCGCCGCACAGGGGCGCCGGCCGGCCGGAGCCGTTGCTGGTGGCGGAGGCGAGCCGTGCCGAGCAGCAGCAGCTGCGTCGGCGGGGTGAGGACGGCCGGTAGTGCGCGCAGGCGGGTCGCGATGCTAGATGCGGCGAGGCGGCGGCACTTGGCGCGGTGAGCGCGAGGCCCGTGAGGCCAGGTGACGCGCGCGGCCACATGTGGCGCTAGTGCGGCCGGGGCGCGCTCGGGTGCGCGTGGGCGCGGTGTTGCAGGGCGAAGAGCAGGGGGCGAGCGGGAGTAGTACGTGGGCGCACGACGCACGGTCAGGGTTTGATGAGCGACGCCGAGGCAAAGAGGAAGGAGGATTGCAGCTCACGTGCGGTGCAGGGCTATGGCAGTGGGGCGCGGGGTGGAGGACGGAGACGAGGTCGACGACGGAGAGGGGGAGGCGGTCCGACGAGGTGGATTCTTGATGGCGGCGTCGACGTGCAGGAGGGGCGACGGGGCGGCTCTGGCGTGTCGGCGAGGCACGGGGAGGTCCATCAAGGATGACGAGCGTCGGGGCTCCAGCGAGAGGCGGTGGGGTGGTGGCATCGTCCAGATCCCGGCGAGGAGAGGAGGGGAACGAGGGGAGTGGGGTGATTTAGGGTTTGGGGTCGGGAAGAGTGGCCTTGTACACCTCGGGGGCTCATCGGATGGTCGACACGGCGGCCATGGAGGCGTGGATGTGTGCCACGCACAGGTCTCTGCCTCCTGTACAGAGGAAGATGGAGAAGGCACTCGTGGGCTTGGGCCACACTAATGTAGCACTAGGCTTCTAGTGCACAGTGTGCACTTGGCCCATTTTGTTTTTCCTGTTTCTGCTTTATTAAAACAGTATTGTTTTCTACTTAATTGCCAAAGTAATTAAATTTAGTTCAGCTTGAAATTTGGCACATAATTAGTAGACAATATTTTGAGACCACACACAAGGTTTCACATCATTTGGAAAAGTATAAATATTTGCCCATTTTGAAAAGGCCAATCTAGAGTCTTTTGGACCATTTATTAATTTCCTAGGAATTTATTTGTGAGTCAAACCAAGTTGGTTTCAACATGACTTTGATGAGGGAAAATTTATAGAACTATTAGAACATCATAGTTTCGTAGCTTGAGGAAAATTGACTTGTCTTTTAAATTTGAATTTGAATTTGGTTTGGAACAAAGTGAGGGTTAACAAAATAAATATGATGACATGGCACCATTAAAGGGAAGATCACTGCAGCATGATTCTCGGGGTGTTTCATATATGCTCCCAGGGGCCAACTGATTCAGTCACGCCCGAGCCGAGCCGTCTAACATCAGAGGAAGGTGTTTCATGGCCACGTCGTCATTGCCGCCCCCGATCTGCACAGCCACTCGGTAATCCTCGAGCCAGGTGTCTGGCTTTGATTCGCCGGTGAACTTATTCACTCCCACCGCCAACCTGAAGTTTGGGGGGATCTCAGCGGCCCTGATGGCGCTGCTAAAGCACTCGGGTCCAGAGACAGACGATCGGCTTCCACTCGGACGATCTATGCCTTGTTCTTCTCTGTACACTCTATTCCTGTCGACTAGCCCCTGCACAAGAATAGATCTTGCGTCGAAGCCGGGCCTCCAGGGATCTGGGGGAATTATCCGCTCGTCGTCGCGTAAGCGCCTGCCCTCGTGTCGCCTGGGCGAGTATGATCCGCTTCCCGGAGGAGGTGTAGGCACTCGACGGCGGTCATGGTGACCGGGTCAACGATCATACTGCTCATCATTCCGACCCAGATGCTAGTCTTGACGGGGACAACGGTCCTCACACCTCGGGGGCGATCTTGGACTGTGAGCTGACCAAACGGTGTCCGCTGCCGCTGATCTGCTGTGAATCATGTTGCGCGACTGAGAGACAGCCGCGTTCTGCTCTCCGGCTGTCCGGAGCAGCTCCCGGATCTGCTGTAGGCCTCTCCCAGCCTCCGGCTGAGATGGCTGAATAGAATCTGCGATGCGGGCCGTGGCTTCAAGGTTCTGGACAGGCGTCCGGAACACCTGAGTCTTGCGCGGGAACGACTGCCGCGGCCATCGACTGGATTCTGGAACCAGTCGGCGGGCCCGTTCGTCGAGTGCGCGCTGGATATTCTCCAGACGCGCGCGCTCAGCCACGGTGGCTAGGCGCGTGGCTTCCAGGACCCGAGCCTCTGGAGTGTCTCCCACGATAGGGGTGAAAAGTGCATCCTCATTGCGGCGGCAGAGCTCGTCCCTCTGCTCGGCAGTGAGGGGTTGGGGAATGTACCCGTCGTGATCGAATGACTGACCGTTGCCGCTGTCGCCGTCTCCGCCGCGAGGGTATCCTGACAGACTGTGACGTGAGTCAACCATGAGGACTTCGGCCGCATGATCGCTGCTCCCGCACTCGGAAATCGAATCTGTGGGTTCGATCGACGGATCGACCGGCCCATAGAGGTATTCGTCGGGCTCGATGGCTGCAACTTGAGGGGTGGCCGTCTGGCAGGCCACCGCATGTTTCACCCACCGCTAGAGCCGCAAGCGACCGGATCGCTTGCGGCGGCGGCCAGCGGGGACGACAGATGATGAAGGAGTCGGCTGATACCGAGTCCACGGTTGCCGGAGAAGGACGCCGCAGGCGCTGGCACAGAAGTGCGCGGACCCGCGGACGGGCAACGCCTCAACGTCGAGGGGAGCCTCCTAGAGCCAAGTAGAGTCGTCGACGATGAAGACGAGCGCGCCGAGTCGAATCTCGCGGCCCAACGCCAGACCACCACCGGAAACCATGACGAAGGAGGTCGGAGAAAAGTTTGCAACCTCACCAGAAGTCGCTAAGACACCCTGCCCCACGGTGGGCGCCAACTGTCGTGGTTCTAAGTCTGACAGTACGAATGGGGGGTACGTAAGAGGAGGCAAGGCTCTAGCTATGGTGAGATTGTACGCAGGATGTTTACGAGTTCAGGCCCTTCTCGGAGGAAGTAAAAGCCCTAAGTCTCGGTGCTCTGGGGCGGTCGACTGGAATGTATATGGGTGTTTGAGTTACAGGGGGTGCGAACCCTTGTACTGGAGGAGGGGTGGCTTATATAGAGTTCGCCAGGACCCCAGCCATCCCCACGTTACAAAGGGTTCAATGTACATAAAGGCAGGCGTTACTGATAACGCCTGCAGTAAAGAGTGATAAAGACATTCATTGTTATGGAATGAATGCCGGATTGTTGTTGTCCTAAGGGACCTTTGACCTTCATGGGTCGAGTGTCTTGGAATGGTCGAGTGAAGTTGAGTCGTCTGAACGGGGGTGTGTAGTCGAGTGGAATGCCCTCTTGAGCCGTGTCAGTCGACTGTCCCTGTTGCCTTCGAATTGTCTTTTGTGCTTCTGGGGTAGTGACCTTGGGTGGGGTACCTGGGTCAGGTCCGTGACCCTACCCTAGGTTTGCAACATCATCACACGCCCTCATGAAAACTGGTACTTTAATATATTGGCGTGTATTAAGTTTTAAACACCAAGTGATTAATAGGACACATCCGAATAGGAGAGCGGATACTTCCCCTGTTTTAAAATAAGTGTGGCGGATTTAGTACAAAGTTACTATAAAGTTGTACTACTAAACTAGCGACACTTATTTTGGGACAAAATATGTATGATATGATTGCCATGTAAGTTTGTTTTTTCTCTCGGAAAATAGGGTTTACCCTGGTCTCTCTATGCGACGATGCACACGACTATATATTATCAAGAAACGATTCTGGTCTCCTATCGGCAACACCGCCGATTTGCCTTCAATTCCACTGCATGGCACCCCTTAATTTATTTTTGAGAAGATTGCACTCAAACTCTCCAAAGTAGTATCACTATTTCTCACTTGGCTCTCTTGATTTGTTTTTGTTTTATCGTTTCTCATATGGCTATTGTTCACCATTGGACAAACTAAAATGGGTAATGTGGCTTCCATTCGAGTTGCCACGTTAGAGCCACCTACTATAATCTATTAGTCTAGAAATGAAAGAGGAGATATATGAGAACAACATTCAGAGAAGCCAAAGGCATATACCTAAGTTCAGGTAGGCAAATGAGAAATCAATGATAGTTCAGGAGTTGCATTGCAAATTAATTTTGATAATGTTGATCATTACATGCGACTTGAGGATGTTACTCTCTGAATTTAGGAGCCTGATCCAGGATTTTGATCTGCTTATGGGACGGGGTGCGTCAAAGACTGGGTCGTGGCTGCAAGGTTCACCTTCAAAGGGAGCAAATTCTTGTTCATTGACTCAGTCCCTCTCTAGCCTCCGCATGCATATGATGGGGTTGTGTTTTTCACATTTCTTCCAGTATGTGACCAATGGGCGCGAGAGATACCATATGGTGAAGTGGTGATATATACTTCCCTAAGGATCTAGAGGATCAATGTATTCTGGCATCCCAACACATGAATGTGGCCCTTATGTTGAGGTGGGTGTGGCAGATCCCCACGGGTCAGGGGAGCTTATGGTTGCAGCTCATTAAAGCCAAATATCCGCAAGGTGCCCTCTCCTGGCTTGCGATTGTAGGAAGAGGCTCCCAGTTCTGGAAGTCTCTCCAATTAACCAAATATTAGATTCCTCTGGGAACCAGCAAGTCCATAGGCAATTGAAAAGGGCATCTCGTCTAGCTAGAAACATGGCTTGGCAAGTTCCGATATAGGTCGAATACCCATACATGTTAGCGATATGCGTGGACCTGATGCTTTTAGTTACCTCGGCCGCCCACAATGGAAGTTGGAACATCTCGTTTCGACGAACATTTGGTCCTGAGGAGACATTAGCTTCCTAACGCTGATGATGAGCGCACCAGATGACGTATCTTGGCGCCTAGCCCCGTCAGGTCTATTCTGTGTTGGCTTGGCATATTGTGCCCTACATCGTGCACCGACTCTTGCATGGATCACTCTCTTCTGAAAAGCGTCACTTCTGCTGAAGATCAAGAATTTTATGTGGCAATTATTGTGGGACCCTTCCCCACGGGATAGATTTAGCAAAGCGGCATCATCCTAGAGATGGTATGTGCCAGATTTGTGGGGTCTCGAGTCTTCCATCCATATCTTCTCCCATGTGCCGCAACTCCATTGTCTACAAAGTTTTGTTCGCGAGGCTCTCGGGCCTAAGTGGCAGGCCTTGGGCCTGGGCAAGTTCTTAGAAGCTCGGGCTAACTGTACTGGCAGGAGAGACACCTCTTCTGGTTAAGATTTGTGGTGATGACCTGGACCTTGTGGACCACGAGTAACAGGATGGTCATCGAGCAGGTATTTTGCGGCATACCTCTGACTATGTGCTTAAATTCCTAGCCTTCTAGCAGGATTGGCACCCACTCTTTGGACAATAGGACAAGGATCAGCTACGAGGCATGATTGATGATCTGATTGCGGAAGGCCGCGGTTTTGCGTCACCTCCTAAAGCATCTTTCCTTGAGCTATGTCATCTTCTGATCCAATCTGCCCTTGAGGGTTTTTGATTTCCCTTAAGTATATGATGAGATAGAGAAGGTATGGTAATATGAGATATGCTCGGACGATGACTTGTATGCACTAACGGGCACATCCCGCACATGTGCACTCATCCAATAGGTCCTTATTCCACCAATCAGGAAGCCATCAAAAAGTTCTACACAATTCGACAACATTAACAATGTATGCATGTGCCATGCATAAAATTTCTAGCCGATAAGTCAAACTTGGACCCCTAAATAAGGAACTTGAAAAAAGATGTGACCAAGTTCATAAAACATTGCTCATTTCGTATTTACTACTCCCTCCGTCACTATTTTAGGACGGAGGGGGTATTTCACAACTGAATTTGTATTATTAACAGCTGAATTTCTCTATTATATGCACGGAATCATATTTGGAATGACTCTATTAAACCTTTTGAACGTGCATGGAAAGAAAGTAGATGAGTGGATAAGTAGGAAATGAAGATTTTATTCAAGGATCTGTCACCTATTGTGATTTGTGAATACAATCCTGTTAATCGAATTACAACCTGATCAGCTAAATGCAGCAAAAAAAACGAAACAAAAAGGCTTCCAAGTAAACTAACAAAATGCAATGAATGCAGCAAAAGAACAACATACATGCACATTCAAATGTTAAATACAAATATCAAGCAACCCTACTTGTTGACCACCCTACAGTTCCTCCTGATCTCGCCGTTGGCAGCGGTCTTGAGCTCGATGGCAGCCATCTTGACCATCGCCTTGGCAAACTTCTTCTCCCAGCTCCCGGGTTTGAAAGCGTTCTCCATCACCTTCAGCGCCGTCTTCCCCGACGTGAGCAATGCCGCGTCGGAGGTGAAAAGCACGTTGCGCTTGAGCAGGTTGGTGTAGTACTTGTTGTCCATCCGGCTGGGGGTGACGATGTCCTGCACCACCGTGGGGTCGTTGGTGAAGTTGGGGCTGACGGGGCACTTGCTCTGCAGTAACCTGGTGAGGCCGGGGTTCATGTCGGAGGGGTTTGGGGGCAGGCGGTCGGTGAAGGAGGAGCAGTGTGAGATGCCGATGGTGTGCGCGCCGGAGAGCACCACGAGGTCGTCCTCGTTCATGTTCTTGGCCTTGAAGTTGTCAACGAGCTCTGTGAGGTTGAAGGAGGGCGGGGGAAGGAACTGCAGCGTCTCGCTCTCGAGCGACACGCTCCCGTCGAACCGCCCCGCCGGCATCTTGTAGTCAATCTTGTAGCCGCTGAGGAAGTAGGCGGAGTCGCGTGCGGCGAAGGCGATGACGTCGGCGCAGGAGACGACTCCGGGGCAGACCCTCTCGAGGACCGCCTTGGCCGCGTCGATCACCTCGAAGCCGCGCAGGCTGGGGAAGTTGGGCGGGCCGAGCTTCTCCGGCCGCGGGTTCGCCGGAGTCGGGTCCAGCAGCACCGACGCGTCACAGCCCTGCACAAGCCAAATGTTAACCGCGTGCCCGTCGCTTTATACGTGCATGAAAAAGCAAGCAGTTAACAGTAAGCGGCCACGTACCTGGACGAAGCAGTCGTGGAAGGCCATGCGGATGATGCCGGCGCCGAGCCCGGGGTTCCGGTAGACGGCCTTGCCGACGACGGCCCTGACGATGATCTCTGCCGCGGGGCACTTCCGGTTGTAGTAGCCGACCCTCACCCTGTGCCCCGGCGCCCCCTTCCCCTGGCATGTCGCCGCCAGGAGCAGCACGCACGCGATCCAGATCGCCACCCTACCCATGCTTGACCTCAACGGTCCACTAGCACTGAGTGTACTTGGGGCCGGAGACTGGAAGTGGAAGCTGCAGTGTATGGTTGAGGTGTGGAGTCGCTGCTCCTCCGCGCGTCCATTTATTTGCGCGGGAGTGGAGAAGAGTTGGCAGGGGTTTGTCTTGTCTGCGTTTCTTTAACCCGGCAGAGCATGTTCCTGTCTCTATGGAACATGCGAGCACAACTCAGCATGCATGCATGGCTCTGCTCCGGAGCGCTGACTTGAGGGAAACCGGGTTGATAATCTAGTCTTGAATGGTGATGTAGGCATGTGCAGATCTGGCTGGGAGGGACGAGTGGGTTTGCAGCTCCATGGCAGCGTGGATGGATCATGCATGGATAGGCTTTACTTTCCCAACTGATGTTAAATTTGCACATTCAGTCTGAGCAATAATTCATGTCGCTCCTGTATTATTCTGAACCTGATCAGTCAGAAACCAACTTTTTCTTTATGCTGTAACTCCGTTCATCAACTTGTCTCCAGTACGTGTTTACAGTTTACGCTTCGCCGGCGAGCAGTTTATTTATTACTCCACAGCACATGGTAAACGGCATCTCCATCATTTCAAGAGGTCCAGTGGGTCACTGGCGAATTTGCTGGACGCTGGACGGTGGTGTACGCAATGACAAAAATACTACTCCTACATATACATGTACATATATACCGCTGTGGCTCAAAACTATTACTATAACTCGTCTGACTGAACAAATCATCAATTGGTGAGCGCGCAACTCTTCTTACATGCCCTATAATCGTGCAAACCGACGCCTCATAGTCTGTTTGGAAAGAAAAAAAAAAAGGAATTCAATCATTTATAGTCAATTGAATCTTGTGTAGTTTTATTGCAATAAGATGTGTAGTCAATGGACTACAGAGCTCATCTGTGGCTTTGGTCACTGGATCCATGCATGGATGAAGGATTGATCGTTCACCAGCTCGAATGATATAATGCTTAAATTGTCGATGGGATAGATCTGGGTGCTACATCTCGCTGCATCGCGTACCAACCGTTAGGTGGATCACTACTTCACCAGTTACAGACGTGATGGAAGCGATTAAAATGGGTGGCGGCGCTATTCGGGATTCTTTTTATAACACAGTACAAGCACACACACTCATACATACACACACTCACATTTATGAACTCAGGCACGAAGATCCTACCTGTCTATGAGCCCTACGAAAACTGAGTTGGCACATCATTTTGAGATTGACGAAGTCGTCACACAAGTTTTCGTAGTCGACGGGAACGTTTTCTCTCACTGAACCCACATCGTCGGAAGGCCTGAAATAAATTCAGAAAACACCGGCCATCAATGCCAAGTCTATGACTTGGACCCTGCTGCGTTGATTCCATCAAAAAGAATCTAACCATCTGAGCTCAACTCGCTATTCAAGATCTTTTCTTTCAGAATCGATTAAAACAATACGTCGGACATTTAGGATATTGGAGCTAACATCTCCTGTGTCGTCGATTCCAAGTATGAATCTTAGGGCAAGGGAAATTAGCCACACCATATTTTTATTTCGTTCGGTAAAAGGGACCATCGTAGTGAATGCCTCCCCCTCCCCTCACTCCTCTGTCTTACCTTTCTTGTTCCCCACTCCTACCCCATTTCTTTCCCCACACGATCGCTCCATTGTCGATTCCTTCCTCCTTCCCTTTCGTTTTCTCTGACGACGGTAATGATTGTTCCCAGCGGTGGCGTAGTGGTACGCCGCGGATGCGGAGGCTCCTGCGCGTGATGTGGCAGGTAGATCTCGGGCCACGACCATGTCGATGACAACGGAGAAGTGGGACCCATGCTCAGAGCCGGCGTCGATGCGTTCCACAAGGGCGGCGCTCCCTGCTGCCGCATGTTTGGGGTGGGCGCGACAACTCGGGCTCAAGGATGGACATGACGCCCCTGCCATGAAAAATAATATAAATTGTTGTACATTGACTGAGATGATACAAATTGGGGTGTTTTCTTTAGTGTGTAGTTTGTTTTCTAGCAGCTTAGAGATGGCAATTTTTTTAGCAAATTTGTATCATAATTTCATCAATGAGGTGATCACCATTTATGTGTCAAACTTTTTTGTCCTCCTTTTTTTAATATACATGATTTCTTAGATCAGATGCATTTTCGTGATCTATACAATGGGCATGGCAACTTCTGTATTTTCGTAGGTGGCGGTTTTTAATTTTGAAAATGATAGCAATTTCGTGTGGTCATGACTTTTGTTTCATCATATATGCATGTTGCCGCCATTTAGTTTGCTTAATGTTTGACATGCAAACTTAGATATGTGTTGCCATGAAAAATAATAAATTCCTATAAAAGTTCACATGAGTGATATTATAATAGCATGAACTAATAAAAAATTATAAATACATTTGAGATGTATCAGCCGTCTTGCTATCCCAAACCAAACTCGAAGACTCCCTAAAAAAACCTAAGAAACACTCATACCACTGTACGACAAGCCCAGGTCGGATTTCAAGCTTGTTGCCGTCCAGGACCATACGCCGACTGTCACTTCTCCGGTGACCTAGCCAGGATGAGTCGTTGTTTAAGATCACCGCACTAGATTACAAACACCACCGTCAAGCACCGCTTGACGAATACACCTACTGGAGCACACACATATCCTTCACCAACCTACGGCAGCCCTCCAACTCTTCCACAAGTAGTTCGCCGCCGATCAGGACATTCTCGCTGGCATCGGCTAGAGGGGGTGTAAGCAGTGTGGCGGCTAGGGTTTCTGTCGGCCAGCTGGTCCTCTCTCATAGTATTTGCCAATTTTTTGACATACTAAAAATCCATGTAAGTTGAACCAACCAGTGGTTAGATGGTTAGAGGGACAGTCGTATCCCCAGCCACCATGTTCAAATCCTGGTGCTTGCATTATTTCAGGATTTCCGACGATGCACTTTCAGTGGAAGCAGACGTTCCCGTCGACGACGAGGCGCCTACAGTGACTTCGTAGATCTCAAGATGATATGCCGGCTCGGTCTTTCGAAGGTGCTCATAGGGGTAGGGTGTGCATGTGTGCGTTCAAAGGGATGAGTGTATTCGCGTATGTATGAGCGCTTGGGTTTGTACTGTATTCAAACATAATCCATGTAAGTTTAAGTGTAGAATTATTGGTAGCAAAAGTCCATTTTAATCGCTAGCACCACGTCCGTAACTGGTGAAGTGGCGATCGAACTACCGGTTGGTACGCGATGCAGCGAGATGTTGAACCCAGATCTAGCCCATCGCGATGATCTATGAATCTATGATCATCCTTCTGTGTGGACTTCTGATCTCAGTGGTATATGAAGTACTTTTGTCATTGCATACACCATCGTCCAATGTCCAGCAAATTCGCCGCCGACAGGCCCTCTTGAAACGATCGAGATGTCGTTTACCATGTGATGTGGAGTAAACAAACATGTCGCCAGCGAAGAATACACACTGGAGAGACATCAAACTCAGACTGAATGTGCTAATTTAACCTAAGCTGGGAAAGAAAAACCTATCCATCCACGCTGCCTTGCAGGCATTTGAGATGCTAACCCACTCGCCCCAGACTCCCAGCCAGATCTACACATGCCTACATCGCCATTCACGACTAGATTAGTTACCAACCCGGCCCCGGTTTCCTTGAAGTCAGCGCTCCGGAGCTCGATCGGATGCATGTATGCTGAGTTGTGCTCGATCGCATGTTCCCTGCGTGTCCAGGAACATGCTCTGCCCGATTTAAGAAACGCAGACAGGACCAATCCCTGCCAGTTCTCCTTCAGTCCCGCGAGTATAAATGGACGTGCGGAGGAGCAGCGTCTCCACACACACCTCAACCACACGACTACAGCTTCCACTTCCAGTCTCCTGCCACCCACACACACTCGGTTCTAGTGGGTCGATAGAGCTCAAGGATGGGCAGGGTTGCGATCTGGATCTCGTGCGTGCTGCTCCTGGCGGCGACATGCCAGGGTAAGGGGGCGCCAGGGCATAGGGTGAGGGTCGGCTACTACAACCGGAAGTGCCCCGCGGCGGAGATCATCGTCAGGTCCGTTGTCGGCAAGGCCGTCTACCGGAACCCGGGCCTCGGCGCCGGCATCATCCGCATGGCCTTCCACGACTGCTTCGTCCAGGTACGTGGCCGCGTACTGTCAATTGCTTGCTTTTTCATGCACGTATAAAGCGACGGGCACGCGGTTAACAAACAGTGACTTGTGTAGGGCTGTGACGCGTCGGTGCTGCTGGACCCGACGCCGGCGAACCCGCGGCCGGAGAAGCTCGGCCCGCCCAACTTCCCCAGCCTGCGCGGCTTCGAGGTGATCGACGCTGCCAAGGCGGTCCTCGAGAGGGTCTGCCCCGGAGTCGTCTCCTGCGCCGACGTCATCGCCTTCGCCGCACGAGACTCCGCTTACTTCCTCAGCGGCTACATGATTGACTACAAGATGCCGGCGGGGCGGTTCGACGGGCGCGTGTCGCTCGAGAGCGAGACGCTGCAGTTCCTCCCCCCGCCCTCCTTCAACCTCACGGAGCTCGTTGACAACTTCAAGGCCAAGAACATGAACGAGGACGACCTCGTGGTGCTCTCCGGCGCGCACACCATCGGCGTGTCGCACTGCTCTTCCTTCACCGACCGCCTGCCCCCGAACCCCTCCGACATGAACCCCGGCCTCACCAGGCTGCTGCAGAGCAAGTGCCCCGTCAGCCCCAACTTCACCAACGACCCCACGGTGGTGCAGGACATCGTCACCCCCAGCCGGATGGACAACAAGTACTACACCAACCTGCTCAAGCGCAACGTGCTCTTCACCTCCGACGCGGCGTTGCTCGCGTCGGGGAAGACGGCGAAGAAGGTGATGGAGAACGCATTCATCCCCGGGAGCTGGGAGAAGAAGTTTGCCAAGGCGATGGTCAAGATGGCTGCCATCGAGCTCAAGACCGCTGCCAACGGCGAGATCAGGAGGAACTGCAGGGTCGTCAACAAATAGGGTTGCTGGCTATTTGTGGTATTTAACATTCGAACGTGCATGTATTTTGTTCTTTTGCTGCATTCATTGCATTTTGTTAGTTTCCTTGAAAGCCTGTTTCTTTAGTTCTCTTGCTTCACTACTGGAAAACGGTCCTACGCCGACGGCCAAAACTATGCCGACGGCAGCCGTCGGCCTACTTTGAGCTATGCCGACAGCCACGTCACGGTCGTCGGCTTAGACTGGCCGTCGGGCTAGACGGAGCTACGCCGACAGCTGCCGTCGGCATATATAAGCCGTCGGCGTAGCTGCTTACACGCCGACAGCAGCCGTCGGCATATACAAGCCGTCGGCATAGTAGTGGGCCCGTTGACCGCTCCGGTGAGCAGCGTTTAACGCCGTCAAATCTATGCCGACGGCCTGGACGGGCGGCCGTCGGCATATCTCCGCAAGCCACGTCACCGATCCGCGGCAACCGATATGCCGACGGCAGCTGTCGGCGTAGACGCCACGTCATCGATCCGCGGCATGCCGCATCTATGCCGACAGCAATGCCGTCGGCATAGTTTTTTTTTAAATGTAATGCTATATTACGTACTATTATATGTAAGCCGACGGTAATGCCGTCGGCATATTTTTTTCCATGCATTACTACATTAACTGCCTTGTTTTTCATGCATTACTATATTAAGTGGCATATTTTTTTTTATTATTATATCTACGCCGACGGCAATGCCGTCGGCATAGCTTAAATTATATCTATGCCGACGGCATTGCCGTCGGCATAGATTTTTTTTTATTTTTTTATGTTCTATTACATTAACTAATGCTTTTTATGTATTATTTCATTAATATATATGTAGTTTGTAATTATTTTTCATAGATTACATGAATATATATATATATATATATATATTGTATTGTATTTTTTCGAGCACGTTAATAAGGTGCCGTCATACTCTTTTGAATATAGGTGCTTATATTTTACTAAAATCCAACACAGCTATGCCGCTAGAAGTTTTATGGCGGTTGCAAAACGCCCGGCAACCGTCTCCGGAGTGTAACCCTCTGACGTTCGCGGTGTGCTCCCGTCCCGAACGGTGCCGCCGCCGGCACCTGGAGGGCGGAAACAGCCGCACATCGGGTATATACGGAGGGGACATTGCTCCCAAGTGTTTCTATCGGATGACCTACCACAACCGGGTGGTTTTCTGGCATGTCCGAAGAGGCGGGACGCGTCTCCGGGACGTGGGCCCCCTCACGGACGGCGCCGCCGCCGGCCTGCGAAGGAAGGAAACGGACGCGTCGGGTCTACACGGGGGGGATGTAGCTGTGGGTTTGGCCCGGATGTTGCTCCCAGGTGTCCCTCTGTGCTGACCTGACACAACCGGGTGGAGAGGTCCACTGTTGAAAGCCCGTCTATGGGAAGTCAAAGGGCTAGATCTCGTGGTCAACCGCTCCAGGATTAGGCGGGACGGGGGCCCTCGGGTAGCAATGCCACCGGAGCATCGCACCGGCCCCTCATACATGCGGGGTGGTGTTGTGGCATTTTTGAAGAGGCGGCACGCGTTTCCGGGATGTGGCCCCCCACACGTACGGCGCCGCCGCCGGCATCTGAATGGGGGAAACGGACGCGTCGGGTCTAC